>OY735245.1:60442057-61033262 GCA_963457695.1 Neria commutata
CTGAGTTGGAACTGAGTTGGGAACTGAGTTGGGAACTGAGTTAGGAACTGAGTTGGGAGCTAAATTGGGAGCTTAATTGGGAACTGAATTGGGAGCTAAATTTGTAACTGAGTTGGAATCTGAGTTGGGAACTGAGTTGGAACTGAGTTGGGAGCTGACTTGGGAGATGAGTTGGGAGCTTAATTAGGAACTGAGTTGGAATCTGAGTTGGGAACTGAGTTGGAACTGAGTTGGGAACTGAGTTGGAACTGAGTTGGAACTGAGTTGGAACTGAGTTGGGAGCTGACTTGGGAGATGAGTTGGGAGCTTAATTAGGAACTGAGTTGGAATCTGAGTTGGGAACTGAGTTGGAACTGAGTTGGGAACTGAGTTGGGAACTGAGTTGGAACTGAGTTGGAACTGAGTTGGGAGCTGACTTGGGAGATGAGTTGGGAGCTTAATTAGGAACTGAGTTGGAATCTGAGTTGGGAACTGAGTTGGAACTGAGTTGGGAACTGAGTTGGGAACTGAGTTGGAACTGAGTTGGAACTGAGTTGGAACTGAGTTGGGAACTGAGTTGGGAGATGAGTTGGGAACTGAGTTGGTAACGGGAGCTGGGCATTGAAAAGGCAAAATAAAAAAAACGCTTTAGCCACTTTGAAACATGAGCTATGAATTTTTGAGCGCAGTGGCTTTATGCTTTGCCAAACCAACACTCCGTCGCGTCCTCTTGAGCGTTTAATGACAATGCCACACACAAAAGTGGGTTACTCCCTCCAACAAACGTTGGCTGGCAGTGGCGCACAGCCTTGTTCAACTTGACGAAGGTCGCGCACACAAAAGCTGACATGAGTTACGAGAGTTGCCAGAGTTACGGCGACGTAACAAGCAACGTCAGTTCAAAAATTGCATGCAACGCTAAATAAATGGCGCTGACTGCAGTTTAAATGCAAACAATTTCTCTCTCTCTCTCTCTCTCTATCACTCCCTGCCATAAATTAAAATTTAACCAAGCAAAGAAAGTTGTCTACTTTTAGGCGCTTTGCAAAATTGTGTTCTTCTATGAGTTGTGGCTGACGTATGTATACTTAAAAAAAAATTTAGATTTTAGTTGCTATAGCATAAGCAATTTGGAATTTTTATTTCTTAGTCAAAAGTCAAATGAAATAATATAAGAAATTTTGCCTTAATCTGCATTTATGATGAAACTTGTCGACTTACGAGTCTATATTAAAATTTTAGGAGTAATCTTTCCGTATGACGTTTTAATTCATTCACTTATTTCTACTCATGTGTATTTCCAAACCATTTCTGTTAAATTGATATGAAAGCCCAACACTGATGTTAAAAATGTCTACAAAAATGTTTAACGTAAAATTTTGCTACTAGTCAAACAATCTACAGTTAAAATATAATGAAAGATGTACAAAATAAAATCATAGTAATTAATATGAATTTTTTTTGTCATTTTCGTAGTGTTTGTTTTTTTCTTCATACTAAGCACATAATTTGTATTGGGCAGTAGGAACCCAGTGTGGCTGCTTCAATAAACACATCTGTTTGCCATTTAGCCTAATTATTGCATTCGAAGTGCCATTTTGCGCCCACTTGCACTGCACTATTTGTCACACAGCAGCTGTAGCGTTTGAGCAGGATCACAGGCGGACGAACGCTGCCAGGCATTTGCCTACACATATGCGCTCAATTCCCAGGACATTAATCTAACAAGCAAACACATCAGCATGCCATTTGCGCGTACATATCAATCTGCCACACACACTGACATTGACAGCAGTCGCGAGCGTAACGCTTTAAGCGCTTATGACATTTACACAAATCGCTCGCTTCTGTGTGTCCTTGACGGAGCAGCGACGCGAAGTGCTTACAATATACGGCCGCAGGCAGAATCAGTGTCCAATTACAGCTACAGCTACTGCCTCAGGCAAAGCGGAAGCATATATGTAGCATATTTTTAGGCGGCACACGTGCACATGCCAGCGTGTATTTGTGATGCTTTTATGCCAATCGCTTGTAAATGTCAATTAATGCACAGCACTGACAGCTTCCATACAAACAGATCAATCATCTTTTAGGCGCAGCGGCAGCGCATAAATTGTGCAAATATTTATGGCATACTTTTAGGCGCAAACCATTAAAAAAGATTTGCTTAAGCAGCAGCATGCTTTGAGCCGCTTTGAGATATAAGTAAAATAAGCTTTACTTTGGCAGTTGCATACATTTAGGCGCACACCATTAAATAAGCACTTCAGCCGTTTCCGCAGGCATATCATATAACATATACATACATATACATCGATGCCGCCACCGGCTTGCCTGTGCGATACAAGTAATCCAAATGCGAAAGCATAACAACACTACAAAAACAAGTAGTCGCAGAAGAAGAAGAAAAAGAAGAAGAAGGAGTGGCATCGCAGTTGAATGACAGCAAAAACATGGCATGTACGAGCATCTGCTTACATGAAATAAATAAGGATTCAAGCGAAATGAAGCAGAAATGTGTATGCGCTGCGCCCAAAAGCAGGCCACGAAGGAAAGTGGCTGATAGTCAGTGCCGTCTTTGAGCATGGGCCAGTAAAAGTGCGCACCCAAAGCACCCAACTTAAAGAGTTCTTGCTGAAATTTCAAAATTACAAAATTATTTTATAAAGAAATTACTAACTGCTCTTCTTTCCATTGCCATTAGCTAGAAACTTACGTACGCAAACAGATTACTACTTCCCGCACCCTTCGGAGGCTAACTATTTGGCAACACTAAGACTGATGGCAGTCTCTATTTCGTCAGCCAGTTTGACCAAAGATTCTTTTTTTTGTCATTTTTCATTTTAATTGTATCATTTTTATGATACCGTCAACATATCTTAAGCTGAAGTCACTTCTCTCATAAATCTTATAAAATTTCGTCACTTTAAAATTCCAGGAGAAATATTTTCAGTGAAAAAAAGAATATAAAAATGCAAGCCAAATTCATTTGCGCTCGATTACCCGCAAACAGCTAAGAACGGCACTGCATACATAGAGATAGATAGAGAGAGAGAGAGACAAAAGGCCATTTGGAGAAACACACACAAAATAGATAAGCTCGTATTAAAGGGGTTCGCCTCGTTGTGCCATTTATAAAGCTGAGCCGTAAAGAAAGCACCAAAGCTGCGATTGAGGCTGCGAGGCGAGCCTATTTTATTTTGCTTCTTTCTTTTCTACAAGCTCTTACAGCATGTTGCATTTTGTATTATGTGGCGCGTGTAGGAGGCATAGGAGACAGAGAGTGAAGGCATCAAGCAAGTAGAAAAGAAACAGTGAGAAAAAAGGGATTGCGTTTGCTGCTATACAAGTAAGGACTTTTTGTATTATAAATGTTGTTGCTGTGCAGAGTTGAGTGTATGTGTTAGTATGTGCGCATGTGTGTGTATGTGCTGTATAAATTTATAGCAAGACTCGCTTACGGCGTTGTAAAATTTTGTCACACTGTTCCCCTTTAAAATGTGACAAAAATTTCATACAAAATGTACAAAATTAAAGCATATTTTTGTGTGCTGCAGAATTTTAATTCCCAGAAAATTTTACGTTTGTATTATTCCTAATTGAATAAGCCTAAAAGCGGGTTTGCTTTATGAAAGAAAATCTTTCTTTTCAAATTATCATTCAAAGTAAACAGCTTACAGTGCTATTTCTTGCTAATCTAAAACTCCAGCTGTAGGCCGTTGTGTTTGATGCCTGCTTTTAGGCACTCACTCTTTTTGTTGTTGTTGTTCGTGTCTTACAAATGTCACTCTGCTTTGTAGCACATTTTAAGGCCTTTCCGCCACATTGGCAATTTTAAAGTGTGCTTCGGCTTGCACTTAAGTGTCGAGCGGGTGCAAACGAAAAAAAAATTGCTAGACAACACTTCGACTTTTGGGCAGTTCAAACATATAAAAAAAAGTTATAGCCAACACAGCTCACATTTTATAGCATGCATACATGCGCAACAAATGTGCAAAGTGCTAGAGAGTGCAAAGGCTGCAAAGTGCTAGAGAGTGCTGTATTCTGCTCAGCCTAAAAAAAAGGCACCTAAAAACTAGGAAAGGCTGCAAGAATGCGAAGTTAATAAACACTTCATTGCGGTAGAACAGTGAGAAATGTATTGTAGCAACAAGAAAAAGCTGGCGAAGGGGGACATGTTCAGAAAAATGTTAATTTCACAGCTAGCACACGAGTTCATTCACACTCCGGCGTGCACACACAAAAAAGCACACTTACAAATGTAGTGCCTAAAAGTACACCACAAAATGTTTTAAATTGCACAGCGGTGCTGGCATTGCAAAGATAGCGCGCGCTCTCTCTCTCTCTCTCCTTCCCTTCTGCATTTTGGCTGTTGCTCTGGCCAACGCAAAAGCTGTCTAGGCTACAGCGCAATATTGTTCTTAAGTAGTTTTTAATGTAGACGCCAAAATAGAAATTGCGCCAAAAGGGAACCACATGCAGACAACAATTACAACAACAATGACAACTCATCAGCAGCACATAGAATATGGTAACAACATGTGTGTTATTTTGCTGTATTTTTTTCTTTTTTTCATACAAAATATAATGCGCTGAGTGGCAATGCCGACTTGAAATGACAGCGGAAGTGGCAGCGCTGCCATAAAAGACAGCAGCAATAACAACAACAAACAACAAAATTCACTTTTTTGCTACAAACATACACACTCATTGCCAATATACCAACACAAACGAAATGAGACAGAGACAACAACACTAACACTGACAAGCACAATGGCGATGCGCATTTTGCAATTTATTACGTGCCTGCTGTGGCCAGCACTTCCGGCAAAATGGCAGCGGCACACTTTTTGAAAATTTATGAGCCATACTCGAACACCAAAGAGCTCTTATAAATAGCCTGCAATCGAATTCAATTTTTATTAAGCTCTGATGTGAATATCGAGCAACCTTAAAAAGTCATTCGTTTAAAAGTGCTGCAATGAGAGAACATTTATAATGACAGCTTTATAATTGGCTACGCTTCTGATAGCCAACTTTCGAGCAGCTGTTGTGTCGCTGCAGCATCAGCTCTAGATCTCACCTCAGGTGCTTGGTAGTACCATGTTCTGCTGGGCTGCAGCAGTCCTCGCGCTCTACTGGTAGTTCAATAGACACTATTGCATTTGAATGGATTACTACTTTCTGCACTCTTCAACTAAGCTAAAACACTTATAGTTTCTTCTTACTAGAAATAAACAGCCCAATCCTGAATATTCCCTGGGAGTTTAGTTCCCAAGAATTTTATTTTTCCTGGAAGACAAATTCTCCTATTCTAATCCCCTTGGGAGAAGCAAAATTTGGGAGAAGAAGTTCAAATATTGCTTCGGCTGTCAAAATAAATGTAAACTTTCAAAATTTATTGAAAAATATTCGAATATTTTTCAGAATAGCAGAATTGGGAATAGGGAAAAAACTCCCCACCAAAATTTTATTCAGAATAGGAAAATTGGGAAATGGGAAAAAATTCCCAGGAATTTTCTATTCAGAATTGAGCTGAAAGACTATTTTGATGAGATCTTTGTATAAAATTGTTTGCTGCTTCAAAACTTTTCGAACAATTTATCTGAAACCTTTTTTCAGCGTCTCTCAAATAAACCATTTTTTGGCAACCGCATTTTACTGGTCTTGACTTTTCTTTTACGTTCAAATTAAATATTCTAACAAAATTATTGAACAAAAACTTTCAGACTTGATATGAAATTGAATAAAGCTGCATTGATAAAAGCTTAAAACTCCAGCAAAATCTAAGCCGATTAAAAAGAGTACGTATCTTTTAAAGCAGCTCCTAATTACTTTTTTCTTGCAAAGCGCAACAGTTTTTCCTTAACATTTTTGAGCTAACGTTAAAGAAAATCTAAAGCAATCCAAACCAAATCAACGCAACTCACTTGACTGTAACCAACTGTAAGCTGCTCCTGAAATTCGCGCGCGAAGCCAACTGGTGGCAACAACCCCAACAGCATTCAAATATTATGGCAGCGTGGCACGTGATCTGGCCGCACTACCCTTCTCTTCCACTTCAACCAGCAGGCAGGCAGTCAGTCATTCGCACTGATGGCGCTCCCACAAAAATCTTGACAGAAAAAAGCTTGCGTAGGCGAAAAAACACTCTAGAAGAGCAGCTTCCAGCCGGAAGGAAGAGTGGCAGAAAGTAAGCAATGTGGGCTGTTGAGAAGCAGTGCGCCTTTTAAAAGATTTTAATTACGAACATGTACAGGCAAACAAACACACACATACAGCGCTACAAGGCTCAAGCCTTTGCCTGAAAATATGCAACACTATTTTTCGCTGCTGCTGCTGTCGTTGCCCCTTTTTCTGCTTGCTTGCTTATGCATGCTTGTCGCTTGTTGCTGCTTGCTCTTAGCTCCTAGCTCTCTGCTCGAGTGTGAGGCGGCCGCTGTCGACTGCCGCAGCTTGGCGCATGAAAAATGAGCGCACGCGTTGGCAAGCTCGCTCATCAGTCGCGCCTTTTGGTAATGCGTGCTTGAGCAGCAGCCAGTGTCGTCTTTTGGCACACTTCAATATGGGCTCGAATGTGAGCGCTTCAATGGGGGCTCATATCGCATCAAAGTCTGCAAGTTTTTAAAATAGTAAAAGTCATTTGTATATATTTGGAAAAAAGTACAATATTTCTAAATTTTCTATGTCAGCACAAAAAGGTTGTTTTCTTTCTTTAAAATTGTTGCATATTTGTTCGTACTTATTTTTGAATATTTGAAATTTCATGCCAATTTTTATATAAGTTTAAGCCTTTTGAACGCTTAGCATTTGTTCGAATTCCCTAACTATTCTCAACAGAACTATTAGATTCCTTGTTTATTAATTCTTGGCAGCAGATTTAACAATTCTTAAATGTATGCATACAAATTCATATCACTTTTTCGATCAGCTCAATTGTAAAAGACTTATTATTGTACATGCTTTTATTAGTGACCAGCCAGCTTATGATAATTTTACAAGTAATTTTAAATTAAGTGAACATTTTATGATAAGCATTTTATAATTAAAAAGTGGGCCCCTTATTGTTGGCGCTCTGAAGCCTTCAAGTAGCTAAAACTGCCATGGAGAAAACAGCTGAAAGAATATTTAAAAAAAAACACAAAAATGTGTGGAAAAATGCACATTAAAAGGGCACGTGCCTTCAGCTGGCTGCACTTCTTAAGCGCTGCTTCGCTTGCTGATGCACGTCAGCTGCAAACAGGAGCAACAACAACAACAAAACAACAACAACAGCAGCAGCACCACCATCATTTGTTGCTGACTCACAGTTTTTCCACTATTTACTTTGGTCGCATTTGGCACTCAATTTATGCTGTTTGCTGTTGCAACTGTTGCCACTGTTGTTGTAGTTGTTGTTGCTGTTGCGACTGTTGCTGTTGCTGTTGCATTTAAAATGCATGCAACGTGCGACAGTTGCTGCTTTAATTTGTAGTTTTAAGCATGTCGTGGCTGCATAATTATGGCAGCGGCATTGCAAACGAATGAGACTTGACTTTGTTGTTGCTATTGTTATTTTGTAGTTGCACTTTTTTATGTGCAATTTAATTGTATTTCATAATTTGTCATTAAAATTTAATAATTTTTAAGAGGCTTTTTTAAAATAGTAAGCCAAAGCGTATGAGCAACATTAATGCGCTTGCTTACTCAAGTTACTCATACGACCTGTTGTAATGGCAATATAGAATTTTAATAACTTTAACTAAGAAATAAAATTCAGCACGTTTACAATCGAAATTGCAAATTATTTTTAGAACAAATTTTAAGCAAAAGACTTTGATGCTATGATGCTTAGCTTCAGAGCCCCCGGGCGCAGTCTAGCCAAAGACAACAACGACACTGGCAACTACTAACAAAATTATAAAATTACAACAACTACAATGCACCAGAAAAACAAAAATTTTGTTCTTTTTGGCAGCATGTACAGCCGCTTGCCAAGCAGCGTTTAGCAAATGAAATTACCAAAAGACAAACAAGTTTGCGAGCGTTAGCAAGAATCTCCGCACTGTCTAATATGATTTTGGCAGCGCCTCACAGGAAGCGAAAAACACCAAAAGGACCATAATCATTTGAAATTTGTAGCAGCACATTTGTTGCACGTCGCCTTTAGCCTTGATAAATGAATTTGAGCATTTCAAAATTAAAAGCCTAATTTAAGGCTATTCGCAATAAGTGCATAATTGATGTTGTTCTGTTGTTGTTTTTGGCAGATTTAAAATGAAAAACTGTTATAAATTTATTTTAAGATTTTTTGCTGGCAAATTGTTATTAAATTTATGCAGTGTTGCTCATTAAAGCAGTTGTTGCAGCCGCACTTGAGCGCAGTTCAAAGCAAGTGAGCTGAAAACTTTATTGAAGCCATGAGGGGAGAAGCTCTACGCCGCCAGCAGCGTCTTGAAACTTTGCCTTACTGCCGAGCAATAAACGAAATGCGCCACAGACAATGCAAAATGAGCAGGGAGGAGGGAGGTGGGCAGCAAATTCTACAGCATTAAATTCATTTTTGAGCAGCGCTTTAATATAACGAAGTGGCAATGATTTGCTTGCGAAATTGGCTCAAACTGCTTCGTGGGCGTATGAGTAACCTTTAATTAAACTTTGCTCGTTCGAACGAATGACGGCGGCAAACAAAGTTTTCTTATTTTCTCGCCGCTGCGCCTGTGCCACTTTAGGGGCCTACTTTGCTTTTCTTCTCAAGGCGCACAAAACAATTACAAACGCACACGCGGCCGCCGCGCTGCTTGCTGCTGCCAAGCGAACTGAAGGCTTTTGCGCGCCTATATTTAGGCAAATTTATTATTAGCAGCAGCAGGAATAGCAGCAGCAGCAGCCGCCACACACTGACAGGCAATTGCTTTACTATTGGTTGCCTACTTTATGGCGCTTGTGGCCAGGGCTGCCAGTCACTTTATGACCAATCTAGCCAGCTGCAAATTTTCCAATAATATTCAGTTTATTATTGGTACAAAATTTACTTTTGCTTTAGAACTATGAACAAAAAATAATTTCATTTTTTGCCGAAGCCAACAAAAAATTGAGCATTTAAAATGTTATCTTCAAACTGTCGTTCGCATGTCCGATCCTTGGCAGAATCATGCCAGCGAACAAAAATTAAGATGCATATGATATCATATTGTTTCTTTGCGCAGCGCCATCTATCGCCAGGAATTGGCAGCTCTTCTACAGTATTCTTTGCCATTTACATACAGATTGATAGGTTCACAAACTAAAGCGAGAAAGATAGCCCTAAGCCTGATTTTGGCGATTATATATGCATATTTTTATATATACATATACATAAATGAACTGATCGTAGAATCGAATATTTTGTATTTCCTCTGCTCCGGATTTAGAGCATTTTTTGTGTTTCCTGCCCAATTGAGCCATGAACTGAGCCTTCTCGTTATTTTATACGCCCAATTTTGTCATGAGACCGATGCCTTTCTTATATATCCAGTCTATTTAAAATAAGAAGCAGACCTGTCTGTTCAGTTTAATAGTATAAAAATATGATATTTCAACATGCTTCGAAACGTTGCTTAATTCTGCTGCCAAAGCGAGCCATGAACCGAACAATCTTTCCTTTAAAAAGAAGAAGATTCGAATGGAACCAAAGAGCCGAAAAGCTACAATTTAAATACAGTTAAATGAGGTAATAGTTCAATATATACACATATAAACAGGGCGAACGCACCAAAATTCTCTTCTGCCACATCTTTAATTAAACCGCTTCGACAGTACTTCTTTTGATAATTTCTTTATAATAGTCCTTTGACAAATTGTGCCACATATCAGCCCCACATTTTGTGCTGCTTTACTACCCTGGTAATTGCACATGGCCTGACTGTGGCTTGAATATTGTTTTACCAACTTTGCTCATTGCCGAAATTTTTGCAGTTAATTTACGAACGTAAAACAAAACAGTGCAATTTTATAGCATACTTTTAGGCGCACAACCAAACTTGCACGTTTCTAAGCATCAATACGTAAACACACTTACTAATTTATATGTGCAATCTGATATGCCTAATTTTACAAAGTTTGC
The DNA here is from genome assembly GCA_963457695.1 of Neria commutata. NCBI lineage: Eukaryota > Metazoa > Arthropoda > Insecta > Diptera > Micropezidae > Neria > Neria commutata. Next base: position 60,452,121 of record OY735245.1, read on the forward strand.
TACTTCCTTGCGTGGCTGTTGTTGTTGTTGTTGTTTTCATTGTTTTGCTTACGCTTGGCAGCAAACTTTCAACTAAGCACGCTTGCTTTTTATGCTGACGCAAGCAGCTTTCACCTAATTTATGTATGTGTAATTTACAAACAATTTGCACGTAAAGGGTTAATTGAGTTGGCTGCCTAGTCGATTGCGGGCGTTGCTTGCCACACTGGGGCGTATTCAGGAGCGTTAGCTTTCATAGCTCATTGATTTTCCATAAAGTGCACATGCCTGACGTTCTTAAAAACTTCGAAAGCCCTTTCAAGGCTGTAGCGGCTGTGCATAAATTAAAAGTTGCCACTCTTCTGCTTGTAGGCGCAAATGTAAAAAGTTTCAATAATTACTATGTATTAATATTTATAAGTTTCAAGAAATACATAGGAGAAGTCAATGTGCAAAGTAAAATTTGATAGAGCGTCGCTGAGAGAAAGGCATATTGCTGGGTTTTTCCGAAACGAAGCTCGAAAAATGGAAAGTTAATTACAACAATTACATGCACATAGTTTTCTACTAAAGCATGCTAACTCGAAATTGGCGATTTTTAATTTTGAAAAATCTGTATGCTATTGAAATTTTTTGTGCTCAATCCAAAGTCATAAAGATAATGAATTTTTCATTCACAGCATAAATTGTAGGAATAGAAAAAGCTGTGAGCTTATCTACTGAAAAATAACATTTTCAGAAGCTACGTCTCTTCTCTATCAATTTCAGAAACATTATATTACTTTAAATTCAGAAAGTGTAAGTTGAATTTCATAATTTCAACTTAAAGCTCAGAGTGCGAATTGGAAATTGACCTTCAGAAAGTGTTAATTCAACAACAAAACTATAACTTTTAGTTCAAAAATTGTTAATTTAATTTCAGAACTGTGACTTAAGATTCAGAAAGTGTCAATCAAATTTCAGAGTTATAAATAAAAGTTTGGAAAGCGTAAATTCAGATACAAAAACCATACATACGTTTAATAGTAGAAGCCTTACTCGATAATCAGAAAGTGTCAATCAAATTTCAGAGTTATACAATAAATTTAAGGTTCGAAAGTGAAAGAATTTAGAAGTATAACTTTAAAATCAGAAATTTTCAATTAAATTTCATAGTTATAAACTAAAAGTCTAGAGATATATTTTCAATCTCAAAAACCATCAATTTGTGTTTAAATTAACAAAGTATTTAAAAGAAGTTTATTATTCGATTGTTTCCTTTACGTTTTTTCTCTACTTGCAATAAATATTTCTCATACGTTCCGTTGAACTGTTCAAATTTGCCTTCACTTTATAATTGGCACATAAAATTTGCAATTAATTTTACACTCGCTGCAATGATTTTACAACTTTTAATTAAATTTTCTTATTTATCGCTTGCCCCCTCATGCTCAACTCTTCGCCGCCGTGGCAAGTGTAAATTAGCGGCATAATTTTAATTCATTGCAAAGTCAACAAATTGTGACATTTTTCATATGAATTAATTGCTTAATTGTATTGCAACACCAGCACATGTTAATTTGTTGTAAAAATAAACACAAACACACATGCACACACGCACACATGTGTACATGTGCCGCTGCAGCAGCGAATGCTGCAGTTAAAATGCACCAACACTTGCATCTAAAAACAAACTGTTGACACGCTTGCACACATATGTATGTACATATGTATGCATACAAAACCAGCTGAAGCGGCCACCTGTGCAGGCAAATAGACACACGAAGCAACGAACGGACGCGCAAAAATGCACACACATACATGCAAACGTGCATAAGGCAGACTCATATATACATACATATATTAAATGAGCACAAATACGCACGAGCAAAAGTGCAATTGTGTGAATGCTTTTGCGTGTATGTGTATGTGTACATACACATGTAGTTGTAGTAATTGTGCCATGCTGACGTTTGTCCAAGGGCAAACAGCGCCTTCAGCCAACACTGCTGCATACATCCACACATGTTTTTGTGTGCTTGTGAAGATGGCAGCTTGATTGCTGTTGAGAATTGCAGGCGTAATTTCGTTGCTTTTAAAACAATTTTAGCAACTAAAATTCCAAATTGAAAATGCAGTTAAACTTTTCCAGCCAATCAATATGCATAAAAAGCAAGTAATAAATTCACAGTGCTCATGACAGTGTATAGATATATGTATGTATGTATGTATGTATGTATGTATATGAATGCTTCACTTGCCAAATCGATTAACTACAATTTTCGAATTTGATTGATTTAGAATTTCGCAACACTTGATTGACTCCCATCTGTATTATATTCAAAAATGTATTATTATCAGAGAATATTGTTTTGAATATTATACAATTATTTGTCAAATTATAAGTCAAATATGAGTTAATCGATTTGGCAATTAAAACATTCATATAATTCTCTTGAAATGTAAGACAGCAGCGAAAGAGTTTTTAGGTTGAAGCTTCTGAAGCAGAGTATGAATAATATAAATTTACTTGAATATAAGTTCTTAAATAAAGAATTAGCATTATTAGATATTGTTCGATTTATAACTTTAAGAAGTAGTGATCCACATACATACTTGCTAAAGATCTTCAGTAAAAAGTTGATGCTGCGCTTTGAGAACTTTCAAGTGGGTAAAGCGATATCTAAAGACGGCGGTTCAGATCCAAAGAAGCTGCTCGAGAGTTTCGCTGGGTACAGAGAAGTTGCCTGAATTTCCTGTACTCTTCGCTATCGTTGATGCACGATACTGTCTGCGTTAATCACTTCAAGCAGGGAACCTGGAACTAGCCTAAAACTATACAACCAGCTTTAAAGCATACTTTTTAATCCTTCTGTATTTATTACGGCCAATAGCTGGTTATGCAAATAATATCTTCGACTATTGGCTTCGAATTTTGTCGTACAATGTTTCACATTTTTTATTTAAACTTCTTTATAAGAGTTCAATTCAAATTCTGAGTGCTTAAAATAATATTGCTGTTCTATAGCAAATTTTAGTGTATGATGAAATTATCGTTGATTAAATGAAAGTTTATATTAAAAAGCACACTACAAAGTTGTGCGAAAATTCACAGTTCATAAACAAATGTTAGCATTATAAATGTTCGAATTTGTATCGATTTTTTTAGATAGACCCACTTACATACATACATATATACCATACAAATATGCCACAAAAATTTCTTTGGCCGAAATCACTCATACGCATCGCAGCTCAATAAATTTTTGCAATTTAATGCCAATTTATAATACACACTCACATACGAGTATTCGCAATAGCAAATACAAAGCCACACACAACTTTTGCACACACACACACACACACTTATGAAACACAAGTGTCTAAATCACACATTTGCTGCTATGACATGCCATCAACTGACGTAAGATCTATTGATTACTTTAGTTACATATTCTGCGCTCATGCTCGCTACTTTATAGCAAATAACGTATGGACTTTCCTTTACAGAAACTCACACAAACATACACAGACGGACAGACACACACACACACACACACACAGAGTCACAGAAATATACACTCATATGCTTAAGTAGCAGCAAGTAAAATCTAAGAAAAATCAAAGCGTTAAGTTTTTATCGCATGAATTTTTTAAATGTGTATGTGTGAAAGATTATGTGTATAAGAATGTGTGTGTCAATGGCGAGTAGTGCGGGAAATGCATCAATTAAGCAGCGCAAATTGCATAAAAAGACTTTAATTAAAAATACATATGTTAAAACGAGCGCTGGCAGCGCTGCTTAAACTATGTGGATGACAGCAGTAGTAAAAACAACAACATCAACGTTGGCAGCAGCAGTTAGCAGACAACACATGCTCGCTGGCAAGCTGTTGTAGCCTGGTTTGTTGTAGCCGTAAAATTGCGTATTGCTTTTGTTGTAATTTGTATTGATTTAATATTGCAACTGTGTTCTATTAAATCTTCATGCGGCCGTGTGGCAAGTGCGCAAGTTGCCACAAGTTGTGGCAGAGTTGCAGTTGCAAGTGCCCTGCAGCAATTCGTGCATATTCTACGTAATTGTTTGAAGAAACTTTGTCGTGGTGCAAGCTTGTGGACTTCTCTGTCTTCTTAGCTCTTGGCAACATAACTTCTAATTGAATTCGCATAGACTGATTTTAATCTCAAGACTTAAGATATTAGATACTAGATACCAGATACACTGGAGCTGTCACTCATAAAGACAGCGGAAACAGCTTTTCTGCAAGCTTTTTTGCTGTTGCTCTGGTTCGCAGCTCATTGCAAATGCAATTCCTTGAAAATAAGCTGCTGCTGCTTAAACACCCTCAATAGCATTGTCTGTGGCTGCATTTATTCTTACGTATGTGTGTGTTTGTATGTGTGTGTGTCTGCTGCTGAAAACAAAAAACTACGTAATCGAATAATCCAATTTGTTTGCTGAGCTTTTCTAAGGTTTCACCTGAGCCAAAGCAGCCAATTTACAGACAAAGCACTCTGGGGGCTGTGCTTGTGTATGCGTGCGTGTTTGTGTGAGTGAGTGAGTGAAGTCAGCAAAAGCAAAAGAAAATGCCACAATTGATGTAATTGCTATATACTACTAAAGGCAATAGGGATGCAAGCAGTGCCGCCTCTTGTAGGTGCAACTAAAATATTTTGTTGTCGATTTTCGACGAATGTTTTCAAAAATTTTCTTTAAAATTTATATAATTTTATGTAAAGCTTGGGACAGAGTGTAACTTAATTTTAACAAAAGACAAGCGTGTAATTTCATTGCAGCACATATAAATTTATTAGCCTATGAGGCCCATATGCCAAGACGGCACTGTAGCTGCGACGTGTGATTGAGTGCAATTGAAGAGAAGCCATTTCGGCGTCTTGCTCATTTCATGTATTGCAAAAAAGACATTTTGTTAAATATTTCGCCTCAAATTTTTCTACTTTAAATTTGTGCTGGCATCTATTTCGTTCGCTTCACTTTCAAATGGCCATCACTGTTTGGGCGCATATTAAAAGGTGGCAATTTAACTAAGAAGGAATCTACTCGAATGTGAGCATTTAAAACATGCACACACACAATTGAAACTACATATTGGTTTGTTGTTGTTGTTTTGCTATGCAACAAAGCATACATACTCACACACACACACATAAACTCAATCATGCATGCACATCGTCCTATTCATATACTTTTTGCATATTTCAAGCAACACCTTCAGCATTCAGAATCTTGTTCAGCAATTTCTGTATTCTCTCTTACTTTGTCATTTTCATGCCACCTGCAAAGCTCTTCAACTCTGCACTGCTCTCTCTCTCGGCACTTACCTTATCATTTTTTGCAGATGCTGCATAGTGACTGCAGGTCAGGACATGTGGCCAGCAGGACAAGTACGCTTGTTTGACTTGCAAGCATTTTCCCATTTTCGCAATTGCCTTTCGCCTTTCACTCGTGTGTGTGCAGGCATGCGTGTTTGCATGTGTTGTTGATCTTTGCACTATTACAAACACACACACACACGCAATCTCAGTTATTGAACCTTCTTTGTGGACATTTTACCGTTATGAAGCAGAGCTGCCCGAAGGCTTCTTCCGGGCAGAAGTGCTGCCATGGAATTACATAGTCGCACTCAATTTGTAGCAAGTGTTCATGCCATTGAAGTTGAAATTGAAGCAATCAATTGCCATGAAGCTACTTTTTTTTCAAAGTTTATATTGAAGTGTGAGAATTTTTGGTATAATTTAGCAACTTAAATTAAACTAGATTGTTAAAGAGGCCTTTGTTGCGCACCGCGACCGCCGAATGGATCTATTGTGCTTTAACTAGATACTTAAATCATTGCAGCGTTGTTAAATTTTACTAATAGATTTAACTAACAATTCCTTAAAGAAAGCTGCCTTCATGCTAGACTGATAAAAAGGTTATAAAGAAAGCAATACATGATAATTTTTAGGGTTCCATTCCCCTAAAGCGAAAAAACGGGAACACTTATGTATAAGGTCACTTTTGTTTTCGGCTTGGGTATATAAACAGACCTCTTTTGCATTTTAATAAAGCGTCTGAACATGTTAGAAAAGCAATTCAAATTTCCAAATTTTCCAATTTATTTAATCAAATAGACTATACTTATATTATATGATATATAAATCAAAACTCAGCTTCTAATATAATAAGCATTAAGCATGATTATCTTGGATTTTTCCCTAACAATTCCACGTGACTTTTCTCTGCCATGAATGCTTCTCAATATCGTTCAGAATTGTACATTTATCACAAGTTAAAAGCACATACAATCAATCAATTTTCAAGCCAAAGATCCTTTATTCGAACGCTGGCAATTAATCTAACAGCATTAGGACTAGCTTTCGTGCATTAATTTGCTCAGTTTAAAGGGACCTACAAATGCTTTAGAAATTTATTTTTTATATCTAATTGAAAGTCCCTCAAAGCTTTGTTAGTTTTGTTAAATTAAATCGGCCAGAGATCGAATCAAAGTTTGATGTTTCAAACCGTAAGCTTTAATGTTGATCCTTTATGCTTAATTGAAAGCCAGAATCAATAGAACTAAATTATCTAAAGTGTTATTAATTGATAAAATATAAATTGCTAGTGAGTTAAAGATACAAGCTCAAAACAGCAGTGGAAAGTCTAAGCCAACTAATTTCAAAAGTTTTTAAATTGAAAGCACTTGTCTCTGCAAGGCTTCAAAATGCTTTTGCAGGCTCATATCTGCTCTTCAGTTGCCACACAAAAACTATTATTTAGTTGAAAAAAAAAACCGAATTAAATCCGCTTACAATGCAGTGGCGTGAATATGAAGTGCACTTAATACAGCCACTGTCAACTTTGCTTGCCTTGCCCTCTTTGTCCACCCCCCCTTCCCAAACCAACGACATTTCTATGGCAAATATGCAAATGAGGCTTAATAAATTCGGCTCAGAACAAAAGCGCTGTAAAATTGAGGCCAACACATGCACGCACATACTAGCGCATGCACACATAGACATATACACATGCACGTGCACACCAATGCAAAAGTACTCACGCTCTTTGTATGTTAAGCGATCGCACTTTGAGCCGATTCGCCGCGCAATCTCAGCGCCACCAAAGCCGGAATGCAGCTGATGATAACGTCGAAAGTATGCATCCACTAGAAATATTATAAAAAGAAAGAGAACCCCCACCTCGCTCTGCTTTACCAAAGGACTTTATTGACTAAACAGTGGCATGTTAGTTAAATTATTTGTGGCAGTTTTGCTTGGCTTGGGCATGAAAGTAACTAGCGTATCATATTGTTGTTGTTACTTTTGTTGTTGTGGGCGGTCCTTTGAGCACTTCATGTCATTTGCTACTTGAGTCAATTTGACAGCACTCAAAGAGCAGCAGCAGCAACAGCAGCAGAATTGTCACTATTAGCAATTTCTCTGGCAACAGTTCGATAGACAGCAAAAGGTTGAGAAAGCAGCACGCAACAACAACAACAGCGGCAACAAAAAGTACAACAATAGCAACAACAATATGCACATAAACAACCACAATGAAAAGAACAACCCAAACAACAACAACAACAATATGCATATTAAGAACAGCAACAACAAAACATTTGCAACCCCTTTTTTAACTACTTCGAGCTGTCTGTTGTTGCTTTTCTGTTGCAGTTGCTCGCTGTTGTTGTTACAATTGTTGTTGTTGCTGCTTACGTGCATGTTGCTGCTGCTATTTTTCTGTTTGTATGGCATACATTTAGAATTTATAGTTACTTACCTTTACTTTTTGACGTTTGCCTTTTTTCTTTGCTTTTTCAGTTTGATTTCGTTTTTTGTTTGGCTTATTGTTGTTGTTGTTGTTTTTGGTTTTTGTTCATGGCTTATTCCACTCAAGTGTTGCGCATTTGTTTGGCTTCCATTTGCAATGTAATGCGAGCAATGCAGTTGCAATAGCAACAACAACAACCACAAAAGCAACAACAAAGAACAATGGCTTCTAAAGGCTGCAACCGCCAGTGCCTTCTTCTCGCTCGCATCACTCCCTTCACCAACACATAAAGACAATGGCATACCATACTCACACACATACATACACACACACACACCAACTCATTCGAATTGCATACAGCCATACACTCATATGCTTTCGAGCGATTTTTCTTCGCCCATTTCAATTCATTTCTTTCGCCAGAGTCTAAAACACGTTACGCCAAAACATATCCGCACAATTTCCGGTTGCATAAAACGAAAGCAGCGCGCTGAATTGTTTTTTTTAGTTGCATATGTGTTGGCAGTTGCAAGGATTGCAGAGTGTGTGTTTTCATTGCTGCGGCGTGATTGAATTGTTTTGAATTTTGTTGGCTTAATTTTATGCTACCAAAAAAAAGGCAGAAAGTGTGAAAAAATTGCTTGCATTATTGCAGAATATTCAAAACAAACTACAGTTGAATGCTATAAACTAACAATTACAACAACAATTATTTAAAGTTTTATTAAAACTGCGCGTGCAAAATTTGAACATTCTTTTTAAAGTGCTCATTGGAAATTGAAAAAAGTGAACAATGAATTATTTGGATGCAATTTTGCGGTAAGCATTGGCAATTGTTGCTTGTCAATAAAACTTATATAGCGCCAAAGGACTCGCACAGTCACTCGAAGAGAAGAGCCGCCTGCTCAATCGAGTGAAACTTTGAATTTATGAAACAAGTTGAGCGGTTCCAAAGTTTTTTTTTTTTTTGTGTTTTGTAAATCCTTTCCGAACACTTTTAATACTCTCACTGAAGCCACAATTCATTACAAGAAGAACATCATTTTTTTTAAATCTGCAAAAACCGAAATAAGCTACGTAATTGAGCTTTCCCATTTTAAAAATAATTCTAATTATTATTGTTGTTGTAATACTTATAATGTCTCTGATTAACTGAGCTCATTTCCTTTTACTTAGCTTCTATGCAAATAAATGCATTATAAAAAAATTTTTCAAATAAGTAGCAGACTAGACCCTACTCCAAATGCAATCTACTGCTGAAATTGTCAACATATGTTCTGAGTTGCAATTAGGTTTTTTGTAAAAAAATGTTTGCATTAAATAATTTTCCTTAAATATTTTCAAAAGAAACTTGCATTCGCAAAGAAAAATTGTGTTGAATTTTTTGTATTTAAATTTTTGTTAAATTTTATTAAAAATCAATTGAAAACACTTTTCGTATTTTTGCTCGAGGCACTCGAGTCAGTTGCAAGTATTTCAATAAGCCCTAAACGAGACACTTTTTCAATTGCAATTGGCTGAAAATTTGCAAGTGATATGTTTTTTGTGCTATCATTAATGAAACGTCTAATTCAAAAGGCCTCTTATAAATAATGAAAAATTTAAATTTTTTTGGCATAGTATTACAGCATTTTTTTGTTGCTATTGCTGCTACATTGCAAATTTGCAACATGCCAGCATCATTATAGTAATGGCCCATGTCCCTTGAAATGGTTGGCAAGCTTTGCCAAAAGTTACAGCTGCAACAACAACAACTACAAGAGTGCTTTGCAGCAGCATAATTTGTGCAAATTAAGAACGAAATTCAACTGGGAAATCGGCTCATTGCAATTGAATGAAATTTGTATGGAATCGATAAAATTGCCAGAGCTTACAACTTCGTCTGTTCCCTCTACCGCCAAGGCAGGTGACCACAATGCCTACTTTCGTTTCTTGCCCAATCAAACAACCCAGCCTTCTCGCCTGCAGGTGCGGCCATTTTGTTGGCGTGCAGAGGCAAATTGTATATGTAAATATTTTCTCAAGATATTCGGTCAAATTGCTTTTCAATTAAATATGCGGCAAAATGGCAGTGGGGAAGTGACAGGGAGGCACACCAGCGCCGCAAGTTAGTATAAGCTTATATGGGCATATATGTATATTACATGCATAAACATGCATGTATGCGTATATACAGGCAGCTACAAATTGACTAGTAACGTTTTTTCCGCAGAAAGAGATTTTGAAATCATTTGAAAAACACTTTCATTGCCTTTCAAATATTGTATAATTCTTTATTTTGAATATTTATAAAGTTCATTGATTAATTTCAGCCTTGCCAAACATTGCTAAATATTTCTTTTTTCAAAAATGCATTTGCAATAAGATCAATTATATTATTTTATTCGTAGCATACTTTTGGGCCAGAAATCGAAAAGGCTTCCCGATGCAACGCCTATTCTTATAAGTAGTACATTATTTTGCATGAGTTTTGGCTTAGCCATCTAGCCAGCTTCTGCTGAACAGTTTGCATTCAAACACGAAACACCCTGTATGACAAATGTCTTGCTATTTACATGCATTGTATACTACAATATATAATTCAAATTTGATTTTGATATGATTTGAATATGATTATCCATTTGAATTATTGGCATTTATCGCCGCAATCGCTGAGGTCAGTGAATCAAAAAACTGCTTTGCAATATTGTTCTATGAAGTGGCATGAATTGATTTTCTGCAAGCGCACATGCTCGCATTCTTTGGTAAAGGCGTCAAAAATTATGTTCGAAAATTCTAATTTGAAATGCTTTTAACACTGTCGGCTCATTTAAAAGCTTCGCAAAATCTAAGTGCTTGTATTTTTTACACCATAAATGTGTCATTATGTGGCAACTCGCGCGCTTTTATCTCTCCAATAACATGCAAGCGCCCACAAGTATGCAACGAAACTCAAGTTCACGCCGATACACACACTAACTACAGCACACTCACACCACTCACATGTGCATGCATGCGTGAGCCTGAAAGTGGGTCACAGAGCACAGAGCAACGCGGCTCGTGCAAATCATAACTTTGGCATTAAACTTTGTGCGCCATTTTTACCAATATCGCTTCGTTACACACACACACACACACACACACACACATGCATGCGTTTTACATAAGTATGTGCGTGTGTGTGTGTGTGCAATTTTGTCAGGCTTCAAAACGTGCTTCCTTGCTTATGGCGCAAAAGGCAAAGATGAAGCCATTGATTTTTGCCTCGTGACATAAAAGCGCCCGCTGCAAACATTGCAAAGCGTGTGGGGAGGGGAGCAGCAGCAGCAGAAAATTGCAAAAATTAAAAAAAGTGATTAAAACGCGCGCTTGCAGACCATTAAAATTCGTAATGTTAGCAATTTCGAGCACAATTTTCGAAATTTAAATGTTTTGCTTCTTTTTTATACACTTTTCAAGTGTGCTCACAGCATTCACACTTGGCAGCTTGCAACATGATAGCATGGCAGCATTTTTACAAGGTGTTATTTTTTCTACTTCTAAACTCAAGCTTAAAAAAAATGTATTTTATAACAGCAGTATGTCTAAAAACTGTTTCGAGTTACAGCCAAAAGCATAAATTATTGCTATGCTATCTTTTTTTTTGTTATAACTTCAAAACTACTAAAGCTTGCCCAAAACAGCTGAGATTTTTGAAAAGGCAATTTAATAACAAAAATAATATTGCCAACTGTCGCAAAGATCGAAGAAACCCCTCCCCCCACCTACTAACCTATGAACCTTTCTAAACCAACAAGTGCTCTGCATGTATAGGGGGCATCCCCTGAGTGTCGGTTTATTTAAAAAAAAAAAAAAGAGATAGAACTTCAAACTCAAACGCAGCAGTCAAATTTAAGACAAAACAGTTTCGAAAATCATGGTCAAATGGATTTCTCAAAACGAAGCCTTTATTTCCAAGAATTATACAGTGTTGAAATAATTTCGTTGTTGTAGTTTTAGTTTATGAAAAAGACGACAAAACTTCTGCAGTGATATTCTGAAAGAACCATTTTAATTGTATTAGCTATGAAATTTTTAAAGTTGTAATATTAAAGGACCTTTTAAGTTGACTTACTTTCGCCTCGAAGCTGCTGTGCTCTCATACAAAAACTGCACTGTTGAGCTCAGCCATTCACACTACCTTCCAAACACCCTGTTTTAGCTTTTTTGTGCATGTGAGTGTGTTTGTTTGTGTGTGTGTGTGTGTGTGTCATTCACAAAAAGGCTGCCATGTAACGTTTGGCAAAAATGAGAATGCCTTTTCAAAGGCATTTCACGCATGGTGGCACTTTTTAATTTCCATTTCTATTTAAAAAAAACACACACAGATGCAATGCCAAACCTGCCGCAGATAAACATACACACATATACTCATACACATGCATACAATGCTTAATAATTAGAAATAAAAATGCGCTCACTTTTGCTCATTACGCTGCAGTTTCATTTCTCGTGCATCTTCTTCTTCTACTTTTATAAAGCTTGAAATTTTTGTGCCATTTTCCTTTGCCTATCCCCATATGACGACCCCCTTCCCCGCACACTTCACTTAATGCAACGCTCGCGCATACGGCGCATTTGCATTTGTAATGATATAATAAACGCCACCGCGCCCCCTCAGCGCCGACACGTTTTTCGGATCGCCACCCAGCGTCATCTGCAGGCCAGTGCCCATGCGGCAGCGCCGATGCTTGGTCAGCTCGCGCCACAGCTGCACGTCGCAGCCCTGCCCATGGAAGCCGACCGGCGAGCGCAGCGACTCGGCGAACACTTGGTAGGCGCGCATGTGGCTGCACTCGTTGAAGAAGCAGCCCGGCTGATTGCTGCCGTAGTTCACATAGAAGTCGACGTGCCCCAGCGGCTGGTCGTAGCCGTAGCTGCCGACGCTCGTGTGTATCACCTCGACGTAGTCGGCGTCCACCAGCGAGATGCGCTCCTCGATGCGCTCGTAGCGAAAGAACGGCAGCGCCGGATCCAGCGCATAGATGACGGGCAGTCGTCCGGTCTGCACGAATTTGCCCGTTATGCCGGCAACGTGCGCGCCCATGCTGAAGCCGATTACGTGCAAATCGTCGTAGCTGATGCCCGCCTCCTCGCGCAGAAAATCAATAAATTTGGCCACCACCTTGCCCACCGGCTTGACGCGATAGCTGGCCGTAAAGTAGTCCGCGATGGCGCCGCGTCCCCAGTCCACAGTGAAGACGTTGTAGTTGCCTGCGCCCAGTTTGAGGTATTCCGGTATGAGCGCGTTGTAGACGCCGGCATGCGAGCCGCCGAACCAGCCGTGTATCAGAATTCTGCAAGAAGTTTAATTAAATTCAATGCATTAAATTAATTTGAGCTTTTAGGCAAATTTAATGAAAGATTTCAGCGCGCTTTTAGTACTAAAACAGTATGACTTCAGCTTAAAGTTGCTAGCATAGGCTGTGTTCCTTCAACTGCTTCATTGCCTAAATGGAATGTATCTACAACTGCAGAATGTATCGTACAGTTATGCAAAGCAAATGATTGCTGCCTTTTCAAGCTTTCATGAGCATCCGCAATCCGGAAATATATGCATGTAGAACCGTCACAAAAGATCTTTCAGGCGCCGCGTTGACTTGTAGACTGAAGCCCTACTGCAAATATAATCTAAACCTTCTACTACTTTGAAGCTTTAAAATTATCATGTGTGCGAAAGATTTTGTTTAGGGAACAACAATGGAATTATAGAATTGTCTCATTTTAGGTTAGTTTTTAGTTCTTTATTGCAAACGCTATAAAACAAAATCCTACTTGAATTGTCTGGCTTAAGGTTAGATAAGTTTCTTTATTGTGATCGTCAAAAAAATTTACAATTAAAATTTGCCAACTGTGTTTATTTGATTTGCTTGCCTGAGATATGTTATTCAGCCTGCTTCAAAGCTCCGAACTATTCGAAACTTTTGAGCTTGAAGTTATTAGCATGAGTTTTGACAAGGCCTAGTCAAGATGTTTTGATTTTTTTAAACTTTTGCTGCTTTTCTTTTTGAACTTCATAACAACTTTTTTCACATTCCTTACTTCCTGAGCTGTCTAGCAGACTTGTAATAAACGCCACCAGAACATATCGACAAATATACCAGAGCCACAAAGTGGCTTCCATACATGGGAAGTGCGTAGGTGAAAACCCCCACGTGGCAACACAATGGGCCTTTTGGCCTGAGTGATGTCCTTGAGACGACCACTTAACCTACCTACCTACCTTTTTCTCATTCATAGTGTAAGCTTACTTGGACAGTCTTTTTTATAAACTTATGCACTTTCCTAAGAGTTGTCATGTTGCCACTATAAAGTAGAAGTACTAGCTTCATTTATGCAAATTCTTGTTATCAACACAAGCCATGCAGCTTAATGCTTGTTGCCACTACAGCTTGACAACTTGCATACAAACATAATGGCTATACAGTGTCTTACAAAAGTATTAGCAGTTTTAATTTTAGAGAAAATAGTTCATAAAGTTAATATAATGTAAAAGGCTTTAAAATGAAAATCAAGTGTATACTTCAACTGATGTGTAAGTTTAATTAATTAAAGTTTATGCTTAATTTTCAATTATGAACTGCTCTCTGTTCTACAGACTGCGCATACCTTTGTATGGCACTGTATATATAGTTTGGTCAACTTTAACCCCTATGCAACTGCCTGCATATGTGTGCCAGATTTTGCATTGGTAACAAAGGCAATTCATTCAGCCTGACATTTGCCATTTTTGACACATTTTTAAACCATTCCAACTGAAAAAAGCTCACAAGCCCACATATGCGCAACTGTTTGCCAATGGAGCGAAAGCTGCCAGCATAGCATATGCACGAAATCCACACCGATATCATCGATAAAGCGCCTGCATCTTTGATTGTCGCTAACTCACCTGGTCGGATTGAAGGGATTAAAGCGTGATTGGCGCAGCGAGCTGGCATTGTAGAGTTGCACCTCCTCGACCCTCGTGGCTGGAGTGCTCGGCATTGCGGGCGGGTTCACACCGAATGCTGCGCCTAAGGAGCCGCTCACCGCGCTCAGCAGCACACGCTCCTCCCCACCCGTGGCAGTGCTGCTGCCGCCCGCCTGCACGGCCGTGTGCAGCTGGAAGACCGTGTGCCGCTCCGCATTGAAGAGCAAATTATAATCCTGCAAATGTAATTGATCGCTGCCGAAGAGAGCGCCTAATTGCCCAAATGGATTGGCAAAGGCGTATGGCTGATTGTTGGCTCGGTTGTTGTTGTTTTTGCTGTTGCTGTTGTATGCTGTTAGCTGCAGCTGCTCAACTGCTGCTGGCGCTTTTGTTGTCAATGTCGATTGTGATTTCGATTTTACGTTGGCCTGCAATGTCGTTAGCGCATTGGTTGTTGTTGCTGCCGTTGATTTGCTGCCAGCTGCTGCTGGTTTGGCGCCTGCTTTCAGCTTGCCACCAGCAGCATGATGCATTACATCGGCAGCAGCATCTGCTTCATAATAGTAGTCGGCAAATGCCAAAAAATCCTCTTCTTCTTCTTCGTCTACTTCTGCAGTGTCACCAGCAGCATCATTTTCATTTGTTTGCTTTCGATTTGTGAGGTTAGCTTGAAATTTGTTGTTGTGGTTATGGTTGTTGCTATTGTGCTGCAATACATTGAAGTACTTCAGCTCATGCTCATCTTCATCCAATGCCATATTGTAGGCACTTACGTCATTATCAAATATGTTGTTGTGTTTGTTGTGTTTGTTGTTGTTGTTGTTGTTGTTGCTGTTGTGTTGATTATAGAGCGCATTGCTTAGCATTTCCGATGATATTGGTGCATGCCGCATGGCAAGTTTTGCCTGCAACTGTGGTACACTGCGTAGCACTGCAAAGGGGTAGGGAAGGCAAGAAATATGTCAGATACAATGAAATGAAGTGCGAGTGTGCGAGAGTGCACTCCACAATAGAATAAACATCTTAACTATGAAAATTTTGTAAATGATAGATCGTGCAACTCTTATAAAGCGAATTAATTTAAACATGACTATCAGAAATATTCACAGGCTTGATCCTTGCTATGTTTTCTATTTTTGAACGAATTATGCTCTTATAGCTTAGTCGAAACTAATTTTTGTTATAGCATTTGATTCCTCTTTCAAAAATAAGCTATGTTAAAGTTTTTCTCTGCCATGGAGCTCCATTCGGATCAAGCTAAGTTTCTATCAAACAAGAAACTGGAAGGAAACGCAAGGTAACAGACAGGCGATCACATTTATGCCGAAAGCTTCTCAGAAAAGAACAAGCTGCGATCCATGAAAATCTGAAAACGGAGAATTAGTTGTGGAATAGGCCGCGGTGGCCCTAGTCGAAATAATTGGGGAGTTCACAGTTCCATGCTATCTAGTGTGCTTTCCTTGCCGCCGGCTAAATTAAACCACTTTGCCATCTGGCAACTTTTTTTGTTGTTGCTTTGCACGCAAACAAAAAATACCACTAAGTAGTTGAAAAAATTGCCATGCGTTGGATCGTGTTTTTCTTTCGTGACAAGCTGGCATTTCTCATCAGCTGTTTCATTCGGCGAAAATGGAAACAGATATTGAGAAAATTCTATTGAATTCTCAGAGAATAATCACATACTACTTCCATTTTGATGGAATATTGCTATTTGTGAGAGTAATAAATCCTTAATAATCGCTTTAGAAAACACTTGTAATGCGATTGTGGCAAATTAAGAATGGTCCACGAAACAGGGGCGCTCAGAGTTTTTTTACTATCGTGCTGAAGTTGCCAGATGGGAAATTTAGAATGAAACTGTGAATACCCTAAATATTTAATATCTAGCATGAACCCAGAAAAAAATTGCCGCATGGGCATGTTGTTTGTGTGATGTGGTTCACTAAAGAAATTTTTCCAACATAACTTTTTTCCCACAATATGCTTTTCCGCTATAGATTTGCTTTGCATAAAAACTCAAAAGTGTGGACCACTGTCAACCGCAATATTTCAGTTTCTTTGTCGGCATTTGCATGCCCATTTTATAGTCCATAGTTAACTTCTTTTTACTGAAATCTTGTTGATCATTTTGCAAAGCGAAGGATTCTACATTGTTTCAATTATACTTTTGTTTTCACAATCCTTCGTAGCTTCGATTTGGCTACAAATCACATTGTAGATACCATTGTAGATACATCTCAGTCGATTAGTAATATTTTTAAAATGCACTTTATTTCGAAAATAATATTAATGTTTACAAAAATAGTTCGTTTGTATTTCAGCGTATTACTTTCACTTCTTCTTCTTCTTCTTT
Organism: Neria commutata; assembly: GCA_963457695.1. Taxonomy (NCBI): domain Eukaryota; kingdom Metazoa; phylum Arthropoda; class Insecta; order Diptera; family Micropezidae; genus Neria; species Neria commutata. The sequence goes on from OY735245.1 coordinate 60,469,131, forward strand.
GATTGGCCAAAAAAGCCTAACTTAGGGCTTCTCTGCTGGCGCTCCTTCTATTTATTATATTCACGCATTCACACAACTTTTTCGACTATTGACTTGAATGGCACGCTTTATGTAAAACTTTTTTGTGGCTTAAATTATTACTTAAATTATTTATCAACTTTTTTTGCACAACTAAAAATCACCTGTAAGCAAAACCAGACCAATTGCCGCACTCAGTTGCATATTTTATTTTGCACAATTTGGATAAAAAAGTTGCACGCTTCAGAGTGGTCTGAGTGATTTAAAGCACAAATGAAAGTTGTAGCTAGCCGCCAGAGTAGCGCGCCCACAGCTGCAACGATCCAAGGATGCCAGAGCAGCAACCAGCAACACGCCCAACCAAAACCCAACTAAATTACCAGAAATGAGCAAAGCGCAACTTTGAAGCCGCTGGGCAAAGAGCTACCAAAAGTTTTGTTCTGCTGTTTAACACATTTTTTCATTCAGTTGGTTTATTTTTACACAACGCTTTTTTGTCGACGACTTTTTTTCGGTATGAAGTTGGTAGGTGTGTGGGTAAGCAAAAATTCAATACACAACATGCCGAAAGTCACCGAGAAATATATACAACAAAACTATGGCAAAAGTATACCATAGTCGAAATGTAAAATGTGCTTGCCGGCGCGGTTCCGTGCACTTGTAAAAGATAAATGTAAATAAATGCAAAGAATTTTGAATTATAAATGCACACACACACACGGCACGCACAAATACGCATGCAAATGCCGCTGCGTTGTAGCATGAAAAATTGCTTTCATGCGTTCTGCTTGTAAAGTATCTTAAAGTTAAAGTATCTGAATCCCACCGCCAGACCAGACCAGGCCAGAGCAGACATTATTGTCATTGAGCTCTGGCTTTGACGGCACGGCGGGGCGCTGCTGTTTCAGCTGCTTTTGCATTTCTGTCTCTGCTCTTCTCCATTTCTTTTTTCGAATTTTTCGCATCTACTTTGCATGGCAAAGCAGCAGAATATTTTCATCATTGAAGTAATAATATTCTTTTGCATAATTTGTATGAAAGAAGTTAGTCGAAAGTCAAACACAAGTTTATACAATAATAAAACATGTTAGTATGATGAAAAGCAGACATTTACATTTGAAACTGATATGCAAGGACCTTGAGTAAGGTCATGTCTTGCGTTTCGACGCATCTTTCTAAGAGGGCCAGCTGCACAAGATTTCATTACCTTGGCAATATAGTATGTACTATATCTATAAAAGCAGTAGACTGATTTCCCAAAGGAAATTGATACATGGCTTTTAAAGCTACGCGCATGAGGATGCAGAACTGTCAGAGTAGACCTCTCGAACATCAGATCCCTATTCTACATACATTTAAAATGGAAAAGGGAGCCTTCGCAGCAGCAGACAAAGCACAAACCGAGCTCAAGACCACACCAAAAGCAGTCCCAATTTAGACTGAGACTAAATCAAAACCGGATCTAACTAATATCAGACCAAGAGCAAACCAATATCAAGATCAAGACCATAAGCTAGACCACAACAAGTCCAGACAAAGGCCACATCAAGACCAGGCCTAGACTTAAGCAAGTTTAAAGCCAGACCAGATCAGATTATGACGAAACCAAGACCATATGAAGACCTGACCAATGTAAGACCAAGCGCAGACACAGACCGTAATTAAGATCAGATCAATACCAGACCTACAGCAGACCAAGATTATCGTAATTTTTACGATATTTATACTATCATCGGCAGTCGATATCAGAATCTTGAAACTAAAGAACCGTAAAACACTTAACCCTGAAAAGTAAGAGCTCCGCATGCTGTATCAGCATTAAAGACTTGCTGGCATCTCACAACGTTTCTCTCTTACAATTTTTAGAATATTTTTATTCACCACTGGAAAGTACACAACAACAACAAAAAACACTTTCAGCAGCTGCAAATGAATTTAGTAAATAATCTCGAATGTAGCAGATATTTTCGTTCATTGTGTGCCTTTCGGTTGAACAAACAAAATAGAATAAATCGAGATTTACTGACCAACATTTCTGTGGCTTTTGAGGTAGGTCGATGCACTGGTGCCCGAAAGCTGGCGGTTGCTGCCGTTAACTTTGACACGCTTCCTCAAAGCTGTTGTAAGGTTCCCTGCAGAAAATCGGAGAGTAGCTATATGACTGCTTGTCGGGAAAGGCTAACATGTGAAAAGCAGGAGAAAGCAAGTGGAAATAGAAAAGTGTGACAAAGTGTGGCAAAAAGCGTCAATGAAGTAGAAATTATTTACAAGAAAATATGTTGAGAAACTTACCTTTTTAATGTAGCGATTCTTCAAAGATACATCAGTATAAGTTCAAAAGCATGCCGTGCTTCTATCGAATAAAGCCTACTCGCTTTTTGGAAATATCGATTTATATCGCTTTAACTCCCCGTGGTTTTTCGTCTCTCTGAAAGCTCTCTTAGTCAGATGTTTGAGGATTGCTGCAGATTCCTTCCACACCTCGTTTGAAAGACACATAGCTAACCGCATCTTCTTCACTGACGTACTCGTACTCTTCTAACGCGTTCCGCACTTTTCACTTTCTTTCTTTCTCCATGCACAATGTCTCTGTTATTTATTTCCCTGATATCTTCTTCAGATGATAATCGAAACAGTCATCTGAGATATTTTCAGTGTGGGCTCAAATTCTCCCGTTGTACCTTCACTGCTGACAAGTCTATAAAAATTCTTGGCCTGTCTACGTGTTTGCAAGTTTTTCCATATTCTCTGGCGTTCCAACCTGGTCCACTTACTTGTCGGGTTATAGAACATATCAGATCAGATCAGATCAGACTAAGTACATACATACATAGCTCGCAACAGGTATATAGCTTAAGAAATAATAGTTAACGTATTTCTACTGCAACTACTTTAATAAAACTAACAAGCAATTTACTTTTCTCTAAATAGTACGGAAAAATAAACATTATTTTATATAGGAAAATAATGAGGTGGATATTTAGTTTTCCAGGTCGCAGAACTGGATTCTGTTGAGTCTCTCTTATTTCTAAAATGGCTTTCGTTTAGATCAGAGGTTTCCAAACTTATTTGTCTCGTGGATCCCTAATCTAAACTTAAAATCGTATGCATAGCTCAGTTCCAGCTTGGTACATAAATGTCATATGCCGTAGACTAACGTGAAAAGCAAGATTCCTTCTGGATTTTCGAATAGACTTTCTTGCATATCTAGATTCTGGTATGCCCTTTTAAATGATAGTAAAATCTTTATACACAAAAATTCATAATTGATTGCAATTGATTTTAAAATTAATTAAATTAATATTATATTATACTACTTGGTATATAAAAACGCACTTAATTTTTCAAATTTTCATACACTAAAAATTTCTTTTGTCTGCTCTCTCTTTGCAGGTATGTACGTTTGATATTTATGCTCGCTTTCAGCTCAGAGCAGAAATCACTTTCATTCCCATAGAACAATGCGGTAAGATAAAATTTTACAGAGTATGCATTTTTTGTTGTATTGTTTGTTAAAATGATAAAAAAAAAAACGAAAGGAACTGCGGATGCCGGCGAGCAAGCGCACTTGAGATTTGCACCTTTGAAACGTGCGGTTAGGGGAGCAAGGAGGCGCTCATAAAACGTGACTATCTGCGAGTTCGCCTGCGGGCAATAAAAACGGAAGGAAAACGCACTCTAAAAAGTTCGATATCTGATAATGGAAATTTGAAGAGCGCACTTAACGCTGATTTCTGCTGCTGCGGCATTCGTGCGGGCAAAGAGGGCAGCGGGGCGAAGGCAACACAAAGAAAAGAAAGCAGCTTCAGCAACAGCAGCAACAGCAACAAGCGATATCGAATTTTCAATTGTGCTGAACCAAAGCCAAAAGATAACGTATGACAAAAGCAATTTTGTTGTTGTTGTTGTTGTTGTTGCTTCTCATGCGCAGTATACGTAATCTTTATCTGCAAAGCAAATATAATGTATGCGGCAACATGCTGCAGTTGCTGCTTCTAAAACCAGCAGCAGCCAGCAACAACAACAACAATAAAGCCAACAATTTGCAACAAAATGTAAAAAAAAGCTGTTGAACTGTTGGAATAAAGCGCAGAAATGAGTCGCGGCATAAAGCGTTGCAAGTGTGTGTGTGTGTGTGTGTGCCTGTGCGTGTGTGTTCAGCTGCGCACTCAGGCATGCTGCAAGGGACGAGTGCATCATGCACTTACTGCATGCCATTGTGCTGCATTGAGTAATTGCGTTGTCAGCAGAAATGTTCAATCAATCATTGTAGCAAATACTTCGTGCGTCTTTGTTGCTGTAGCAGTTGTTGTTGTTGTTGTTGTTTGAAGTTGTGCTGTTGTCGCATTAAATTGCACGGCAGCCAATGAGCATGTCAGCAAGTGGTATTTAAGAAAAAGAACGCGGGGGGAGGAAGGGAGGGGATCACCAGCAAGCAGAGGAGTTATTTTTTTGTTATCGATTCGTGAAATATTTATCTATCCACTTAAAATTCAGTTACGAAAATTTTGCTGTTTAAAGTTTTTATGATCTCATATTTTCTTTGATAAACATAACCTTACTTAACTAATGAAGCTACTAATGCAATTTTATTTGTATTTTTTTTTTCTTAGAATAGTAGAAATTTACAAGATCGAATATCTACAACGTTTGTTGATATCCATTATATACCTATGCGTATGATAACCTTTCCAGAGTTAGCTGCCAGTTAGTTTTAGTAAAGAGAAATCCATTATTTTTGCATGAAATTGAAGGCTTTATTTAGCATAGTTAGAATGCTACGATGAATATACTGCTGCGCAATTGAAACAGTGCTTACAGGACGGTCGAACTCGACGATTTCTATTATTTTACTGATATTGAAGACAAACTGTAAAAGATGGCATATTTTCTGCTTGCTGGTGTCCACCTTCGACTCGCGCTCAAACAAAACTTAGTCAAGCAATTACAAAACTATCTGAGAAATTTTTTTATTATAAAATCTGAGCTTTCTAACAACATACAGCGCAAGCCGATCGCACTTCTACAGCACAAGGTACAGATTACTAAAGCCAGCTATTGGAAAAATAATATGTATAATAATAAAAAAAATCGAATGTGAGTTGTATACTCCATGCACATTTATCTTCATAGCTATCTACGTATCTGCATATAATTGTGTTCATTTCTTTCTGCATACGCAGCTCCTTTATTACAATTTCTGAAGATATTTGTTGCAAAGTACTCAATACGCGAAATCGCTCGACTCCGCTGCTGGTGAATGATCTGGAAGCAATAAGCTTACAATTGTTAGCACATACTTAACTTTCCTTTGTGGCAACACTGCACTACACATATTTTGGCGCGCATTTTTTACTAATAAAAACTGAAGTGCTGCAAAAGAATCAAACACTTCAATTTCGATTTGAATTTTGAATTTGATTGGAACTACGCCATTGAAGCAGGACACTGCTCAGTGTTGCCTTCGCGCTTAGCTGCTGCTAAATAGCTACCAACAACTCACACACATAGCTGAATGCCGGCTTGAAACCGCTTCAGAATATGTCGCCTCAGCATTTACTCGCCACACACACACACACAGAAACGCCTCAAGAGCGCGCGCAAACAACAAAATTGCTGTAGGGAAATTTTTTCATAACTTGCAGCACTCGAAACTTGAGAAGCCCCTGACTTGATATCCTGGCGAGTTGTGAGGACTGCTGCGACGACACACACACACACACACGCACATGCCACACAGACAGGCATTTTGGTGACTCAGCGCACTTTCGCAGTCTTTTTGCCCTGCCTCCCTTCGCTATCATTTTAAGCCTCTACATTGTTATTGCGTCCTTATTGTTGCTGTTGCCGTCTGACGTTGGCAACTTTGCAGCTGCTTGTGCGCAGCTCTTGTATCCTGCCGTATCCTGTGAGTGTTGTGCATTGTTCCTGCGTATTAATTTTATGCTTCGTCGCAAATACTCAAGGCACTAAATACTTTTTGACAATATACGCGTTAAGCAGCAGGAAATTGAGAGGGAGGGAGGGGGGTACGGAACGTTGCTGCACGAATTGTCTGTTACAATTTGCATTGCTTACTAAAATTTGCAGAACTAAAATCATTTGCTAAAAAAAATTCAGCTTCAAATATTTATATTCCAATTTACCTTTTGCTCTTTTCATAAGCAAAATTTTCTTTGGTAAATTCTGCAACTTTGACATTGTTGTTTTTGTAGCAATCATCAAAAATTTGAGCTTGCGAAAAGCACGAAATAAAATTTGTTCCATGCCAAAAAAAGTCTGCTCTCAGCTGCTTTCGTTTTTGCTCTCTTGCCAACGAACTCGACTTTCACGAATAAAAAATTGTTTTATTGTAAATTGCCACTTACTAAAAATTTTTTTTTTTAATATAAAGTATAATTAATAACATTACATAAACAAAATGGCACACAAAATGTATAAAATATAAATTGAAAAAATTTTTACATACGCAGCACCCTGTGTTTTTCAAATTTTATAATTTCTGCAAGTGAAGCCTACATACTGCAGCTGACAACTAGCGACATCTCTTGGCACTTTATGCAAGCAGCCATAACAGCCCTTAACACAGTTGCAACCCTTATAAAAAAAGGAAGCTGCTCGAAAGCTATTCAAAGCTTCTGTCTCATTCATTTCTTTCACATGTGTTAGTGGAAATGCTCAAAGCTTTTTTCGAAAGCTCAGGATAAGTTAGCATGTACTTTTATATTCACTTCGATATTTATACATATGTATATGCAAAAGCAAGCAAACTTTCAGTGCTTGAAAGCTTTTAGCCTGGAAAAGAGCGACTTGAGCTAATGCATGCAGGCTTTCTTGTGCTTTTTGATGCACTCTGCTCAGCATGGCTATGCTTTTACGAAAGCTTCTTATTCCATTGCCTTTCCCTCCAACTCAACCTGTTAGTGCTTCAGTTCGTTAACCCCTTGGTGACTCATTCACTTACTTTCAAGTTTTCATTTTCTTTGTGTGCTTAAATTCTAATTGTGCCCGTTTGAGCTTGAGAAGCACTCATCACAGATTCATTGACTTCGAAAATGCACATTTCCTGTATTTGCCACTCTTCTGCACTCTCGCATAGATTTGCCACATTTCCTTTTCCGTTTCCGCTGTCGCTCTTTTCTAGCTTTATCAGCTTAGCCTTGTGAGTAGCTTTTTCCTGTGCCTTGAGTGTTTGAGTGCTTCTGTGTGTGTGTGTGTGTGTGTGTTTCTTTCTGGCTCTGCATCTGCAGTTTGCTGTCATATTCAAATGCTTACAAGCTCTGCAGTTCCGCAAAGCTAATAGCAGAAGGGCATTTCAAGCTGAATATTTTACTAAATATTACAGTTAAGAATATTTGAGAAATTAAATCTTCAAATTAGCTTCAAGAATAACAAAGAAATTGCCACCAGCCTTGATGATTCCTTCTCACCTTCCTGCATATCGAAACAAAACAACAAGAAAAATATTAATATTTTCTATAACTATGTACTATTATTCGAGCTCTATAAAAGGTCGCATTGTTTCAGAGCGTCTACTTCGGCCGGAGCCTCTAAAAACACTAGCACCTAAAAGCATTCGCACACCACACACACACATGCACACTACTACACACACACACACACTGCCTTTTGCCATTTTCAAAAGTGCCTAAACGTTTGGCACTTAACTCAATTGAAATCGCTGCCGTTTTTAGCGAGTCCTTTGCTCCTTTCCCGCGCGAGTCGTGCTTGTCACTTATGCATGCACTTTTCATGCAACTTCCGTCGTCCGCACCGGCATGCATGTCCTATGCATGGCAGTAGCCTACATTTGCTGCTGTCCTGCAGCCAGAATGCTTGCTTGGCATTTGGCCAATTTTGCTGCTGTTGACAGCAGAGTTGCTGTCGGCTTGCTGTGACGTTTCTATGCTTTTTTTGTTTTGTTGCTTTTTTTGGTCTGCAGCTTGGCGTGTGCCCGGAAATGTCCTTAAACAAGTTTTAATGCGTGTATGTGCATTTGAAGGGCCTCTTAAAAGGACTAAACACTTTTTGCTCATACTTCAGCCTATTAACAGCTCGTTTATGTGATTGTGTGTGTTGTTTGTTGGCGCGGGGGTCCGGGGGGCAGAGACCACATGTTGGCGCTGCAAGCTGAGTCAGCGACGCTGGTTTGCGTCTTGGATAGAAACGCAAAAGGTGCGTTTTTAAATTTCTTGGCAATCGACTAGAAAGGCTCTCAACGCATACTAATAGGCAAATATCTACACATACTCTCATGCAACTATGTTTGTGTGCGTATTGTTGCCGTGTGCTGCTGAGTGCAAAGAAGCTCCTACGTCCGCTCGTCCGTCCGTCCGTCCGTCCGTCCGTCCGTCCTTCTGCCGTGCTTTTTGTTCTGCGATTTAGCTGCTTTTGTGCTGGCTAGCCCCTTACTCTCTACACGGCAATGTGATGCGTGCGTGCGTGTGTGTGTGCGTGTTCTTGCATATTTTTAGTCACATTCTGCATCATTTTTGTGCCACTGTCTGTCTGTCTGTTCCGTGCGTCTGCCTTCATTCAGCGGCAGTTGCTCAAGTGTCCATCCAAACAGTCAACTTTGTCTGGCACTGCAGCGCTTAATAAGTCCGCGTATGTGTGCGTGAGTGTGTGTGAAAAATTTTTGTATGCCTGTGTCAGTTTACCCTTGAGTTTAAATCCTTTTGACGTCATGCTGGAAGGTGCAAGCTGTTTTTTTTGTGCTTTTTTTAGGTCAACAAAAGTTCAAATGGTTGCTATGCGTCTGTGTCATATGTGTGTGTGTGCGTGAGTGTGTGCGCCTTGGTTTTTATATTTTAAATAGAATCCGCTTAATATAGGCTTATGTCCTTATGTAAATTTGTTTATACATTATGAGCTTTTATTTTAAGCTTGAATGATGAAGTTCTTTTTGCGCCTCTCTTTTTTATAGTCTTTTGGCATATTTTCGAACCAGTCTTCTAGTGGCAATTTTTAATTATATAAAAGCTGAAATTTTAATGGCAACGAAATATTTATTCATGATTTTTTATACATGCATACATATGTATATGAAAAATAATAGTAATAAAGAAATGCGCGCTCTTTGTAGAGTGTGAAATTTTTAGCGAAATTTTTTTATCTAAATTACAAAGCCGAGAGCAAAATTTTAGAGGCATTTTCTTGCTAAGATATTTGGCTGAAATTCTTATCCTCGAACATAGTTTCCGCATCATAGCCGTATCAATTTCCTTCTGTATCGTAGCCATCTTGAGGTCTGTTTGCATGTGCGAGTTTTTGCTGTACATATATACATACCTACCTTGTAGCGCCTCTAACGAGTCTCATAAACTTGCGATTTTCGCTGTTTGAAGGCACAAAGAGGCTTTACTACAAAGTGAACAGCAGTAGAAGAGTCTAGCTTAGTTCTCTGTCACTGTGCTACGCTTTCTAAATTCAGATGGGAAACTGAGCTCTAGTAGCTCAATATTTGGAAGCTTTGGAGGTTCATGCTACTCTGCCAGTGGCTTGAGCTAGGCTCTTCTTAATTTAACAGAAAGTACGCCAAATCATCTGCTATGTTAATACAACAGACCTTCACATGGTCTAAGTGAGTCTACCCGCAGACTATCTCAGTGTTGTAGACAGTCACTGTAAACCAATCTATAGCTACTATAGCATATTTCTTAGATGGTATTTATGCGTAGTCCTTGTAGTTTAATTCTACAGCGATTATAGCATTAGTAGTTGAGTATTATATACTTTCATATTTGATTCAAATCTGTACTTATTTACTATCAAGAAAACTTAATTTTGAAATTTTTGCTTCAACTTTATTTTCTCGCTGTACTTTTTCATTAAAGTTGTCTATATCAAAATATTTTATTCAAACCGGCACTGATTAATTTGAAAAATAGTAGGTACTTAAATATGACAGCTTTTTTCTAATAAATTTCTTTAACCTTCAGCATTGAAATTTAGCTTCGACTTATTTTTCTCGCTATACTTTTTGCATATAGTACCTGTCGTCTGCTTTTATTGAAATATGACAGCAATAGGAAAAAACTTTTTGTTTGCTTGACAATCAACAAAACTTTTGTCATTTAGCCGAAAATTGTGCTTTGTTGTATTCTAACACAATCTCAGATAAGCGCTGTTCTTACAAATCCGCTGAATGCTCAACATTTTGAGTCAGCAAAACAAACGCCAACCCAATTTCGAGGTAGTCTCACTTATGCGCTCACTCCCTGCCTGCTTTCCTTCCGTCCTCGTCGTTTTATGGCAATTTCATTAACCAAGCAACGGTAATGGCAACGGCGACTGGAACAACGGTATTAGCGTCAATGGGAAACCACCCTTAATGGGGCCGCTGTCGTATAATTGACCGTCCGACCGACAGAGCGTTCAAACCTTAATAAAACGATGCATAGTGGCTACAACAACAGCAAATATTAGAAAATCAAGCACTTCATCAATGCAAGCATGCACTCTCTAAACACACATACACACATATGTATGTATATGCACTCATACATTTATAAACGTCAGCAAAGTCGCGCATATCCTGCAACGTGATTAATTATAATACAATGCTTATTCTTCAGCAGCGACGAACACTCCCCTAGTTTCTTTTCGCCTCGTCCCCCTTCCGCCCCTTCCCCTATACAAGCGGCCCTCTTGCTGCTTATGCCAACACAGCACAAAGTCATACAAGCACAAAGCATGTCCTTCCCTTTAACTGCAGTGCAATTCCGCTCGCGCTCATCTATCGCGCAACCCGGTCGAGTACTGCGGCAAAATGCTTAAGCAGAAAATCCACCCTTATGCCTGCTCAAGATTTCCGATAGGATTTTCATGCGGCGCCCTCAATGTTTCATTTTCAATTTCACTGAAATCCAGCCCGCATCCGAAAACAGCAACAGCAGAGGACGCGCGGAGGTGCTTGGCATTATGTTTCATTTCACTTGAGCTTCATTCTTCATGCTTCCTACGACTTTCTGGCTATTTTTTCCAGCATGCTTTTGTCCAAAAGCGAAGCATACATTTTTGGGATGTGGTCGCTTTGGTCCACACGAAATTTTCGCTACGGCAAAGATGCGTGTATGCATGTTAGTCTGTATGTGTGTGTGTATGAGTAGAGCCCTTATATTTTCGGCAATCACCAAAAATCTTCCACACAAACACACACATACACCGATTCGGCGGATTTCTTGTACACAGCCTCCAAGCCGAACACACACAGGGGATGATTTGCTATATTTGAAGCGCACCCACACATGCGCAAAATTTCGCAGTCGCGCCGACGATCTGTCAGGTCGCTCGGTAGGTCGGTCGGTGCTTGAAATTACCGGTCTATGAATTGAATGGAACGGAACACAGTAGAATTGGGCCTACAGCTACAAAGAAACGCGATAAAAGTAGAGCGCCTGTAATATTTTGGTATAGAGCGGTTAATTTGCTTGGATTTGAGCTAAAAAAAAGGGAGTGGCACTTTTATGAAAATGTAAAAGTCGACAACAAAAAACGCGACTTTAAGAAATTTCTATATTAAAAATCCGTCATTTACAAGAATTAACGAATTTTAGATAGTAGCAATTTTTGTTTAGAAACGCATTGAAATCGAAACATACATATATTATATAAAAAAGATTTGAGCAAAATACAGTAGAAATTTGTTTGCACAAAATGTTGTCTATCTACAGAAACAATTCGGCAATGGAACACAAAATGATTTTTAAATGTTTACATGATATAGCAAATTTCTTTTAGATATATGTATATATCTTACACTAAAAATTACAAAAGCAAGAATTATAATTTTTGCACAGCAACATTTTGGCAGTGAAACGTATCATAATTTCTTCTAAACAATTTGAAATTTTTTTTATAAATATAGCAAATTTCATAATGCACACTTTTAATTTCGAAAGATAGATTTTCTGTCTTTTATACCGCAACATTTTGACAATGCAACAAAAAGTGTTTGCTCAAATGTTCCTAAGAATTTTCAACGGTCTAGCAAATATATTGATAGAGACTTGAAAAATTGCTTTGCTTTATTACATTTCGCTTTTGGCACACTTTATGTTAACTTAAAGCCTCGAAAGAATAGTTGAAATTTTAGAAAAAATCTGCATCAACCAGCAGCTATAGGAACGGAACGGAACGATATGAAAATGAAAAGCAAATCGTCATGGTTACACAAAAGCTTGTATGCAAAAAGCTCGTTAATTATGATTTTAGCAGGTTTCGTGGTGTAAAACGCTTGCATAAAAGCCTAATTTAATGCGAAAACTTGTTGAAAAGCGTGCCAGCAGCGCTAAACAATCAGAAGGGGTGGCTCGGTGGGCGCTCGGGAACGAACGTGCAGGGCATACAGCGAGTTGAGGCTTGTACGGTGGCTGGAGTGGCGGAGTGTAAGGGCGGCGAGCGTAGGTAGTGTTTGAAATATCGATTTTTTGCGACGAAAATTAGGCGTCTACTAAAAAGTGGGCGTGTAGTTTTTCTGGCATGTTCCAATTTTGCTAATATTTTTTTTTTAAAAGTGTTATTTTCTCTAAATGTGGCCATTTTGCATAATATATTAGCTTTTCCAGGCATTTTTAGTTTTGTGCCAATGTTTCATTTTCATGCTATTCCATATACACACACAAATGCACATACAGTTAGCTGTACATGCACATACATATGCCGAGCGACACACACGCACATACGCGCGCGCACACGCGATATCCATCTCTTTTTTACGCTGCTGCTGGCTGCTGATTTCAAGCATCCTTTTATCCTTTTTCGAGCAGCGCCGCTGTCGCTGCCGCTCGGTATGCGACCACGGTTACGACTCTAGCGACTGCGACTACGACTGCGACGTCGACGGCGGCTGCTGTGCTTGATTAATACAAGAAAAAAAGAAGAGAAATTGGAAAATTGATTTTTCCTGCTTTTTGCCGTATACCGGAAATTTTCTTTGCTGCCATTCGCAAATGATTTTCGTTCATGTCAAAATTTAATGTCAGCTGAAACGTTGGAGCGCCGCTGTTTAGGCTCGATAAACAATGTTAATGCCCCGACTCAGCAGTAGACTTTCTATAGAGCACGGTACTGCTGTGACAGGACAATATCACTGGCAATCGATGTCGCTGGCTGGCTCGTAGAAAAGATTCCCTAATTTCTATAAACCCAGCGAAAAAAAGTAAAAAAAAAACAATGCACTTTCTAAGCCAGCAATTTTGACAGCGCTGAAGTGCGCTTAGCATATAGCATAAATCAGGCGAAGCCCCCCTTCACCACACTCTGCGCCTGCAGCAGCAGCTACCGTCTACAATATTCACAACCGATATCGCAGCTAAGAAATTGCACGTACGAAATCCAAAAGTTGACTGAATGCGAGTCCATTGAAAATGCGTCGTGTGAGGGTAGATTGCATGGCAGCACTTTTATTCCAGTGCCTGCCAGTGGCAGGAGAACATGCCAACAACAGCAACAACAACAACAACCACTTCGACGACTACAACAACAATAACAAACGCAAAATCCCACTACCATTAAGCATGAATGTATAAATTTCCCATTGCATAGCGCTCACACACACACGCACACACGCTCACACACACTTGCAACTCTGTATGTATGTATATGGATATTTGGAAAGTCCATAGCTCCAAACCCATATCCATAGCACGTCTACGCCTTGCATGGCTAACACAAAGCACACAAAAGCGCTCGAAATTTCGCGCCGTGTATGCGTTGAAAATTTTCCTAAGCCCTAACTAAACTTCCACTGGCTTGTGCGCGCTGGCCTGGCGACTCGCAGTAGGGGTGTGCCGCCGCTCAGCTACTACCACAACTACAACTACACTGCACTCAAAGTTGGGGGTGTCTTTTCGTCGTAGTTCTCTGCTCTCTGCGCGCGCGCTCATTCCCCGCGCAGTTCCAGATTTCCGCCTGAATTCGCTGCCCGCACTAATTTCCTGCGCTGCGCGCTCACCTTTCAACCCCTCGTAACCACAGACTGTTGTAATCGGTGGCACACACTCTCTTTTTCGCTCACATGCACACACACGCTCTTGTTCGTTTTCTTTTTTCGATGAGCTAGTCGCTCTCTGCGCTACCCCGTTTCGACGCACATCCCTGCCGAAGTTCTCGAGCTCGTTCGCTTGCATTCCAATGTGAATTCAGGCGTCGAGCGCAGCATAAAGACTTTATTAAAAATGCATGCCTCGGCCAGCAGTCCGACAACCCCTAGCTCCCAACGGCAGCGCTGCCAGCTCACCCACCCGCCGCCGCTCGCTTCGCGTTATCTACATGCTGTATCTATATGTTTTTATATCGGCTCTGCTTAATGTTTCCGTCTGTGCCGCTTAAATGCTGCTCCACCGACAACGACGTTGAGGACGACGGCACACCCGGCATAATGATGAAATTGAGCAGAATTGAATTGTACTCGTCGCTGATGTTCTTGCCCGGCGTTGCTGAGTGCAGAAGCTTTTAGCCTTAATGTTTTATGTACACTGAAAAAATTTAGTGAACAAGTTGAAAATATTGTTTGAAATACTTTTATCGAAATTTTTTTTTAATAGCAAACCCTTCACTGACGTAACTACTATTATCTATGATATTAAATTCGTAGAAGAAAATCGATAAAAAATTTTAATAATATTGTGTTACTTCGATTGAGCCTTTCGATGGATGCCTTTAGAAAGAAATAGCTACTGCTTGTTTTGCTCTGCTGAAAAATTATCTTTTGCACTCTTTTTTCTCTTTTGTCACTCTCTTTTTTTTTGAAAGAATTTTGAATATAAGCTCTTGATATTTGGCTTCTATATAGTATTGTATGTGGCTAACCAAGCATTCTAGAATTAACAAAAGAGGTTTGAGAGAAAATCTGCAGAAGCCTAGTAACATTTGACTAAAAACTGATTTCACTAAGACAGAAAGGCTCCAAAAATTTAAGCAATCTGATTTGATTTGATTTCCAAATGGACAGTGGTTTTGTTCGCTAAACCAAAACTGTTGTATCTTCTAAATATCAACATCCATCCCAATGTCAAAAAACTCTACTTTCGTTTTAAGCCTTTGTATTTCTTTTCCTGAACGAGAATCACTTCAACTGTCTATAAAGAACTTGACCTTCACTTCGAATGCAATAAATTTTGGAAAGCGCTCAGAAAGCTTGAGAGAACCTGTTCCAAGAAATTTAAACACATCATCGATGGTTATAAAATCAATTCTCCGATGGCGTTCTTTTCGATTTTAAACAGTAAAATAGTCATTAGAATAGTTTGTTTTTGAAGTACGAATCCAATTTTCTAGAAAGCGCGCTTTGAAAGGCCTTCTGTGACAGTTCTCCATACAGATCTTTATGAAAGCACAGCTTCAAAAGGTATGAAGCATATTGCTTCGGACTATACGAAGATAAATTTCCTGCATACGTTCAAAAGGCGTGCGACTGCGCCGAAGATTTTTCCGTGTAGACGAAAATCAGCCTGAGAAATTGAAGTGATTTTACGGCAGCACTCGCACTTTATACATTTTCACCGTTTTGTGCTTGCACTTACGCCCAAGTATATCTGTGTTTCATGTCTATTCGCATGTGTGTGTGTGTGTTTTTGTATATGGATACCTGTTTTCACTGACAACATGTCAAGTTCTGTTGGATTTTTTGTCTTTCAGCGGCAATATTCGCCATGCTGCGAAAAAGCGCCTGTAGCCTACATATTTTTGTGCGACGCATATGTATGAGTGCATGTGTGTGCTTGCACGCACTTCTACATGCTTATATGTGTTTGTGTGTGTGTGTGCATTACGCTTGGCATATTGCAGCGGAAATTTAATTTCGTTGCCGGTGAAACTTTTCACTTGTGGAGTTTTAGGCGTCACATGCACTTTGTGTATCTATGTGTGTGCGTGTATTTGTGTGGATGTTGGCAAATTTTATACAACCTCGCAAAAATCAACAAAAATACGTTATTATTTTGCTGGAGGCATGCAGCTGCATTTTCCCTTCTGACTAGCTCGTGGTAGAGGGAAGGAGGAAGCCTGATAAAAATTCCGCCACTGCTGCTACCGAACTTCAAGCAAACGCATTGCGCCCGAAAGTATGCTTGCACAAAAGTAATTAATATCATAATGGCATTGACACACACACTCACACAATATAAAAGAATAAAACGGACGCGCCGTAATCAATACTTGCGCTTTTTCGGTAATTCAATTGAAGCAATTGACAGCAGAAAATTCCTTTTTTTCAGTTTTATTTTCCTTTTGCTGCTTTGGCTTGCACACAAAAAGCTGTAAGTGTAGTGGTGTAGCGCCATAATTCAGTCAGTCTGCTGTCAGCCAACGAACGAATTGCGGCATGGTGCATGGAAGATTCCGTGAAAACTGATGTCACCAAATTAATTAGAGTCGTCGCGGCGGGCGGGGGTACCGAAGAGTAATGTGCCAAATGTTTGTCAATTTGTGTGCAATGTACACAAATTAAACAAGCAAGAAATTACATGTCGGTATTACCGACTATTATCAATGCACTACAGTTGTAAGCGCAAATGTGACACGCCTCTTTTTGCATAGTTTCGTCAGCAATATTAGCAATAAAAGCACAAATAAAACAGTGATGAACAAATATAATTGATATGAAAAGTTGATGAAACGAGAAGTCGTTTACGCCCACTAAATTAAGAACCAGATCAGAAAGTAGGTATGTAGATATATTTTATGAATTGAAGTCGTGAAAAATGACGGAAAATATTGAAATTTAATTGTTTTCGGTAGTGGGGTCTTTAATGAACATAAGCCGATTTGAATATGGACTGAAAATGTCAACTAGAGAGAGACAGATAGATAAACAGACAGACAGACAGACAGACAGACAGACAGACAGACAGACAGACAGACAGAAAGAGAGAAATGCCTAGTTCGATTCAGATTTCGTTCCGATTTCATTCCATATCATTTCTTTATACATATTAAAATATATGTATTGTATGTCACGCCTTCTTCTGGGCGTTACATACATCCCCGCAGACCCAATATGCACTAACGTAGTGTAGTGCATAAAAAGGAAATTGGCTGTGGGTGTACGGCAACTTTCGCAGGCACACAGACGCGGGGTGGCAGTTACCGGTTTGTGCACTCTCCAAAGAATAAATTTCAAATGAAAATTTCAAAGAATAAGAATTTGTTTAGACTAGCGGGGCAATATGGCCTGGTAGCCTAGCCCCCAGTATATATTTTATAAATTAATTTATAAGATATAAATTAAATAAATAAATAAATAAGAATCTTTTTAGCGCTTTTGCAAAATATTAATAAAAAAAATTTTGCTTTAACAGCTCCTAAAAGTTCTGGATCGCGTATAGCCAGCCGAAATAGAGAGGGGTGTTGTATTTCAGGGCAGCGAAAGTTCTTATTCTTAATATTTTCACTAACTTTCTTGACGCCCCCAGCGGCGTGCCTCTTTCAGCAGAATCGCGTTTGTCTGTACAAATTATTGTGCAGGGGAGCGCTTTCAAGGCGTAACTGGGTCAGGCGGCGGCTGCCCAAATATTGTGGCAGCCATAAAAATGTTTTATATTTTCATTTTTTTTCCAGTAGCGGCAATACACTAGAGCCTAATTATTTTTGTACAATGCAGTGTAATTTAATTATGACACTGGCTGTAATTATAATAAAAACGCTAGTCAAGCGCTAAATTTCAATATGCCACCTGCTCTGCCTTGCCATGTTATTCATACGATTCTACCAAAATCGTTTTTCCTTTGCAACTGCACAACAACAAATTGTATTATTTTTTTCCCCATTTCCCACAGCACACACAAATTTCCCTATTAAATGCACAATTGCAATAAAAAAGTGTTGACCTCTTTTATGAAATCCCACTTAAGCATTGCTGCTTGCGAAGTTCAAGTTCCTGACTCGCTGCAGTCCAACTCAATGCGGCAGAGGTCAATAACTTAAATTAAATTGATTTTGATTCGTGCTTTAACCACAAAGCTAAATAAATATTTCGTAATTTAAAAAAAGTCTTCTTTGATAAACCCCCTTTACTCCTCATAAGCAAATTTTTTACAATCTGCACAAGTTACCGACGATGCCGAACTCTTCGAAAAAGTTATTACAAAATTGTTTAAAAATTTAATTTCATTTCCACATTTCCTTGCCCGTCTGGTCTGTTACTACGTAATGTAGATGAATGACGTAACGAAAAATGCGAAAATCCCAAAATTATAACGGCAAAATTTTTGCATACAAAAATGGGCAAAAAACGCGTGCAAAAAACGACGTAAGGCGGGGGTTACGTCTTCGCCGAAATGCGTCGCAAATTGCCGGGATGCGTTTCGCTGCATTCCTTACCCCTTCTGCCGTCACGTAGAGCAGAAAAATCCTGAAATTTTCCGGATTGCGGCGAAAATTGCGATTTTTCCTTTTTCGTTACGTTAGAAAAACCGCGCGATTTTAATTGAATTTTCTTGCTGAATTTCATTTGTTGCGCACGAAAATATGCTAGAGAAACAATAAAAAGCGCGCGGTTTTTCTGTTTTGTTCGAAGTGTAATTTGAATTCGCCGCGCTGTTAATCAATCGCTGCCCGGTACTGCGAATTCGGGACTAACAATGCGGCAGAGGTCAATCACCAGCGCAATAGCAAAAAGAACAGCAACAACACCATCGTTAACGCTGAAAAGTACACTGACATACACACACACACACACACATGCTCTGTTAAGCATGTGGCCACATTTTGCTGTTAAGCGCAAATTTTTCATATCCTTTTCACATTAATTGCATTTGTATTCAATTTACTTTATACCTCTTCCGCTCTTTAGTTCAATTGCAATTTGCTATGCGCTCGCAAAAAGCAACAACAAAAAAGGGACAACGGAAATTCTCCTCTTAAAACGGCGTTTGAATTGCATTAAAAATCGATATCGAAAATGCTAGCACGCCTCGCCGTATCCTTATTTATGCTCCTTTCAGCCGGGAGTGCGTTCCCTTCGAGCGCTGCTCCTTTCAAGCGCACATTATTTATGTATGTATCTGTTCGCGAGAGTCCTTGCGCTGTGTAGAGGCCAAATTTCTCATGTGCCAGAAAAACATCCCCTTCTCAACCCCCTAAGCACGGCGGCAGCGCACAATGAGGCAAAGCGCAGACGCATTGGAAATTCCACGAAGGGTTTCTGCTACGCCCAAAAGACTGTCACACTTCTTTCCGCCAAACGTTTCGTTAAATTTCCCCTGTGTGGGATATTTTGTAATTGTTCCAATCTCCTTTGGCTTGTGCCGCTGGGATTATTGGCAGGATCTACTGCAGGACGTCATGGCGTCACAATTGCTGCATCAGGCAGCCAGCCTGTATGTGTATGTGTGAATGTGTGCATGTGTGTGACACAAGCACTCAACAAAATATTTGCTTAAAATTAGCGTACATTTTTTAAGAATAGAAAACAGAGTCGAGCGACAAAACAACAACAAAATACACTGAGCTGACATTTAACAACATTTCCTGTTGCATTGACAACGACGGGTGAGGGTGGTTGGCGGGGGCGCGAACAGACTTTCACCAAATAAGCGACAGCACGACAGCAGAAAGAAAATAGCAATTCCTTCAATGTTGTTTTTGTAGAGTAAGCATTTATCAGGATTTTGCCACTGTACGCCTGAGTTTTTTTTATATGTATTCAAATAGAATCAGAATTTTATACTTAAATAGAATTGAATTTAATTAATTGCATAATTAATTTTAGTAATTTTGTAGATTTTTTGCAAAATTAATGGCCACCCTACATTTTTTCTAACAAGCGCTAACAATGTATGCCACCCTGCCATGACATTCATTCATTATTGCCGCTGCCACCACCACATTTGGCAGTAATGGCGTGCGTTCGAAGAAGTTCGTTTTTGGGTCAGAGACAAACTTTACAAGCGTTGTAAAATTTGGAACAATTCAATGTAATTCAAGCAGCTGCGCAAATTGCATGCAATTGCTTTCCATTTCTAGCAAATCGTGTTTGAGTTGTGTATTGAATTTGTGGCAGCGCACATAATTTCCCCGCAGTTATTTGATATGCTTTAAACTTGCGTCATTCACACACTGAACACAAGGATAATAACAAGAAAGAAACAATACAAGGATCGGAATGCACAAGTGCAATTCCTGGAAAATGTGTATGTACTTGTAATCAAAACGTTTGGATAGGGGGCCAAAATCGACCCTCATGTATTCAGTTCGTGTTGCAAGGACAAAAAGAAGAAAGACTGATAGCGAAATCTGATATATTTACTTTTATGCAAGTAGGAAATGCCAAGACACAGGGATCACTCATAAATGCCGGAAGCACTTGCATTGGTTGAGTACCTCACTACTCACAAATATCTTTCAGCTAGAAAGTTGTTCTTCCGGCAATTTTTCGATTAATATTTTTGTAAAGTAAATCATGATGAAAATTACTGCATTATATATAACCCAGGAAACTCTGCAACTCCATCTGCAAGAAATTATTTCATAAAAGCTGCAGCCCTTTGAAATAACTTTCACGCAATTATGTCTGATATAAAATGCATGAGATAAAAACTTCGTTAATCCTCTTGGGTTCAATATGAAAGCAAATAACGGCAAAATGTCTCTATAGATATTTATAAATATAGATATACAAACTGGCCGAAATGATCTGAAAAGAAGCGACACTGCTCTGCGCGATTGCAAGTTGCAACACTGCACAGTGAATATCCCTTCGTTTTTCGTAATTCCTTTGCGCATGTTCATTCGGTTTTTTGATTTCAAGCAAAGTGGTTCGATTGCGCATGGAAAATACGTTAACGTTTTGGAAATTGAAAAAAGTGATTTCAAAAGCATTGAATATGTTATTGTGTACTAACTTTATACAAATTATGTGCATATGAATTAGATTTGCATGTTTCGTTGGCGTTAACAATAGAAACTTCGATTTGCCATAAATCTACTGAACAGCAGACAAAAGAAAACAATTTCACTGAGCAACCACGGATGCCAGCGTTTCCCGGGCAACCGAATGCGCTGTTATTTATCAGGCAGAAATTAGAAAAAGAAACAAGTAGCAGAGTCAAGCGCGTAAAACATTTAAGCATTGTAGTGAGAATTCCATAGTGCAGAAAGGAACCGTTGGATTTTGTTTAAACTTCCTACATTCACAGGCGCAATTCAGAGTTTTCACAACTTCGGTTGGAGAACATAACCCTACTTTGTGTGTGCGCCGAGTTTTTAACCTCAATACAAGAACCAAGAAATGCATACTTTGAACGAAGGCGCCACCATGTTACAGCACCACCATCACACAACAATCATGCCGCCTCCTTTAGCAGCGCGCAATAAAGACGATAAATCCTTTTTCTATTCGCACAGCAATCCCATTGATAACGCAGCAGCCGCCGCCGCCGCTGCCGGCCTCATCGATCCACATCATAATCGCGATCTGCACAATGCGCTCGTCGCCTCCATCAACAGCAATGTGGCAGCGGTCAACGGTGCTCTGACCACGGCAGCGGTGCTGAAGCGGGAACCACAACCAACACAGAACAACGCCGCACAACAGACAGCTCAGCCACAGCAACAGACTAACGTTAACGGCACCACACAACAGCAGGCACAGCAAGCAGCCATGGCCTTGCTGAATGGTAGCGCCACAGCTGCCGGCAATAATGTGAATGCCGCTAACGGCGTCTTAGCCATGAACAGTTCAAGCTCGGGCCGCTCCACGCCCAACAACAGTGTGAACGGCTCGGCGACCACCACAGATCCTGCACCTGGCAAGCTCTTCGTTGGCGGACTTAGTTGGCAGACATCGTCGGAGAAGCTTAAGGAGTACTTCAACATGTTCGGCACCGTCACAGATGTGCTCATCATGAAGGACCCCGTCACACAGGTAAGAGCGCAGTAGTTCCCCCTTTTTGATGCTTGTAAATGGCATTGCTTTTAGTGTAGTTCGTGCGTTTATCATTTCTCCTGCCTCATTGTCTCTTACGTTTATCATGTTTTTGTGTTCTTTTATTTACAACTTTCTTTCACAACTTGGCCCCTTAAATTTAAAATTCCATTTGCCAGAAAACTACGAAGCAGCAGACAGCATTGTTGGAGCTACCTTGGCTGCCTTCTACTGCTGCTGGCTCTCATGCCAACAAAAGTGCAGCTGCTGTCGCCGTTCAATACTAAAAGACGCTTGGTTGTTTGCCTTTGACAGTTTGCTGTGATTTCCTGCTTCTGGGATTTGCGCTTTGATTGAATTTTACTTGCCCATAGAGTGCATCCGCTGGTGATTGCCAATTTTTCTTTTTCGACTGGCGCAATAACTCTTCTCCAAAAGCAAGGAAAATGTTAAAATTTATATTGTCGATATTCTTCCATGGGTCCTTCAACTTGAAGGCGAGATTTCTTTCGAGTGCATTCAATGTTCATGCAAACAAATGTTAAGCCCCTCCCCAACAGGAGCAACAGCAGCTCACCTTAATGTACAGAAATGTATAACGTGTAATTCCATTTTTGATAAATACGCAAGCGCGCAAGCATTCAAATGCTAAATGCACACAATCGAGTATATAAAAAAAGAAACAAGAAAAAGCGGAATCTCGCAGCTGTCGCTTTTTACGAGCAACGCAGCACACTCTACAAAGGCCGACAGTCAGGCAGGACGTATTGTCGCAGCTGCTTATTCCTTGCAGCAGTCGTGTGTATGTATGGCTCGGTGCTTGCCGCCTGCTGTCGTACATTGGCACAGGGCAAATTAACCATTCCCTCTATGCATGCGCTTCAAGCAATAGGAAGCACGCTGCCGCTCGAAATTGCGCAATTACCGGACAAGCTGGCAAAAGGATATGCGTTTTACGAGCTGGTCTTCTGAATTCCTGAAAACTTCACAGATGATTGAATCACTTGGAATTGCGCTTAGTTGGGGGAATACTATTTACTTTATGCTGCTGATTTGCGCAGCTGCTTTGGGTATACCTCAGCTCCATATGCTGCTCGAAAACACGACGTTTTTGTTTTTATCTTATCGTTTGCATATTTTCCACATACTTCCCATACCTTAAAACTACGTTTTGTGCCCCATCCTACATGCTCCCTTTGTTCCACACTATCCTAACTGTGCAGCACATCCTGTGCTTTGTCTTTACACATATAAGGATTCTTTTATGAATGTGACAATAGCTGCAGTGCATGAGGCAGGATGCCGTGCCCTTGCGCTCAGCCAACCGGTTTTTGTTTTTCCTTCAACGTTTGATTTGGGTTCGGATCGGGATAGCTTACCTACGAGAAGGGAACACCTATTCCTATGAGTAGTTCAAAACTAGTGTTTAAATTTACGGAGCTCTTGTCGCTCTCTATCTACACATACACACTCACTGGTTTGATTTTTTTGTTTGTTATTCATAGTCCTCGTACATTCTAGGCAGTTCTTGAAGAGTTAAATTAGAAAATTGTACCAAATAACGAAACAGCAAAACCGGGCAGCAATGAAAAATGCGCTCTTTTGTATTTGTATACCTTGGAAATAACCCGGAGCGAGCGAATGCTAGACTCCAAGGCCTGCAGACAGTTGCAGCGTAAATTGCATACCTGAATTGCAAAAAAAAGAGGGAAGACACGTAGCAGCCGCACGGCAGCTGAGCTCGATTGGACAGGTAACAGCAACAGACAAAAAGGACAATGGAAACAGGATAAAAGCATGCCAAACAAGCTGCAAAAACCAACAGCAGCAGCAACAACAATTACAAAAGCCACCGCACGGACAACAGCAATGAAGACTACAATTTTATTTTGGGTTTCCATAGGTATTTCCTTCAACTGTTCACATACGAATATGCCATAGTACAATTATTACTACTACCATTATCATAAATTATGTATCTCGTAATTGCAAATAATATTTACCGCCACTACTACTATTACTACCTACATATAACTGTAAATTGTGAATTTGCTCCTAGCGTACATACACATCACATGCGGAGAATATTGAAATAACGTTCGATAATTGTAAAGAATTGTTAATTTAGCGTACAACAAGTTCGTCTTGTGTTTGTAGTAGTAAGAGTAATTGAATGAAAAGCAAAGCAATAACATTAACCAAACATAAATTCAATGCTACGAAAGAAAGCATACTTGAAGTAACGCAAAAACCATATAACCAAATGGCTAAAATATCAAACGACAAGTATCAGTTATTTCTTGTATGCTTTGCGTGTTGCTAATACTATTCCAACTACCATATTATTACAACACAGCAAGTTGAAGTATAGTACCGAACTGTAGCTGGTTCCGTTGCCCCGTGCGTACATCATTAGGAGGCGTATACATACATGAATTCCATAATTGTATCTACTATGTTTAAGACTACCTACTACATATCAATAATGTCATAAACTTGCATATACATATATTAACTGCATACTGTACTAGTATTTTGTAATATTTGTAGGTATATTTTTCCTTGTATGTAATATTTAAAACGATTTAATTAATGTTAATGTGGCGTTGGATTATTCGAAACTACACATTAAATGCAAGACAAGCCAAGCCAAAATACATTTCATAAAGTATTCCTTTTTATAAAAAAAAAAAATCATACATTAGAGCTCATATATAGACTTAACATATGTATTTTCATTTGTTTTTAGCATTTTAGTTTTTTATGTTGTAAAATATTTTGTTTGTTTTATGTTGTACTTTTCGTAGTAAGTTTTTAATTTTACGTTATGCTGCGGACGAGGCGTTTTAGAACGTTTTGTGTTATTTATTTCAAAATCCAATATAATCCAAGTCCCTAGGGACGGTTAAACTTAGAGGATTTTATTTATTCTACTAACGTTAATTACAATTAATAGCAGCTGTTGAGTTAACTAGCTCTAGCGATTTAGCTTATTTATTTATTATTAAAGCGGTGTGTCTATTTTCACCTAACAAGTTTCTAATAATACTTGAAGCTTGTTTCTGTTAAAATATTCTAACACCTAATCATGTAATATGTACTGTACTTCCATATAGGTTTACTAGATTTAGCTAGGTTCTAGGTATAGTACGATCCAACGAAAACAAGTTGAAATTTAATGTAAAACAAACATGCACATTATGTGTATACGATTTGTAGCTCATACCTTTGTAATATATGCTTATGTAAAAATTCAATATAAAATAATGCTGTATATTCCCCCGTTTGTAGAGCGGTTTTACAAGTGAAAATAATATTATCGTATACCATTGATTCCAAAATCTAGCAGAATAACTGAGAAATTAGTGTGTGCGTTTAGAAACTGTTTAATCTTATAAAATGAATTAATTGTGAAAATAAGCGAACAATTTTAACACAAATATTAGTCAATAAGTATTGTATTTTAGCAAAATATATAGACTTTGTAATTGTTATTAGCAAGAAACACACTAAAGACAAGCACACTAAGAACAACAAAAATGCTTACGCCGATTTACCAAATTACGAATGATGTATGCTTTATCTTAATATTTATCCATTACAAATACTGTATTGTATATTTTCGAAGTGTATTGTATTTCGTTCTACACCGGTTGTATTTACTATTGCGCAGTAGTCAGCGTGCAGCTGTCCATATTACAAATATCTAAACTGTTCTAAATAATTAAATCGTATAATGTATTTAAATTGAAGTGTATAAATCATTGTATGTACTTTGTAAAAGTATGCAGATTTAGTTACTTAGTATGTACTACAATTAGTCGTCAATTTTCAACGACGAACAGAAACTATCATACGTGACTAATACCCCGCTCCCCTGCGTTTTTAACACTTTGTTTTAGACAATATCGAAATTTGCCCAGAATTGGTTTTGTGTAAATACGAGTAACTGCTCTTAGGACTCTTTGTTTTTGAGCTAATTTAGTGCGAGGTATTATATTTTGAATGTTTCCGTCAAGTTGTAAGTGCGTTCCTTAATCGTAAAGATGCAACATTGTTGTGGGTTTAGTGCAGTTTTGTTCTTCATAATTAATTTTGTAATTCGCCAAAATTATTTACAGCGGCGGTTGTTGATATCTTGCCGTTGATTTTTAGTTGAATATATCTAACTGTATTGCCTTTTATAAGTTACTGTAACATAAAAGCATAGACCCATCACGCTACAACGACACAGAGTGCGCCAGACAAAGAACAAACAGTTGTGTGCACGAAAATAACAGCACAGTTGGGAAAAAAATATAAATACACTTATAATCAGGGATCGGATTTTAACACAGACAATTGTTTATAAACCATTCATGATTAGACTCTGGAAGCCATGAACGGGGCCTCGAGATCAAAGACGGACGTCTATGTGGCAGCAGCAGAAAGATGACATGTCTTTCAAAATCCTTGCCTTGATTATAATATAATACAAAAAAGAATGTCTTCTCAAAATATTAAAGTTATTGGATATTCTAACATTTTCTATAAAATTTATTACAAATAATCATCATTGTTCAAATTAACTTGTGCTCATTGTTATTAATTTAAATTGAATCATTGCTATTTTTGTGCACTCAACTGCATGTGGTAAAATGTTCGCTGTGAAATGTTCTTTTGTCGAACGCACCCTATGCTTGGTAAGCCGCTCCTGTACTCGTATTTGCCATTTTGTTCGTTGGCTTGTGTTTGTGCTCATTTCTCTCTTTCGCTCTCTAGACCGCTTTAGGGCGCGTTCATAAGCAGTCGCATGTGTTTTTCTGCTCCATAAAGGAATCTTTGTTTTCCTTATTACTGTGACAGCGTTTTTGAATTTGTTTCTTTGGCAAAATTAGTTGCGTTGTCGATTTTGCTAAATTATACCTCTATCTTTCTCTCTCTTATACTCTTTATATAATGTACTACATATAAATTAGCCGTAAAACCACATTTAGTTATTCAAGCTTGAGTAGTTGTGTTATTTGTACTAAATTTCCCACTTTTCTGCCTTGCCTTCTTCTTTCCACAAACTCGCACTTACAGCGCAGTCGCGGCTTCGGTTTCATCACTTTCAAGGAGCCCTGCAGCGTCGAGAAGGTGCTACAAGTGCCCATACACACACTGGACGGCAAGAAGATTGACCCGAAGCACGCCACGCCTAAGAACCGGCCGCGCCAAGCGAACAAGACGAAGAAGATCTTCGTGGGCGGCGTCTCGCAGGACACTTCGGCCGAAGAGGTCAAGGCCTACTTCGGGCAATTCGGCAGCGTCGAGGAGACCGTGATGCTGATGGACCAGCAGACAAAGCGCCATCGCGGCTTCGGCTTCGTGACCTTCGAGAACGAGGATGTGGTGGACCGCGTCTGCGAGATACACTTCCACACCATCAAGAACAAGAAAGTCGAGTGCAAAAAGGCACAGCCGAAGGAGGCGGTCACGCCGGCCGCGCAACTGCTGCAGAAGCGCATCATGCTGGGCACACTGGGCATGTCGCTGCCCGCGACGCCGGGCCAGCTGATGGGCGCGCGCACAGCCGCCGGCGTAACAGCCATGAACCAGCTTGCCATGCTGCAGGGACCCACACAGCTGCAGCTGCACGCCGCCGGAGGCGCAGCGGCCGCACACGCCGCCCAGCAGGCCGCGCTCATCTCACAGAACCCCTTCCAAGTACAAAATGCTGCCGCTGCAGCAGCCGCCGCAGCCAACCCAACCAGCTTCGGCAAACTACTCGCCACATATCCGCAGGCGGCGCTGCATAGCGTGAGGTGAGTCGGCTGGTCGATTGTAGGCAGTGCAGTTATTGCTTTGATTTATTTATGCAGATGCATTCAAATTAAATTGCTAATCGTTTGCGCTCTTCCTCTTAGATATGCCCCCTATCCCATACCCGCAAGTGCTGCCGCCGCCAATGCCTTGGCCCAGGCCCAGGCCCAACAACAGCAACACCAACAACACGCCGCTGCCGCCGCTCAGCAACAACAACACAATGCTGCTGCACACAACTCCGCAGCCGCCTCGAACCAGGCCTCGCATAACGCGGCGCTGGCCGGCTCAACAGGAGCGCACGGTGGTCCAACGCAGCATCAGCTGGCGGCAGCCGCTGCGCAGCAGGCCGCGATGGTAGCCGGCAATCCGCTCGGCGCCGCCGGCAACCCCTACCAGAGCTACGCGCTAGCCAACGTGGACATGTCCAGTTTCCAGAACGTCGACTGGAGCTCTATGTACGGCATGGGCATGTACGTCTAAATGCAATTCCAAGTACGCCTGAGGGTACATAATACTCGGCTGCGCCTTTCGGTATGTGACGGCGCATGTGTGCGAAAATTCATTTTTGTTCGAGAGACTTGTCTGTGTCTGTCTCCCTGTCTGTTTTCGCTAGAACCGCTAGAATCTGAAACTAAAGGAAGTTGTATAAATCATGCACTTAAGTTCTCGTAGTCCTTAAGTTATGCTTTAGTATTAGTTTTAAGGCATTAAGGCAACATCTCAAACCAACCACAAGTAAACATTGCAACAACAATAAACGCAAGAGGGCTTAACTTTCGCAGTGCAAATCAGAAAGCACACACACCAGATAAAAGACAATGCCAGTTGTGTTAAGCAAACAAAACGCAAATAATGCTGAATGCAGCAAAAACAATAACAACTGAAAGCAATTAAGAATTTAGTATTATTTAAAGGAAACTAAACGTAAAGCAGTACTTTATAATAAAAAACACCAGCAAGAAAGAACAGCAAAGCAAGCAGCAGCGAAATGCAAGCATGTTCGAAAAGCAAAAGCACTCAATTAAACAAAACAAAACGAAAAGCAAGCATTAAAATTACATGCATAAAAAATATATATAAATAATTAAGATTAAGTGAATTTAAATTTTAATTGCTAATTAACGAGCACATTAGCTCGAAATTAATTAAAGATTTACATTTGAATTGTTTAAAAGTAAAAAAAACTATCATACCAGAGAAGATGAAAAAATCCCAAAAAGCAAAAAACAAAAACAACAAAAAACATCTTAAACCACCGATTGTGATTGCGTTTAAATTTAAACAAAGAAGAACACGAAAAGAAAAATTACAAATAAATTATAAAATTTGAAATTTTGCAAAAAGACGAAATACTTGATGAAGTGCGCAATAGCGCGCTTTTAGGCGTAATGCATGAGACGCATACGTTCAGGCGGCGAACAAGCAACAAGGAAGCATAATGAATGCAGATCAAGAATTGCATGTGCCGCTCGCAAAGAAAGAGCCTTCGATACTCAAAAAGGATTTGCCCTTTTTTGTGCGCGTTTACGTTAGGAATACAACTTGGATGAACAAATGTTCAATCCAACCCAGCATGAATACACACAAACACACACACACAGACAAATACGGAAGTACAATTGTAGAAATGCAAGCACTTGGAGGCACGCTATGTGCGCGTTCAGACCGTTTTGTAAAATTGTTAAACTTTCACTTTTCGCATGCATGTAAGCCACCACAAATGCGCTAGTGCGCTGTTTCAAGCAATACTATCTTATAAATATAAGCATTTTTTGAAATTTCGTAACTTCGCTAAATACGCGCATATTTCGTGTGTAACGTGTTTGTTTTTCCACGAGACTGACTTGCCATTTTCGACAGTTGCGCTCCTACTGCAACCAAAATACAACACATTACTCGACTCATACTCACCACACCATAACCCACACACTCACACTTATATGCTCACACATTCAGCTCTCTGCTTCAACACGACAGAGCTGTGTGAGCGTTTAGACACTCTTTTTGCCTCTCATACATTTATCAATTAATGGAATATGTTAGTTTAGTACTCGTAAATATTAAACGAAAAAACAAAAGAAAGTAGCTATTAAACACACACACACACACACTAACACATTATAACAATTACGATTGCATTATTTTGTAAAACTCTTACTTGAATTTTGTACTTTACATTTTGAACTTGGCAGTTTTAGCGCAGCATCAACACACATGTCAACGATTCTTCGACTCGTTCAATCAATTGTCAAGTTTATTTGAAACTATACATTTTTAAGTTGTGTCCATTTGATTTGGTACCTACTTTATGCTAATCCTTTGTGTTTTTATTCTCTGATTCGCCCTAACGAATTTACAATAATACTAGTATGAAGTACTTTAAATGTATATGTAAGCCGTAGCTACTACTATTACTACTACTAAATATTACTTACTACTGCTGTCGTTACTGCTGTAACTTTTTTAGCCAACCCTACCGCTCCTTCCCACAAACTAGCAGTACTTTGTTTCCCTTTTCACTTTTCACTTTTGAAATTTGTTACTTTCATTGTACGCTCTTGCACTAGCTCTCTCTCTCTCTCTCACTTACACACTCACTATCTGTCATTCAATATCTTTACATTTTCAGTATATTAATTTGAATTTTGAATTTCGTGTATTCTCGCATATTATTTGAATTTTTACTTTTAACTTGAATTCTTTTTTGAAATGAGTATTACAATTTATTTTTTTTAGTTATAGTTTTAATATTAAATGTTTTAACTTGAAATTTGTATGCATAGTATTGTACTTAAATAATAAATATATAATATTTTTGCTCTTTTGATTTAATTGTAAAATTGATTTTACTGTGTTTATTGGTTTATCTCATTTGTGTGACTACTACTAAATGTTGTATATAATAGCCAACTGCAGCACGTAATGGAAGGTGTATTGTTTAGAGTTGCAGTTGTTTAATTTCGAGCTAACATATTAAGCGTGCAAACAGCCCCGCAAAAAGTGTGCAGTCTACTGTAGCACGAGCATTCATCAAACGCTTCTAGCATTGTCGATTTGTTTTCTCCGAGCAAGCTCGAAAAACGCACTAAACTTTAGAGCTGACATGTATCTCATGCCCAGCTCATATTTAGTAGAAAAACTGTACAAATATGAAATGCATAAAATTATTGTATATTCAGCAGAAGTATTACTAGCTTAAAAGTATAGTAGAACATTTCATGCTCAAATTCTACACTTACGAACGAGCGCTTTCCACACTCTGTCACTGGCGACTGCTGTGCTCTTCATCGTGAGCTTCTCATAGATTATTTCTCTGCTAATTTCGAACTGCTGCCATTTTGTACTAACATTTTTCGACAGCTGTACGCGCCTGTCACTTTTCTGCATTTTATTAAACACAGTCTACCAGACTCAATCCAACTCGACTCACCTCGAATAGCGAATTTGCCATTCATTTTCAGCAATTAAACAAGATCCAGCACATTTATAAAAAATGTATGTTTATTTTCGTTTTACAAAATTT
The DNA here is from genome assembly GCA_963457695.1 of Neria commutata. Taxonomy (NCBI): domain Eukaryota; kingdom Metazoa; phylum Arthropoda; class Insecta; order Diptera; family Micropezidae; genus Neria; species Neria commutata. The sequence goes on from OY735245.1 coordinate 60,500,327, forward strand.
CATAACACGCTAAAATTAGTTTTCAACAATTTCTGTTTGTTTTCACATTATTATTTCTAATTTTTATTTGTCTTCGTATTAAATGAAAGGCGTTTTTTTTTATTTTACAAAATAGAACAAAACTACAATTTAATTCATACATTTTGTAAACATTTCCACCTTTTTTTTAGTTTTCGTTTAATTTCTTATTTTTTTATATTTTTACATACAATTTAGCATTGCTTTAGTTTACTAGTTTTATAAAGTACATTTAGTTGGTCGAAATTACAATTTGCATGTTGTCTCTTTTTGGCTTTTTATTGTCGTTTCTCTCTTACTCGAAAGGAATAGTAATTATTGGAATTAAAATTTTACTGTAAATAAAACAAAAATCTTTTAAAAATTGCTGTTTATTTAAGCAAGTACAAATTGATGGTGTTTTTATTAAGAAGCAATCAAAATAACAGCAACAACAACAACATTGAAGGCACTTGGTGTGCGCGCTAAAAATCTCCATTCCGAGGTAAGTTCAGCCTATTTCAACACACTAGCTGAGGCACATCTGCTCGTGGCCGTATATGGTGAACACGTTGACCTTACAAGGAGCATCCACTCGAAGTGAGTGTCGTGCTTTTTGTGTTGTATTTGTTGAAAAGAATTCCGTTTCTACTACTTTACCAATGTATTTTAGTAGTTTTAAACAGTAGCAATAGTTTTGTACAGTTTTATTGGTAGTTGAATTTTTATTAAATATTCCTTTTGGTAGTTTGAACAAAGTACATACATACATATTTCATTATTTAGCACTTTTGCAAATTCCCAAGAAGCAACTATTTGTCCTATAAAAAATTTCGAGTGACATTGAAAATTTTAAAATTATTCATGTCTATCTATTATATACTATTGATTCAATTATAGTAGAGCTATTACAGCAACTGTGTACGTCAAGTTTCGCCTCGAACTCCAAAACTCTTGGAAAATTTCTACAATTTTACGTTAGAGACGGAAATGTCATATCAGCATACCAAATCAACTCAAATTCGAGTTCACCACTGACTAGTCACTAATTTTCAGCAGATATTCAAACCTACATATGTATGATAGGGTATATTCGACAAGATTAGACACTGTTAAGTCATATGAGCATATGAAATAGTCTCAAAGTCTTTTTCACCACTGACAAATTACTAATTGTGACTAGATACTATGCCGACAGAATACCAAAATTATTGCAGACATTTCATTTTAGCAATTCAAAGTTTAATTATATGCAAAAAAGTGTTTGATTTGTCATGCTTTGCTTTCAAGTTTGGCGCTTGTACAAAGTTCTATTAGGCTTAAATTCGATATTATGTTAAATTCATTATTTATATTTCAGAGTTCATATTTACAGCCTTGTTCCCTCCTTGTACTTGTATAACGTAGTGCTATATAATTTGACATTTGACAACCCAAAAAGACGCTTTACACATACATATGTACTTACATATACAAGCATGCACCAAAGACAGTTTTATATTTGCCATTATTGCAACGAAAAGAAGTACATAATTTGTTGTAAAATAATTGTATATGATATTATTTAATGCAAATAGTTGCATAGAAAAAGCAGCATACATTCCTATTAATCTGTTTTAACAGTGCCATCTTTAAGCTAGGCAGCTACCCATCCAGCCCCTTTTTAAGCTTCCCAGCTTAAAGCGTTCATTTTTTAAAGCGAGTATCTGCCGATTCTATGAAATTTCCCGCAGCCAGATATTCACTTCAGCGCGATCTCAGCTAACGTCATGCATTATTATAAGTTTTTTTCTTTTAATATTAAGCTAAGTATATAATAATAATATTTTCTTGTTTGATTTTCAAATAAAATTATTTATTAAAAAATTTACGTTCGTTTGGCATTTTTATTTCAAATGAGTTGTTTTTAGTTGAAACTTTAATTTGTTTCTTTTTTGGTTTTAGAAGTCAAAAGCTACTTTGCTGTAAAGCTGCTTGGGGGCAGCAGGACGTAGGGCATGTGCCTACTTGGCAATAGTTTGAGCAAATTTTGGAAAAAGAAACTATATCGAGTGTTTATATTAATTTTTTTCGACTTTCATGAAATGTATTTTAGGCAATTTAGCATGACATTTATTACATGCAATAGCTTTGATGAAATTTTTAATTGCAGCTGTAGACTTAGTGTTAAAAAAATTTATTTTGCTCAAAATTTAGAACAAAAATTGCAGTTACGTCATTGCAGAGTTTGAGGTAGCAGACTGGTTGAATTCTTATACCAAATACAATCTAGAATTTTTTATGAAAAGCCAATTTTCGTCAAAATGACAGAGCGTATTTGTATACAAGCACTCGATACATAATTCATTGTATTTTTTTTTGGCAAATTGTTTACACTTCAAACACACACACACTCAGTCTCGTTTCATTGTAGAGATATGCCTAAGTTTTGTATAAATTGAATTTGTATTTTAGCGAAATGTTTTTTGAATTACATATACTATAATATTTAGCTTGATTTATATTGAAATTTGCGAAAACCAAATAGACCAAATACGGCTTTTAGTTCAACTTAACGGTATAGCATTTGTTTCAATGTGTATGTGTAGCAGATATATTCGTATTTACCTAGCTACTTCATAAAAATATATTTTATGCATTTCTTTCAATTTGAAACATTTAACTTCATGACAATTCAATTTACACCACACACATACTAAACAAATACTCATATATCAAATTCGCGCATATCTTTAAAAACGACAAGCATTCTAAAAAAAAATCACAGTTAGTATTTTTAAAAGTTTTGGAATTCATCGAACGGCAGGCGGCATCAAATGACAATAAGCTCAACTGTGTTAGAAGCCCAGTAGGTACATGGAACAGTATTGATGGACACTTTTGGTTTTGTTCAAATACATACAATATAGAAAAAAAGCAATATTTTGAAAAATACATACAAAACAACTTTGCATTAGAAATATGTACTCTGCAAAATTATAAATACTCTATATACATATATATTATTAAAATGAACAACGTGATAATTAACTATAAAAAAAGTAAGTTTAGCAAGCAGGTTCATAGCATTAAGTTGAAAGTTCAGCGTTATAGTAGCTGGCTAATGGCAAGCATATCGCCAGCGAAATTTTGTGCCGAATCATTGGATACAAGTGAATATCTCAAATCTAACGTTGACTATGCCAAAGCTACTATTGAAAGTTATGATTTTCAATGAGAACACGAAAAAATAGTCATACGAGTACTTCGAATATCTCAGCTTTATGGTCCAATTAGTCATGACTTAGTCGTAACTTGCTTGACTTAGTTGCCTTACGAGCGATTATTCAAGACTTTGAAATCAGCTGTTTTCGTATTGACAAATCCTCTTCACACATGTAAGATAGGCTACCACTTTGCTTCACTCAGTCACAATTACTGGTCTTATATTTGAATATATGTAGGTATATAGAGAGTTTAATATAACTCACAAAATGAATTAATGATTTGCACATTTTCATCATTGACAATTTCTGTTTTCTTCTGTATTGTCATTAATTTCATTCGATTAAAATTTCCAGTCTGTAAACAATTACTTTTGACTTAGAAACATTGTAATAACTTACAATCCCAAAAACAGCAGCTTCTAAGTTTTTCAAGTCAAGTTATGGCATGACTCATGAGTAATAGCATACCAGAGTTGTGAAGAGCTCAATCTGATTTGATTAGAATCAGTGATTTCACCCTATTTGATTTAAAAAGCTGATTTTGCAATCAAGCATAGCCAATCGATTCATCTTTTTCTGATTCAAATCCCAATCGATTTGTGTCCTTTTGATTTTAAGTCCCAATCAACTTTTGTGATTTGAATAAGACAAGGGCAAATCACTGATTGGAGTTTTTTGATTCAAATCACAGTGATTGCTGGTGCCTGATTGTAAAATCAGAAATTTAAATCGATTGGTGGAGTTGATTTTTAAATCAAAAATTTAAATCAGTTGATTTATAAATCGATTTTGATTTGAATCTTTTACAGGTCTGTAGCATACACAGAGTTTTTCTATTGCAGTTTGGCCCAAGTTAAGTTACGTCTAAGTCATGTCTAATGGGACCATTAAGTGTTAAGCTGCGAAGTTTAGGGTACTCGCATACACAGAGTCACCGTATGACAGCTCGGGCTAAGTCTGTTAAGTGCTAAATCTTGACTAACTACTGTAGCATTACACTATGGAACTAGGCATAGGAATAACACGATTCCGCACGAAATTTGATAGACAGAAAACATTGCATGCGAATTCAATTTAGTACAAAGCGCATATCTCGAAAACCCTCAAAATATCAACAAAATTAAATGTAGCAGCCTGCTAACCGAAGGCTACTGACTACGAGTATGCTCTACGAAAACAGCGAACAGTGTTGTGTCAAATTTTTGAAATCTTATTGGCTTTTTTTTCAAGCATAGCAAAATGTAATAGTGACTTAAAATTGAAGGCAATTCGATTTTCAGAGAAGGGAAAAATCTCACACACTTTACAAACAAATGAGACTTTTTGCGAACAACGAGATCAAACAAACAATTTGTGTAAATTTTCTATTTGTAGAAACTTAGTTAAACTTATTAAGAAAGGAAAAATTTAAAAAAAAGTTATATAGTGATGTGCGATAGGAAAAAGTAATCGCGAATCAAAGGTCTTCCTGTGAAGTTATCAAAAAATTTTCAGACAGACGAAAGCAAGTTCCGACAAAAAGTTAAGGAACTACTCAATTAAATTAGTTATGCTAAAATTTCGAATTAGACATTTTTAAAAAGGTTTTTGAGTTGTAGCGTATTAACTTGCTAGCAATTAAAGTGCGTACAATGAGGACCAAAAGTAGCGGATTTTTAGAAACAATTTCAGTGCAGTTTGATTCTGAATTTACGCAAATTGAGCTTTTGGCTTCTTCTTCTTGTAACAAATTTTAAGTTTTATCTTGCTAAATTTACTTTATATTTGTTATACTTTTGCATTTATTAATTTTCCTTACAAACAGACACACACTATCATATACATATATATAATTATCGACAACATACACACATATATTGTTAGTTCATAACTCATTAAGTAGTATTTTACACATGAATCTCATGCTTTTCTAGTCAATTACTCTGAAAAAATATAAGCAACTTGTAAGCGGCCTTGAGCGGTCTGTGAGTGTTGCCTTCAAATGGAATTACAAAAAAATCGTGTTCAATCAAACTGTTGGAAACATAGATTTAATATTTTTCTTTCTCAGGATAGAAATTCTTAGGTTCGAATCTCACACTAAGAACGCTTGACTTTAGGCACTCTAATTGAAAGTTGAGCAACTTCAAACGTATTAATTTCTTGCAATAATAACGTAATTTCTTTCTGATGTAAAGCATTTATATTTCAAAAAGTTTATTATTGAAATTTATTGCAGTAAAAAAACACTTTTTTTACTTTCATGAAATGCGTGCAATTTGTTGCTGCAATTTCTAATGCAAATTGCTGTCGATCACAGCAAATCGCATATTTACTGCCATTTTCACATTAAAATCTATGCATATATATCAGTGCAAGAAATTCAAAGCGCTCTTTTTGAATTTGTGTGAATTTGTCGCATACCAAAGAAATCTCATTGAAGTTTTTTGCTCATACGCAAATGCATGACACTTACTATATGAAATGAATTTCTATCAATAGAGCTGCCATATATTGCAATCTTGTGAGTTAAAAAGTTCAAGCTTAGGTTTTCTGCGTTGCGATACGAAAAAAGTACGTTTTGAGTGAACGCATGTATAGTGCTCGCGTAGAGCAGGTTGCGTCAGCTGATACGATATGTTACGATACGTCCGGAGTAACTGAGCCTTAAAGCAAATTATTTCTTGCGTTTAAAGGCGTGCTATTAAGGCTTAAATCGAAGCTGTTACAAAAAAATGATTATGTTAAAAAGTTAAAAAGTTTTTGCTGTAGTTTGAAAGCAACACTCACAGCTGTCAACTGCCGACTCACACATGCATACATGCAAGTTTATGCAAGAAAAAAACACGACAAATAACTCATCAACTATGACTATAACTTTACACACCAATCACTATCGAAACATTGTTAGCCACTTTGGAACTGTGCAACTATGCGGCAAGTCTGCTGCGCAAAGTCAGATTACTACGCCTAGAAATTTTTCTACATAAACAAAAACGAAAGCAATTTTTCTTGGAAACTGTTGAAACTCGAAAGAGAAATTATGTTAAAATTGTAGCATGCAACTACATATGTATAAGAAAAATAAATGTGTGAAAAGTGTTTCAGAAAAGCGCCATGCATATGCGATGCAACGCTGTGCATAAGGTCGAGTGTACACGCACTTATTTTAAGAGCAGCAGCCGAAGCAATTAAACAATTGTTTAAAAGCAAGCTTAAACTTATTTAAACGAAAATACATATATAAAAATTATGCTACAATTAAGTGCATTGCTACATATATGCGAATTATATTTACCTACACATGCATGCACCTGTTGTGTGCATGTGTGAGTGCCGTATGTACTATTTGCTAATTATGCTCGTTTGTAAGTTCGCTAAAGACAACAATAAAACTACAAATAATACTAAATTAATAATTATGATGCTTATATAATGCAAAGAAATTCAATATATATAACAGATATTGCTCATAAGTCTACAATTTTGTTGCATTGCTGAGAAAAATATAAAAATTGCAAAAAAATATATATATAAAAAGATTAAAGTTATTTACAATTTAGTACGCCAAAAGTTTCGTGCGCCTTTCAATATATGATTCCTTTTTTTCTTAAATGCATTTGAAATTTGAGTACGCCTCTTCTGATTTGATTGCTTAACCCTTAACACGCTAAGGCAAGTCAAGTCAAATAGCATTTTTTCAAGTAAGTGCGTACAAAGAACATATCAATTAAGCAACCACATATACTCACCCATTTTACTACCCACTCAACACTGGCGGCAGTGTTTTTAGCAAAAGCGCATCTTTAAACAAAAATCGACTGAAGTAGTACTATACTTTTTAAACAACAATAATAACAACAACAACAACATAGAAAACCAATATGGCAAAATTTTAAGCGAATTTCAAAATTTGAGTTTTTATTATGCAGGTGAGTACTTTGAGCTATCGGAACTGCTTTCAACCAACACACTCAGTCTTCCATGAGCCCTCGATTTTGTATAAATTTGCTGTTCTCCTACAAGCATGTCGAGCAAGATTAAGCATCTGCTGATGTAAAATTATGGCAAAATATGCAAAGCAAGCCTTGCTCCAGCAGCAGTTGACATATTCAAGCGCTAACCACAAAATGTTCTTTGTCATGAGAGCGTATTCTGGCGAGAGTCACAAACGTCACAAAAGTCACAATTCAGCATCAATTGATATTTTTTCGCTTGAAAAGCTGACAATTGATATGACAATTAATTGTGACTGTAATTCCAGAATTGCTCTGTGACTTTTAGTGTAGCAGCCAACAACATGTGCGCTGATTTTGTGACTATGTGCGTCGTAGCGCATTTAACTTTAGTGTAAAGTTGCTTCAGTTATAATGTGACATGCTCTCTTTCAATTCTTTTTCTATTTGCACTAAAACAATTTTGTAAAAAAAATGTTGATGCATAAACAAAGTATGTATGTAAATCTAAAACAAAAAATCAGTACAAGTATTGCAACGAGGAATTTTCAATGTAGCAATAAATGTTGTTGAGTACTTATCATTTAAACAAATTTTTGATTCTAAATTAAATATTTATATTGTATTGCAACTTATTATTCCGATCAAATTGTAACATATTAAACCATTTTGAGAGTAGCGCTCTGAACGGATGCATGCAACAACATGTAGCAAAGACTTTCTTGGCTGTAAGGAGCTTCAATTGAAGTTGCTGAAATTGACATATTACCAAGAAAATAGTTCAAAGCTATTTTCTATATCTCTGTTATAGTTCCAAAAAATGTTTTCCAAAAAGAGCCCATCTCAATTAAAAGCTTTGCCATGTTGTTGCATGTTTGTCAGTTCTGCGACTGCCCCCCTTCCTTTAAATTTAGTTCATTTCAGTGTAGTAATAACTCGCTATATAGAGTTATAGTCTTCAGTTGGCATATGTATAGTCGCCCCTTTTTTTTTTTGGTGAAACACTATTGAGAAACTGTAATTGTAATTGTAAGAAGTGCATTATTTAAAAGTAATTCAAAGTAAAACCAAGAACTCAGTAACAATTCAAAATTTGAATAAAATTGATATAGAAATACTTTACATACCTATACACAAAACAATATATATACCTATATATATATACATATATTATATATATATATAGAAAGTAGCATATATATAAACACTAAAATAGGATTTCTTAATTATGAAAATTAAAGCAAAAGAATTAAACTCTTTGTAAGGCTTTTGTAGTAAGGCCACTTTTGAAAATTTGTTGTTGAATGCAAGAAGCTATACACTATCGTATCTGGAGTATATGTACTATATACATATGTACGCCTAGTGTGCATGGCATGTATGCACATGCATAGCTGCGTATTTGAGATAGACTTCAGCGCATTTCCATATGCTCTAAAAAATTTCCCCAAAAAAAAGGAACGTATAATCTTGATTGTCTTGCAAGAAATGTTTATAAAAAATCAATATAAACTGGTGATTTATTTATTTAGCGTATTTATTGCATACATATATATACATACATGCAAATATATACACACACACACATTATATATATTGCTAATATTTATTACTACTACTAGTTAAAATGAGAAGTACTACTTATTTTCCTTCCCATTTGAACATGGAACATGCGGATTAAGCAGTTGATGAAGAAGATTTTTGTGAAATAAATTGCGAAGAGTTTTTTTGCGAAAAATACAATAACCAAAAACGTGTTAATCCTTTATCAAGTTAAGCAATTACTCAATTAGTTTTATGTATTGCAAACAAGCATTAAATTAGCCGTAGTGTTGTTGTAGTACAGAGTAGTTTGCACAATGTTTCTAGCAAGTTCTAGCAGCGACGACGGCACATGCCATAAATTAATTCGAGCGTAGTCTTCATATTAAGTACATGTATTAATTAGCATAATGCTAGTAGTAGCTTAGCAGGCTGTTAGAACAACATCATAAAAAAGTCGTGCTGTAATTTATATGATTTTTTCTGTAGTTTGTAATTTTTTTTCTAGTTATTATTTTTGACTAGCTTAACTGCTCAGCATAATGTAGTGTTGTATTTCTTTGACAAATGCTTAATATGTATTGACTTTTTTCATGTCAACATTTAATTGTTGTGTCTTTTGAGCAAAGCTGCTGGGCAACTCTAATTTTTCGATTACTATGATTTAAACTTAAAATCCTTTTTTGAACGCAAACAGTTGCAAATTGTATATACATATATAGCACATAATCCCTGAATATTATATGTAGCCTAATTCTCGAAGCATGCAAGCAGTAATATTGAAATCTGGTTTACGATACCGCTAACAATATAACTATGTACCAATTATACGAACCCTCAAGTGCACATGTGCAATATGAATGAATATACGAAACGATATCACCAAAAGTACTTGCCTTTTCCAATGCCAACAAAAACAATTAGCGAAAAAAAACTCTGTTAACAATAAAAACCGCTGCGAAATTTAACACAACAAATAATTACAGTATTAATGCAAAAAGAAATTTCAAACAAACAAGTATTCTATTAAGTAAAGGACAATACCGTGTATTAAGCAACTCTAAATGAACAAACTGAATAGTATGTATATCAAAAAGTAACGCAAAGAAGCAATATTACTTAAAAAAACCACAATTTACAAGCTGAAAGTAAAAGTAACACTTAAAAGATTACATATATCAAAATTATTATGTACTCGTATAAGATATCGTAAACCAAGTAAAGTATTTAGAATGTATAAGTATTAGAGTTCATTTCACGTAGCCATTGTGTAATTGTTGAGCACAAAACCCTGACGAAAATCCAAAACAAACAATAAAAGTAGCAATGTAGCAATTATCAAGTTTAATACAATAGTTATTAAGCAAACTCATAAATTATAATTTGAACACATAAACTTACGCCTACACTCAAGAAATTCAAGAAATTCTTACGACTTCAAGGAATTCGGTAAAGTTTAGCAAATTTTTCAAGCACCATGCAGAAAGTTTCGTATTAACCGAACATCTTCGGCCTCATTAGTCCCGCTGTAATATTTAGAACTATATTTTTTTTAACAAATTTGGAAATTTGGGCACGTATACTTACGCCTACACTCAGAAAAGTCTTACGAGCTATTTTCACAGCAACAACTTTGATAAATTCTAGTAAAATTTTTAAAGCACTATAAAAAGAAAATTTTAAATGGACCAAAGGTCTTCGGCCTTATTAGCCCCAATTTCATATAGTATAGTACTATTTCCTTTGAACAAGTTAGGAAACGTATACTTACGCCTACACTCAGAAAAGTCTTACGAGTTATTTTCACAGCAACTACTTTGATAAATTCTAGTCAATTTTTCAAGCACTATGAAGAGAAAATTTTGAGTGGACCAAAGGTCTTCGGCCTCATTAGCCCCAATTTCATATAGTATAGTACTATTTCCTTCAAATTTGCACGTATACTTACGCTTACACTCAGAAAAGTCTTACGATGTATTTTCACAGCAACAACTTTGATAAATTCTAGTAAAATTTTTCAAGCACTATGAAGAGAAAATTTTGAGTGGACCAAAAAAGGTCTTCGGCCTCATTAGCCCTAGTGTCACATTTAATAACATTCTTTTGAGAAAATTTGTGATTTTATTTGAAAGGCTGTCTTTTGTGTTTAAATGGAACAGAAAACTTGCATGTCTAATTTCTAATATTTCTCCATTTTATTGAGGGAAAAGCCAAGGAATTTTTTTTTTAATTTCGACAGATTCAGTTAAAAAAAATGATTCTGTGCTAATGTCACTTTCTACACTATAGTAAAAATTTGTTTAAAATTTTGGGAAACTAATGAAGGTTTATATTGGTTGATAATGTTGTGCTCCTCGTCGATTCTTTCATATTAAACTTCGATTATTACTTTCTGTGTTGCTCCATCATAACTTAAGGGAAGTTGCGCAATTTCAAAAAAGAACTTCTTGGCATTTAAAATTATAAAGTACATAGTTGCTTTTTGGCCGTCTCAGCGTTAATATGTATTTCAGCAAAGAAATTGAATAATTATTACTCAATTCAATTCAATTATTATTCAACAATTATTCAATTTCTTTGATTTCACTTCATTTCCAAAAAAATATCGATTTTTTGTTGAAATTCCCTTGGAACGGCATTAATAAGCTTATACACTCACCACCATCAACCACATAGCACAGACACACACCTCATTAAGGGGAAGGAACATTATATGTTTCTAGTCGTACTGTACCCGCATTCCCGTATTGATATGCATTCTATGTATTGTATGTATTGTATGTATCGATATATATAAATATGTATATGCATTGAAAACGTCAAAATGTATTCTTACAATAACAATAAATCGCTCGCATATATTCATACGTACAGCAGCAGTAAACTTTTGCCATTAGTAAATTTAAAAAAGTAGTTTATTTGCAATTTGGAATTTAGTAAAATTTCCTTTTCTTCGTATATTCGCTTAAATTTGCGCCTTTTTTGTAGTTCTTCGTTTTTAATAAGTATTTTTTTGTTGCTTATTTTAAAAGTAACGTAAACTAGTGATCGCTAATCAAACGATTTTTATCCTTACTTACACGTACACATATATAATTGTATTAAATGAAAAGAACTTTGTCAAATTTTGATTTTTTGTAGCGCATGTAGACTTATAAATAGTTAGCTGGAACTTTTTTTAATACAAATTGGTAATGGTGAGTATGCAGCTCTACAAAGCATGGAGCTAAACGAATCCTCTATAGAAATGAGAAAAGACCTAAAGTAGCGACAGTTGGAACACTCTTTAAATGAAGCGTCCATATAGCAGACAATTTTTGCAATATTGTCCAAAAACACTTTTCCATGCTAAAGAGACTTAGTCGATTTTTATTAATTTAGTCGGTTGAAAGGATTTTCTATTTAATGGGTTTTCTTTTAATACTGCTTTTTCATACGAAGATAATATTTATTTATAGAAAAACATATCAATGCAAAATATTTATATTTATGATTTTCATCTGAATAGGGATGTTAGTAAGCTCTTGAACGGAGCTCTAAAAATCAGCATGTTGCGGATACAATTTTTCAAAAGCGAATAAATCGTACTTTCGATAGAAATCGATTGGAGTACGTACATACATATATACTTTCCATTTCGATAGCTTTTAATTTCTTTAAGCATTTTTTATAAGATTCAGTGGCTTCGCTTGCTAGAACATATCATGCCTATGGACGAAGGAGCTTGAAAGACGGAGACCGAGAGGAGGCCGTGCCTCCGCTGGCAGGACCAAGTAGAATAGGCAATGGCAACGTTTGGCTTGTACAACTGAAGAAGGCTTCGTCAAGGGTATATTATTGGCCAATTAGAAAGAGATACAACTTTTGTAAAAATTAAATAATTGAATATTAATTTTTGCATTAAATGCAACATTTAATAAATTTTTTTAAACTTATACAATAGCATATGATATACATACAATAAATTAAATAAAATTAGTAAGCACAGGGAATTTCTTAAAAAGTAAAGGTACTTATTTCACATTAACACTATATAATAGTAGCTTTGTAGACGGTTTTGAACTAGGATCATTTGCAAATGACAACATTTGCAATCTCCAATGCATATATTAGATTGTATCATTCAGAATGGCACTATATTGTAATTGTGAGTTAGGCCACTTAATAGTTAGTTCAATCTTCCTATTGGCTCTTCTTCTCTGCGGTGGGTTTTTTCAGCGCCTCAAGCGCAGCAGCCAACTCAGGGGAGACCTCGTACTTTTGATTGTAAACGACAAACTAAAGCAACAACAACAAAAAAGAACTGTTTAACAACAATTCGAAAATGTGTGAAGATAGCAGAAGCGTTTACCTTGCGTACGGGCGGCGCATCCGTCTGCATGCCATCCTCGCAAGCCATATTCTCGCCGGACGCATAGCGCACATCGTCACGTGTCAGCGCCTGGCGAATGATCCAGCACACTTGGCAGAAGATGGTAGCTCCAACAATAATTATAATGGGCGAGATCTGCAAAGGACATCGGAACATCGCAACATGAAAGCGCACTACATATAAATAAAGGAGTGCATGATCAACTTACCTCCCAGTACTTCTTCAGCATGGTCAGCGAAAACAAGGAGGCACGGTCTGTAGTTGACAGCGGTCCTATAACATGAAGACAAATAAATACATACATACATACATATTTTAAATGAAAGTCGACACCATAACAGTTTAATATGTACTTACTTAAACTCGATTGCTGTCGCATGCTCGAAATGATCTGCAATTTGTTTATTGATAAAATCAAAATAAATACAAATTAGCTCAATGCCCTTCGATGTGTGTGTGTGTGATGTTTGACTTACGGGTGTGGGCTTAGTCAAGCAGAGTTTCGCCATGTTGGAGCTTTGTAGGAACCTGGTGAATACTGCGCGATAGGCCATTTTTTACTAGCGCTGCAATTAAAATTGAGAACAAAAATTTTGATATTTAATAAATTGCAGTTTTTTCATAATTGTGATGTACATTCATATGTATGTATGTGAAAGGCAAGTAATCGGTTTTGAAGAAAAGCGAAAAGTTCAACCAAAAATCGCCAAAATAAAGCCTAAGAAAATTTCTTTTGTCAAATTGACTTTCTTTTTTTCCAATGTAACATCGAATGTAAAATATATCAAATTTGATTTTGACTTTGTTTTCAATTTGAAATCTAGCAAATATCTAGTGTGGTGAGCAAGCTTACTTTTTCTTTCTGTTTTTTATTTGATTTCAAATATAAAACAGAGCATGCTATCAAATGTTGCCTTTTTATTGAAAAAGCTATGTTTCCAAATTGTCATCCAAGCTTACGCATCTTCACAGTTCGTGCGACATTTTCGAACTTTATTCATTTTAGCAACGAAACATATTTTTCATATGGCTAACCATAATTCATGATTCCATGGCACATATTCAAATTATATTGACGTTCTTAAAATTGCTTTAATTGAGTGAAACAACAATTTGATTTGAATTGAACTCGCTGTTGGACGAGTATGTCGGCTGTCTTCATTAGTATTGGGTATGTATATGTATATGTCAACATAGCTTTTGTTGTTGTTTTTTGGAGCTATCAACCTATAACACTATCTCTGCCGCTCTATCTCTGTTTTGTTTTATAACGCGTGCCTTGTAAATGTACTAATAAAGTAAAAAAAAATGACTAATAAAATTCTATTATTATCTTAATTAAGTGTCAATGTCAAGTGGAAGTCTGCGCAATTGTGGCATTCACAAAAAACGCTCGGTAGCTTTCCAAAAAATTAGCACTTGTCTGTATGGCTTCGTGGATATGACAGTATGTAAATTGAGCTGTCAGTGCATGGCGGCGGCGGTAGCGGGTGTGTGCGCGGCTTCCATACATGTCAACAACTTAATCGATTTATGAGTACATGTCTTCAAGTGGCGCTGCCTTAATTGAAGCAAGCCAAACGCAGCGACTCTATATAGCAGCTAGATCTGCAAAACCCGGGGCATGAAATTCTGCAACATTTTAAATGCCAAAAATATGAACAATTTGTAGTTGCTTTTCTTTCATTATGAATAAAAAATTAAACAGCTTGAGACACGTTGGCAGGATCGCAGCCATACGGAAAGCCAACAATTTAATGAATGTGTATGATAAATTCCTTTTCCAGAATTTAAATTTTATATGCCAAAAATGCCGCTTATTATAGAATCCTTTGACAGGCTTTGACAGCTCTAATAGCAACTCATCAATCTGTAGTAGCATTAGCCAAGCAAGCCTTTCATCTTATGAAGACAAGTTGCTGACGAAGTGTGGGAAGTATAAGCGTAAGTATAAAATCATACAAAAGGCAACACAAAAGGAAACCCGCTACGAGTATAATGAATGCCATTAAAGTTGAACGGCTCATTGCTGTTTTCTTCAAAGCACAACAAATTCAGTTCCTCTAAGGTTGAAAGAAATTCCGCTCGGAATTTCACAAAAGCACAAAAATGAAGTCATGCGAAAAATTGCTTTGCTTTCGGTTTTAAACTTGCCAGAAATAGCGAAAAAAAACAAGCAAGCCAGCGAATATAAACAAACAACGCCTGCAAAAACTGAATATTTTGATAGATAAGGAAAAAAAGTTGCAGATTTGGTTTCAAACAAAAGCAACACACTTTTGCTTTTTCACTATTTTTGCTAATGAATAAAAAGTTTAAAAAATTTATGATGAGTCAGTTTTTTGGAGGAGTCTACGCGGCGTCAATCATTTCCATTGTGTACATATACATACATATATGCCATGACAAGCTTTACTAATCTCTGCTGTTCTATGGCAGTCGGCAAATTTTGGCACTAAACCGGCGTACTAGCTATAAATAGTTGACGCGCTTGTGCTTGTGTGCCAGTGTTGCCACGTTGAGCATTACAAATTTTTATATGAAAAAACTAGCAAATTGAAGAAGGCTTGCCAGTTAATTTTTTCGTAAAAATTTTTTAAAAATTTCAGCATATTCTTGATATCACTAAGATTTACAAATATAAAATACGAGTAAAATGTACTTCTTAAAATTTGTTGTCTGAAAGTTATTAAAATTCTCAATAAAAAGTCATTGATGTGATGTTGCGGCTAAAATCGAAATAGCTACATACATATGTACATACATATATGCCCGTAATCATATACGCAGATATTTGAATTTTTTTGTGAACTTTATTTCTTAGCTTTTTTGTTTAATACAGAAATAGACAGTTCTTGAGTTTTCTTTGGCAACAAGTTTGAATCGAAAAAATGCATTTAAATTTAATTTCGAAATCTAAAAAGTTTGTTGACAACCCTTTGCTAAACAGCCTCATGAATTTTGAAATATGAAAAAAAGTTCGCTGGCAACCCTTTACTAGGCTTCCAATAACTAATGACAATTTAAAGTACTTTCCAACTGATTAGCATGCAAAAACTGAATTTATTTGCACATCGTTTAGGAATTTGCTGCTGTATTATGACACGCACGCAGATCGCCCCCTTCCCCCCTCACAACTTCCTTTGGCACATTAAAATTCCTAGGAGCATATTAATCAATAACGAATTTGGGTCATAAAACGCTGACGGACAAGAGCAAACATTGACACCTCAAACAATAAAAGAGCAAATTTTTGGATGGCAGCAGCTACCGAGGGGTAGTGCTACGAGGGGGTACGTTTTATGAAAAAGGTAATTAAGGCAGGCCGCAGCATAACAACAACAAATACTCACTACTAATTAAAAAGCAGCTAGATGTCGTCAACCGAGCCGTGCCGTTGTTCAGCGACAGCTGTTCAATTTGTATAGGAGTATTAGATATGTATGTTAGGGGCTTGGGGATTCAGGAGCAAATTTCAAATGTAATAAAATTGGCGGAATTTTTCATAACACATTTATTGAGATTTTCAATGACAATGCTGATACATATTTCATATGTTAAAATGCATTTTTTTTCACAGAAAAGTAATCACAAATTTCCAAAAAAATTTCAACAACAGACGAGCATTACAAAAGTAAAAAATCAAACTTTTTTATAAATTGTTACTTTTTGCTATGACTAAATATTTTGTACACTGGAAAAAAATTACAAATGAAATGACAATAAAGTGTGACTGTAATGCCAGAGTAGAGCTGTAAATAGCTGCATACATTCTTTTATTGGTATTAAATTTTCTTTGCGTGGGCGCACCAGGCAATGCCTTTATTGGATGGAGCAAGTAGAGCAGGGCACTGCAAAGGCTTGGCAGTTCCAACGAGCTGTTACTCAGTTTCTGGCCAATTAAGCACGTAAGTAAGTTCTTCCTCGACAGTGTTGGAGTGGAGCAAAAGGCCTGCGTCGACATTATGTCTGCCTATGAACAACAGCTTGTTGCCTAAACTAAACGCGGAAGAGCTGTGGAACGTGTGAGCCTCCAGTGAGTGCTTAACCTTTTCTTTTGGTATTTGCCATTTTGCGGCATGTTTTTGTTAAATTAATTTTTGATTACTTTGCTCTTTGCTAAACAAGGGCGCAGTCGAGCTTTCTTGTCTTTTGACTGCCAAATGAAGTAAGTTTAGGCGAAAATACACGTGTCAATAATAAAAGTAGTTGTGTGTGTATTTGTTTTGTTGTTTTAATGACATTTTCCTTTTTACGACTTTTTGCCTGCACACACACCCACCCCGCTGTAGCCGCATCTATCATCTATAATAGTAAACGAGGCATATATAATTTGCAATTAACATGTTCTAAAATGAATCTGGCGTTATTTACGCTATGCAGTGTTAAGGCTCAGTTAGTGATAACGTATCGTATTTATTCTTATTGCGTAAATATCGCAGAGATACCTATTTCGTTTATGATTTCTGCGTTACGATTCGTCAAGAGTGAACGCATGTATAGAGCTCGGGTAAAACAGGTTTTGCCTGCGATACGAATAAATACGATACGTTATCACTAACTGCGCCTTTAGAAATAGCCATGCACTAGTATGCGGGTCTATCTATTTGTCAAATGTGGATGTTACTTTTGATTTTGACAGCTTGTAGCTTTAGTATAACGAACAGAAGCGCTTTTAAATCGGCTGCTTGAAATAATTGCCGCAAAAATTTGAATTTTCAAAGCATAACAACAACAAAAATGTTGCCTTTGAGAAATTGTTGCTGACTTTATTTGTTAGGCATGCAAATCTTCACTCTGCTATGATATCTACCATTCAAATGAGTCTTGGCCAACATGCGCAGTGCACATAAAATTCGTCTATGCTTCTACTCTGTTTATTATTATTTAGTATCGACATGTGTTCTTAATAAATTATTTTATTAGTTTATAGTGCGCGCGTATAAAAAGTTTTAAATATAGAACAAACTTTGCTGTTGGCTTGTTTTAAAAAAAGCTGAAAATAAAAAAATTTTGAAATTATAAAAATTTTGCTTAATGCCGGTATACGAAGAAACAACAACAACATATGCACATTTTTTGAATTCAAAGCATAGCAACTTTTATCTCAAAATCGATATGCATTTCTCTTACGCTTACTACTTAAACAAACATGAGGCTGATAACAGTTCTTTTATATTTGTTAACTGTTATCAATTTTGTTGCAATATTTCAACTATTCTTATCTATTATAGCGCATTGCTCTTGATCATGAGCTTTTCCGTTCAGTGCACAAATTGATGAACTTCATAAAACAAAAAGTTGAGAAATGCAATGAAATAATGTAGATTAATTTTCAAAATTCTCTCTCATATATATTACCTACTTATTATTCAATGACCAAAAACATTTTGTCCTTTAATGCTGTTAATCTTTATTATTCAGAAAAGTTATTATACATAAATATAAAATGTTATGACTACACCAACAGCTTTGACTGTTAAATCTAAGATTTTTCAAAAAGTGAACTTAATCGATTTGTGCACTGAGCGGCTCATATTCTTCGATTGAAGCGTTATTGTTTTTTTCTGAAATTATAATTCAATGCTTCGATAATAATTATTTCTCTATAAAGCACAACTCTCTGTAAGAACCACTTTTTTTTCTGTACTAACTAAAAATAATGTTAGTCAAATAAAATAAGATACACTTCAGACCAAAATTGCTCATAAAGTAAAGCTCTGTTGGCTTCATTGTAAGAAAAAACTTTCAGACTAATTCTATTAAAAAATTTTAAGCCCAAAGGCATTTCAAGCACTTCTTTCTTAGCACCTGCTCTTCAGTATTCACAGTTCAAGTTGTAAAGTGCTTATAGCATCAGACAGCAGGGCTCTAACTGTTGCATAACATGCCTTTGTGCAAAAGTCACGTAGGCCTTCAATGGTATTCAGTACTTTGAGAATTGGAAAGTTCTTTGAAAAGTCAACTAACTTCAGGTTATCATCAGTTTACTCACAACACCATCCACTATAAAAAGAAATGAGTGTCTAGTAAACTGGTTAGCTGTAAAAAATGTTGTTGACAAAAATTGCTGCGCTTTCAATGTCCGCAATGACCGCTGATATTTTTGACAAATACTTGAAAACAACAACAGCTCCAACGATCGATAACTCAACTGGTTTTATGCTGGATTCGTGGAATTTTTTCTGGCTCACACAACTTCAATTTGTTGCATTTTTTATCTGTTCAGAAATTGATATGGCCATATCTAACAGCCCAACACAACCCACCCACCCACTCACCCATCCACCCACTGCCTAACCACCAACACATGCATGCGATGCTGTAATTACGCATCAGCTTCGTTTTTTATTAGCTTTAACCTCGCGCAAGGTTAACAGCAACGACCGGCATTGCCAGCGTATCCTGTTTCCTGCATGTCCTTTGAACACACACACACAAGAAACTGAGCACTTCGCGCCAAAAACTTGGCACTATTACAAGTTTTGCCATACACATGCAACACACTAATAGAAACGACAGCCACTGCAAGAAAGCTTTGAAAGCTTTCAATCAAAATACTCGTCGTTTGAATTTGTAAACAAAAAGAGCCGTTGAAAATTTAAATGCTCTTTTGATATTGAAAGTTGAAAAAATTGCAAGTTGCAGTTAAAATTTTAATAGAAAATTTGTGCAATTAATAATTTAAGAAATTTATATTCAATTGTGAATTTGCATTTAAGTGAAATTGAAGACTAATTTTAATATGGAAATAATATGAAACACATTAATTTGAATTCATATTGGCACTTGCAAAACAAAAAAGGCGTTAGTAATTGAATCTTAATTGCTTTCATTACTTTCATTAAATATATTTCCATCTCTCTTTCTCTCTTATTAAAATAATTGCTTTAGCTAGAATTTAAATTTTTCTTCAATTTATTACCAAAGCAATAATTCAAAAATTACCTTTACAATTCAAGCTTTGACTGAAAATTCATAAGCAATTTTTTCTCAATTTGATTTTAATCACTGCAATTTCAATTTCAAATCTGCACTTGCCATCGAAAAGTCATTAAAATTTTAAAAGAAATTTTTGAAGCATACTTCTTCGAATGCCATCGAAATTGCAAGCTCGGGCTTCAAGTTCGAAAATTCGCAAATATTTTATTCAAATCACAAAACTAAAATTTTAGATTTTTGTAAAAATTTGAATATTTTCAAATAGAAATAATTTTTAAAATTTATTTGGTATAATTACTTTGGTATATTTCCTTTTTTTGTTGTAATTGTTATAGCAAGTTGAATTGAGGCTTGTTGTAGTTGTAGCTACTCTTACACTGTCACTGTTGACTGTTAGCACTGCACTGAATGAAATGCCGACACTTCCTTCAATATATATCGGAAAACGGAACGATGAAGTGTTCAGGCTGTGTGGAAAACGCGTTCCACACTTGCACCGCCTGCGCGCCTTCCAGAGACTGAAGCCGCAACTCGAAATCGCCTGCCTGGCTGCCGAAAATTGCTGTCACTGCTGTTGTTGTTATTGTGGTTGTTGTTGTGGTGCTTTCCGCTGCTGCCATTGCTATGGCTTTCGTCGCGCTCATGGCGTTGTCAAAAAAGGTTGTATACAGCCGAAAACCTTATGACCGATGCCTGCGGCGATCCACTGGCGGCGGAAAACGGTGGACGTTGCCTGAAACGCGTTCGAGGAGTGCAGCCACGGCTGGGACGCCGCCACTCAGCGTCATGAGTTCAACATCTGCCAAAAATAAACGCTGTCATTGCCGCCTACCACACCAATACGCCCAAAAACACTCACACAGTTTTACACGCGCACACACTTCACCGCTTAAAGGCACCTACATACCTACGTAACAACGTAAGCGTACTTCTAGTCATAGCAAACCAAAACACACCACTTCACTCCACCCGCACCCTAACATGCTACACAATCAGCTGTTCCAGGCTACACGCGCTTTTGGAATGCTCTTTCGCACTCTCTTTTTTGTGCTTGGTCGTGCTGTTGATTTCAACGATTAGGAAAATCTCACATACATACATACTAGTTGGAAACAGTGGCGTGTTCGAAGTTTTCACAATTCATCAGCTTAAATTTGAAATGTCGAACACTTCCCTTAAAGTGGTTCAAATTCAACTGAATAAAGCTTTATTCAAAATAGGTTCTAATAATTGAAAGGATGAAAGGAAGCGATAAGTATTTCAGTAGACATTACTAAAAAATACTATTACTAAAAGAAACAATTGATGGCGCCGCTTTTGCGCTGAACGTCAGTCACTGAATGACTTGAAATTTAGAAAACTAGGTAAAGACATTTTAAATCAAAAAAGAAAATAATAATCTTAAATTCGTATGGGCTTGGTTTTGAGAATTTTCAGAGAATGATGGGACATAGATTTTCTAAAGCAGATGTTTTGTTTTGGGCAAATTTCAAACATTTTTGAGAGTGAAATGAAAAAGTATGTACACCAGGACCTCGCTATGCGTCGTTTCACTTTGCATTTTTTCGAACTTGCGTCGTTCCTGAATTAAGACTCATTTTCGTTGTTCAATTTATGATACCGTTCCCTAAAGAAAAACCGGCAACACTAACACAACTGGTTTTTTAAAATCTTTATTAGGGAAATCACTTGTTTTAAATTTTTTTTCTTTTTTCGCATGAGAAAATGACAAAATGAGTTTAAAGAACTTATATTTTATGTTTACACGGTTTCCTATAGAAAATCGTAATTTACTTTGCGTCGTTTCAATTTGAGTCGCGTTTTCTTGGAACGTATTCACGACGCAAAGCGAAGTCTTGGTGTATATGCTCGTCTTTTTTGTTTTTCCTCTCTTGCTCGTAAGCTCTCATAGATTTAAAAACATTTGTTCTGCTCATCTTAAAAGAAAAACGTTCGTTCCTCTTTCTACGACTCACTCAAACGCAGGTAAGCGTTGCTTGCCCTGCCTCACTGGCGTGTCACGCCCTTTTGTGATTTTACCACCCTTAGGGCCAGTTTCTCAGTGGATGTTTAAATCTAATTTGCGAATTGAGTTTAAATCTAGTTTAACTTTTCTTGAGTTTCACAGTGCATTTATTTAAATACGGAATAATGAATGGCAACTTCGAATATTTGACAATTGAACACAGCACAACTTGCCAAAAACATATGTTCAATTGTTCAATTATGGAGGCAGCGCGAGCTAAAAATTTTTCGTCGGCCGAAAGAAGTGAA
Organism: Neria commutata; assembly: GCA_963457695.1. NCBI lineage: Eukaryota > Metazoa > Arthropoda > Insecta > Diptera > Micropezidae > Neria > Neria commutata. The sequence goes on from OY735245.1 coordinate 60,522,595, forward strand.
TTATTGGATATTCTTCAAAGAATCCACAGTTTATATTATTTATAATACTACGGGATCATTTATATGTGCTACACCATGCAGTTGTATGTTTAATTTGGCCGCTTATAAATTGCAATATTGTCGACGCAGCTTGCCTGCGCATCCGAAATCAGCTGTTTATTTGTTTACGATTGCAACTCTGTGCCGTACTTAAATGCCCACAACCGGGCATTTAAATTGTATTTAACTTCCCACTGTGAAACTGAAATTCCCTATTTAAACTGCAATCAGAGTTTAAACATCCACTGTGAAACTGGCCCTTACTCATGACTGTTGCTGGTCGTAAACAAAAGCTCACACACACACTCACACCTCCTGCCATACTGTCGCCAAACTAGATTTTTGTTGCGAAAAAACCGGCAAGCGCAAAAGATAGATTTGCAATTAGGAAGCCACTCGCACATGGCAACAACAAATGCCATTTAGCGCTAATTATTGTTGTTGTAGCTGGAATGTTGATCAACAAACAGAAAGCGGGAAACTTACGCGCGCGCAAAAGCTCAAATGTTGGGCACTTCTGGATAAGCCGTTGCCAGCTGCGTGCTAGCCGAGGAGCAGTTAGCCAAAGTTCGCAGCAATTTGACTTTGCTGTGCTATAAACAGTACGCCCTTTTATGACGCGATCGCGAAATTCTTGGGAATACGGCGTGTTGACGGTCACGTATACCAACAAAAATGGAAAATCGATAGCGTTTGCGATGCGCTCAGCAAAGCAGGGACGCTTCTTCGAGTTGCACTGTAAGCAGTGACGGTTCTATAAATTTTTGATGAAGGTTAAATAGATAATAAGGAATTGGAGTGGGTTGAGAAACTACATTGTGAAGAGGCAAACCATCAAGCTGTAAAACTAACTATTATGTATGTATATTTGGTTGATGGAGAAAAATTTTTTGAAAAGGCTGACGGTGTAGTACATTGCGTTCTAGCAAAGAAGTCTGGAAATACATTCAAGGAGGAGCCTTTCAAAATTCTGCGCTACTTTGACTTAACTCAGAAGTCAGTGCAGGTGAAGGGAGGGACCATTGTACCTTCTTGGAAGCCAGCCTCAATATAATACTAATAATATTTTTACATTAAGTCATATAAGTCATATATGTTTATATCTTTTTTAGATATCTCAATGTTGCTCAGAGCTTCAAGATCAATAACCAGAAGCGCGTCTGATATTGAGTCACACTCATAGCAAAAACAACAGTTGAAAGGGACTACTGCACGCCATTGAGTAGCGGTCTGGCATAGATGCCTGTTGACCTTGACTGCCTTTTTGTGCGTGCCCTTCAAACGTCCTTACGCATGGCGCAGACAAGCCCCCATCCAGCGCTGCCTGTGCGTAGCTAAGCATGAAAATGTATCATTCCAGCTGCTGTCCAAAAGCTCGAGAAGCATGGAAAAAGCACGCGACTAGTTGCTCCAACATCGAATTCATTGAAAAATGCCAGCGCTTTAATAAAAGCACTGAGACTACAGCATTGCCAGCTGCGTTTGAAATTTTACGCTCTTTCTGCATTTGAGTTAACATCATACTTTTTTTCGATGGCAGCGAATGCATCGATTTAGACCAGTGATTCCCAAAGTGAATCGATTTCGATGCACAGTGAAGTAACATAATTAATTGAGCGACTAGGCGCTGATGGCTAATATCAACGACCTATTGATTTTTAACAAATAATTTTAAAACTGTTGCAATTTGCCTTCTGCATTTCACATCGAATTTATTCACTGTATATATAAATAAATTACACACGATTATGACATTATAGTACACTGCAAGGACAAAACAACTGCCACCGTCTCTTATAGCTCAGTTAGTCTAGACGTAACGTATTTTACTTGCCAGCTGACACAACCTGCTTTACCCGCGCTCTATACACTAAACGAATTTCTACATAAACGTATCGAAATAAACTTAATCCAATAAAGTTTCTCCAAAAAATTTAAATAAAACCATGTCAGCTTATCGCAGAGAAATGCTGCCACTGCTCTTCAATTTTAGTTTAACAAAAATAGCGATTTATTATAATTGCCAAAATAAGCTTAAAAAGGTAGTTAATGTGTACTAAATGAAAAATGTGTCACAGATTTTATAAAGAATGCAAAATTTAACTTCGAAAGCAAAATGAACGGAGTGTTTATTTTGTGCACAAAACACTAAAATTACGAAAAAATACGTTACGTCTGGAGTAACTGAGCCTTTACTTTGCTTCGAACCTGCATCACATGATGCTCCCACTTGCGCCTGTTTTGTTGGTGTGTGTGTGTTTGCTTGTATGGAGCACTGCTGCTTTGCTTTGCTTTCAACAATTAAAATTTATTTATAAATACATTCAATTTCATGAAATAAAATCAAATAAAAAAAGAAAATTTTAAGAAAGTAATTTGTTTAATTTAAAGTAGATTATTTTTCGGGCATCTACCACTGCCAGCTGCTAGCCTTATCCGCTTGCTCTCTGGTCCGGCCGCTTATCTGGGCAGCGAGCACATCTCGCAGGAGTTGTAGTCGCCACGATTGATGAAGGTGCAATGGTTGCACGTCCAAGCGGCAGCCTCGGTGCCAGCGCCAGCCGCACCTGCAGCACCACCGCCAGCGGAGCCCGAGCCGCCGCCACCCGTCGGATAACTGGTTGTGCCACTAAAAAGAGAAGAGCCAACAAAAATAAATGCCTGTCATTAGTGCAAGCGAAAGGCAAGATACGCACCCGCTGCTGCCGGAACTGGCCTGTATTAGCGACTCGAGCTGCTTCCATACCTCATCCTTCTGGAAGCTACTGGCCAACTCGGCATTCTTGGTGCGCACGGCCTCAAGCAGCTTGCCCATGTGCTGACGCATCGGCAGCATGTCCATTTTATACAGATACAACAGCAAGTGAAAATCGGAAATGGCCTCCAGAAACTCTTCATCCGCCCAGTGGGAGAGATACGTGCTGAGCGCCGTGAAGTCCTGCAAGTGGCCATCGATGTAGCGATTCTCCACTGGGAATGGTTGCCGTTTGTCGTACTGCGTGAACGTGTACTGCGGCTGCAGCGGCGTCGAGGCGGGCACATCCACCAGCAGATACTCAACAGGCAGCGGACGTGCCAGACGCTGTACTTCATTGCCGTATTGATCCTTCTCCTGAAAGAGATTAAATGTGTCAATGGTTAGTTCAAGTTTTAGAAAATATTGGGCAGTCTACAAAATGCGCGCTACAAGCGGTGCATGCAGGGATTAGTAGCAACATAGCTTAGAGCGCGCCAGCTGCAGACATTCTAGGAAGTCCTTATAAAATAATTAATGGAAATAAATGACATTTACATAAAAGCAATATTAAAGAAAACTCTCGAACATCTGCTGTGCTCTGTGTGAAAGCCTCACTGAGCTGACTGAGCTGGAGGGGGGAGGGGGGGAGGTGGCCTCAAGCTAAAGTTCTACTCTCTACTGAAGTTAGCCTATGGCTTACTGAGCTGACGTGGGCACGACTAGAGTTCAGCACTCTACTGAAATTTGCCAGCAACTCTTTCATTCGAACAGATCATTACTTCTGGAATGCATAAACGAATCTCTTTCTGGTTAGCTGTTTAGGATGCAATGTTTCTATGCGTGGTCTACCAGCATAACCCAAGCTTAGCTCAGAATAAAACAAATAAGCGCTAGAAACAGACGAAGCCATGAAGCTGAACCAATCAGAGGTCTAGAGGCGATGCCGAAGCCACAAAATTAACAAGTTTTGGGCCTGGGGAGCGTTGCCACTACACGCTGTCATGAACTCTGCAGCAAGAGCAATCTAGCGTCAAGCCTTTGCACTTGAATGTCAAGGATGTGCCAGTGGCCTAAAGTGGAAACTGGGTTATGTGCTACGACACAATTGTTTGACCTTACCTTAACCTGCTTATGTGAATGAGTGAAGTGAAGCAGAGGCAGAGAAGTAGAAGCGGATATATAGTTCAACTTTCGATAAACATTATACACATTAAAACATGGATTAAAAAGTATGAAGTCCAATGTTTGTCATGCAAATCATTGAAAGGTCAAAAAGCAGCTACGTCGCTATTTAACGCGCTGCCTTCACCTCTCTCTACCAGCGACGAAAGCTATTGCGAGACAAGCGACGTGAAAGCGACGTGAAAGCGACGCATGATGACTGCCAAGCTTTGAAAGCACGCACAGCCCAAAGCAAAGCAAGAGCGCACAAAGGCAGCAAAGAGTAGCGCCATGAGAGCCAACTACGCTGCTCGAAGACGGCTTCCTGTTGTATATTTTGCTCCACTGACCTACTTTCGCGACATTTTGTTGAGGCAACACAACACACGCCAAGCTTTCTGTTAGCGGCCAGCTGGAGCGCAGTGGGGTAGGCAGACAGGCTGGCTAGCTGGCTAGGCCATTCGCAAGCTCCTACAACCTGTTTGCATTTTTCGCAACGCAATTCTGCGCCAGTCATGGCCTTCCGCAAGGTTACGCCGCTTGCCAATGGCCATTTGAATATTTGCACTTGGGGTGGTCCGAGAGTAGTACTTAATGCCAACTATTTGATGACTCCAGTTCTCGCTCTATGCGCGTAAAAGCTCAAGGTTATGAGGTCATATTAATAGTAATAAATGAAAATTTTGAGGTTTTTTGTTGGCCAGAAAAATGCTTTTTTTTCAAATTAATGCGCTGAACTGGAAAGAGTGCTATTTTTAGTATGGCAAATCACATTTATTTTAATGACATTCTCCAAAAATATCTGCAAGCTTTCAAGCTATTAAGCGTTATGTGCTTTAGTTGAGAATTGAATTGACTATATACATATGTTAGGAGTGCATCAGAACTTTGATAAATAAAGCTTATAAAAAGGCTATGGCTGGCTAGAATAAATTATGCGGAGGATTCTTATAAAGATATTTCTCACTTTACGCTCGTAAAGAACCAGTTTCCAAAGCAGAGTTTACATTGAGCGTTCCTTATGCCACATGCCATGCCATACAGTTTGTGTGTGTGTGTGTGTTTGAGTGTTCGCCAGCGCAAAAAATGACGCACACAAAACTAATAAGCCAGGCTAAAGCGCGCCAAGGCTCTCAAAAGCTTGCATAGGCAGCTTTTTTTCTCTTAGCCGCGAGCTTGTGCTCTTTGGCAAAAAAGCACAGCTCGTCGTGAGCAGCCAAAAGCAGTCTCCTCCTCTGCTGTAGGCCTACATGCACGCTCGCATAAATGCAAATAGTTGGAAAAGCAAAAAAAAAAAACAGAAACTGCGACGACGCAATTCACAAATCGAAGCTAACACAAGTCAAGCGGGCTAAAACAGTGGCGGCAGCCTGCAGAGTTAACAGCTAAAGGACGGCCGCTGCGCCGCAGCATATGCAACAGTTTGCAATGGGCAGAGAGATGCTGGTGAGCAGCTGGTTGGATGGGTGGGTGGGTGGGTGGGTTGTTAGGGTAGCATGTCGGTTGCTCGTTAGGCACGTCAGTTGGACGAACGTGGAATATTCAATTATTAGGGCTGGCATAGTCGCGGATGGATGGATGGGCTTGCTGGCGTCGGTAATTGCATATGGAACATTGGCCATGATGAGCAGAAGGTGCGCAGGCTGCAGTGGCGCTGCAACACTTTGTCGCCTGCTACCAGGCTGCATTGAGCAGCATTCGCTTGCGAAGATTGAGCAATGTCGATGCACAAATGCAATCAGCTGCGATTGAGCATGCAATTTCCAGCCAAGGACGCCAACAGGCAGACACTGTTGCTCTGCTGCTGTGTATCGTGCTCACGGGCACAACGAGCAACAGGCTCCGGCGCAGGCAGGCGATGTCATTAATGTCATTTGGCTTCCTTTGAAGCGTGCCTAATGCAAAGGTCAACCTTCCAATGGAAACCGCTGGCACAGGTGATTTCCCTGCAGCTTGGTTATGGTTAATGGCAATGGAACAAACCGCTCTGACCTGACCTGGCGACGTGGCGCGTAGCAGCATATGCCTGCAGTGCCGTTCTTAGCTTCAAAGCGTTTTTAGGGCGCATTTTTTTCTTATTCACTTTTGTTGCTCATTCAAATGAACATTTTGGTAATGAAAAAAGCTTTGAAAGAAAGCAAAAATAAATACTGAAAAATCGTCTTTTTAATAAAGAAAGTGGCTTTTCATTAGACAGATATTTTTAATTTTTGCATTAATTAGTTCTGTAAGTGCCAATAGTCAGATAAGTTATCTGACACATATTGTTTAAAAATCCTCACTAAAGCTTTGTTTACTTTAAAAGCACTACCAAGGGAAAAAAAAGGTCTTTCAAAGCTTGGAACCAGCAACTTGAGAAGCTAGTATGTACCTATGTATGTACATCGGTTGTCGTAACTTTGTATGTACTTTTGGAAAAATAATTCGGTACTTCATTAACACCAAAAGTTGATAAAGCATTATTCCTATAACAAGGAACTTCACAAGCTTTAAGAAATAAGTTTTTAGGTTCTTGGTGAGTATTTTTTAAATTCTGGCCAGAGCAGTTACTCCAGCTTGTGAATTGCGCTCTTTTTAAGCCAGTTGAATTCTTGCCTTCGAATAGAAGCAGTCGGTCTTGAATGTTGGAAATACAAACATAACATTTTATAGAAAAGCTATCAACTACTTGACCTTTTGCAAATTGCCTCTCAATATCAATCACAGCAACCGAGTCCATGCCACAAACGCCACTGTGCGCATTTAAAAGCAAATTAGTTGTTGTTGTTGTTGTTGCGAGTGGTTGCTTATTGCAATGGAGTGGCTTATTGGAAAAATGGTATCGACTGCAATTAAAGAGCGTGCCTCGCCACGATGAAGCGCAATTTTTACGCAACAACTAGACGCTTTTTCTCAAAAGCTGCTCGGTAATTTCATTAAGTCGTTTCATCTCATTAATCTCAGTTCAGTTGAATCCTTTTCTCGGTGCGTCAGTGTGTGTGTGTGTGTGTGTGTGTATGCACGAATCAAAGACCAAACAGCGCACAACAATCAGAAGTTAAGTGATGGAATTAACTCATTCCCATGGTGGCAGCAAAGTTGGCCCGGTTCTTATGCATAACATAATATAATAACTCGTTGGACTTTCTGGACTCCTCTTTTGCATCTCAGCTTCGGAATAGCTTTCTGCTTAATGAAAAAGTAATAAGCAAGAAAAGAGCACATAACACCAAAAAAAAAAAGTGGAAAAAAAGTAACAGGAAACAGGAAAGAAGGCAAAACTTGTTGAGGCGTAAAAAGGTACCAACAGCAGCAAACGTATGCGAAGGGGGGAGCGTGGTGGGGGAGTAAGGAAGCAAGCAATAACCGAGTGGTCTTTTGGCATGTTCACACCAAAAGGAAAATTCTGAATTCTGCTGAAATTCGGGCTGATGGCCATACAACAAATCATTAACAATAACAGCAACAAAAATCATACAAAACCGCAAGTGAGCACACCCTGGACAACAACAACAACAGTCAGCACAACAATGGCTGGCTTACAACAATAAGTTCCGGAAGCGTTTCAAGCGAAAAGGCTGTGAAATGTTGACTTTGTGTTGTTGCTGTTGCTGTCGTTGTTGTTGTTGTTGCTTGTGGTGCCTGTGTTCGGTAAGCAAGAAAAGGCAGGAGCAGAGAGAGCAGCACATTTGGTTGGTACAGTTGGTAAGCATGCTTAGTTGTTGTTCTGGTTGTTGTTGTGCATGTCATGGCGGCTGCTGCTGCTGCTTCTCTTACATGTTATCCTTGACCCGTTTTCCGGCGGAAGCGCATACTTCGGCATGCTCACGTGTGTGCTGCAAACAGACACACATACACAGGCACACCCATACCAATATGAATGCTTACTTTCGAATATGAATTTCATAAGAACGCGCGATAGCAATGCAAATTGCTTTCAACTAATGTACAAATGTACTATATTCAACTCAATATATTCATGCTGGATATTTTTAAATATTAAAATATTAAATTTGTGTGTGTGTGTGTGTGTGAATAAGCGGCAGTGGCAGTGAAATGATGCAACTATTGTACAATAGCAGGCGCCGAAATACGTGCCAGGAAGTATGCGCTTTTTTATGACAGCTTTCCCATTTCTGAAAGTTTCACAATTCTGAGCAATTGCAGAGTCAAATTCTATTTTAGCAGCATGTCATAACTTTTAAAACAACATGATAAAGGACATCAAAAAGAAAAATTGGTTTGGCTTCGACTGTGATGACGTAAATTTGCGCTTGATTTGAAGTTTTATATTTTTTTTTTCAGAAGGCAACTGAAAGCTTTTGCAACATTGCTTTCAAATGACTACATTTTTTTGTATGCTATACTTTTTGATATTTTTCATTTGGGCAGTCGATAGATTAGTAAAAGATTTGCAGTGACTTCATGATATTTCGGTTGATTAGGAAAAATTCTCAAGCAATATATGAATCATTCTACAGCTTCAAGTAAGTAAAAAATCATAATAATAGTAAATAAATAATTGGCGGAACAGCTCACAGGCCTATCTTTCTCGCATGAACTTGTGTGTGTTTGCTATATTTTGCACAAATTAATGGGACCTACAAATAGCCGTGTCCGAACGGATCGATAGAAGCTTTTCATGGCAAAGAATATTCGCGGAGAATTGCCAGAAGCGGCGCCGCGCAAAGAAACAATTTGGAAAAAAAAATTTCTCTTTTATTAGATGATGTTGGGGGCGGGCCTTGAACCCAGGCCTGCTTGCATCAGCGACCAAGCACTTGTCCAGCCCATATTTAAGTTATGCATAAAGCAAAAAACTTATTTTGAGATGCTATTCCAACTGAATTCATTAACAAGTAACCACCTAAAAAAATTGATTACCAAACGAATTCAACAAAATTCAACACTTTCGACGTGCTTACTCAACACTTGCAAAGTCCAGGTATAGACCCTAAATTGCTGTCTTCGCTCTTCAGGCAATTGTCGCTTGTAGGAAATACCTCGCACAAGCTGGAGGCACTGCATGCTGTGCCACAAGTGTAGCCGCCACGCAGCATATCTCGCTTCACGTGCTGCCAAGCGTACAGGAAGCGCCGAAATGCGGAGTACACGGAATTTTATTGAAATGAAATTGCGAATTCGACTGCCACAAAATGTTGTCGTTTTTAGCTGTCACAGCGTGTTTCTTGTTTGCTGTGTAAAATGCCGCTGGCACCAACAACAACAACAACATCTTGCTGCAAAATTAGTTTGTATTTGTGCAGGCGTCTCTGTTACGCTTGCTCAGCAATGCTCGAGCAACAGCAGCATGTGCTGGAAATTAATTTCTTTTACGACTTCCGTTTGTAATAAAGTGAAATTTCCTTATAAGTTTTGGCTAAAATACGGCAGCAAATAAAGTTATATAATGGGCAAAGCAGTTGAGTAGGTGCAGCTTCAGATGTGTGTGTGTGTGTGTGTGGGGCGTATAAGTAACATTTGACCAAATAATGTTAATCATACGACATGTGCGTACAATTGAAAATTGCTCTAAATACAATCAAATTGCTTGCAATTAAGAAAAGAATAAACAGAATTTGAAAATTTAAAGTCAAAAAGAAACAGTTTAAATAACTTAAATGCAATCGAATGTAAAATTAGACAAATGAAAGCTATTTAACAGCTAAAACAACCAAGGTATGTATGCTTATGTACGGATTGTGGGCGTGTGCTTTAAACGGTTTGCCTGATCTCTGAACGTGAACTAGAAGCAGCTTCAATTTCACTGCATAACAAATTTGTATCAAATCCTATAGCTAGATACACAGATGCACTGGAAAGCAAGACAAAAAGTTATTCTCTGATCATTTTATAAATTTATTCCACTTCCCCGAAAACATTTTTAAAACATAATGGCAAACCCTTATCTTTATAATAAAGCTAAATTCTTGGCCCTAACATTAAATTATATGCGTTTTATTTCTTCTTGAAAACCATACGTCTAAAAAAACACCCTTATATGTACTTTAGTCAATGGAATGGCTCCTGAAAAGCATTTCACACAGCTAATATGCCCCACTAACATAGTTCAAGAGTATTCAAATAAAAGAAAGCCGCTGAAATATTCGAAATGGAATGGCATTAAAGAAGCGATATTTCAAGAAATTAATGTCACTCATACGCACTAAAATATTAATGCAGTACATTCGTTTAACAGGCACAGAAAGGCTTACATATTTCAGACAAGCTGGCCAAAGGCAACGGCATTATGTACGACAAATAACGTCACGCATACGTCATGAAATTAGAGTGGCAACCTTTTGAAATTTATGGCAGCAAATAAGCAAGTTAAAACGTTTCAAATAAGCTCAATTAAAGCGGCACTACGTACAAACGCAGCTGGAGCACGCCACCAAGCTGCCACATTTTAGCTACTATATAGAGCACGTACAGAAAGCTACGCAAGTGTGTACGCAGTGAAATGCCGTAGGAAGGCAACTTTCTGGCCGAGCTGCAAAAGAAGAAGAAGAAAAAGGAAGGCTGCCACTCATACTCGCTTGTTACTTGTGCAATCTTTGGAAAACGATTAAAATGTTGAAGGTGCTTCAAAGCTTGAGTGCCGCCATTGCCGTTAGTAGATCAACGCCAATTGCTTAGCCAGAATGGATGCCATCTTCTATTATTGTATCTAATTTTGGAATAAAAATCTATAAATAGTATTTTCTACTATAGTACGAATGGGACTTTTCGAGTATAGACTGAGTGGGAGGGGATATTAGTTTAGAGCTGAGAATTGCTTTGCACTGCAACTGAGTTTGAAAATTGCGAGCAATTAAATCGTTTTCGTAATTTCACATAGTCAAAAATTTTATTCGCGTAGAAAGAAGTGAGTAGTTTTATGGAAAGATTTCTACAAAACTAGCAGAAATATGCAAACCGATTCGACAGATGGTAGAACAAGTTCTACTGAAAAAGTAATTTTTGTTGGAAAAAGAACACTATGAACAAATCTTGAATTACGCTGTAAAAATCTCTCTATCTTTAAAATCTTCCTTTTGTCATATTTTTGCTAGCCTTGAAAGAATCTTCTCAAAAATTTACTCTGCATTCTATGCGAATAAACTTTCTGACCACGAATCTGACCGCCATCGTAGAGCCGCATTAATTACCAAGCAAAATAGCACGAAATTTAATTGAAATGCAAATTTTTTACAAATTAGCTGAAAGAATATTTATTATAAAGCGTCAGAGCGGCAAGCAATAAGCTAAAGCCTCACTGCACAACTGCCAGGGAAAGAGAGGGAGAGAGAGAGGTGGAATTTTACGCATTTCGCTAATTAAAAAAAGGTTAAAATGTACTTAAGCTTTGCTAAGCAAAAAAAAAATAGTACTACAGAAAATGACTTTCAAGTGCCACAATTGCTGGCAAGAAAGTTGCACTGTAGTAAGAAGAAAGAAAGTAGCAAGTGGGACAAAAAAGAAACAGCGAGAATACGAAGAAATAGAAATATAATTGACAGCAGATTTCGTGATGTGAAATAAGATTTTGGCATTGATAAAATGTTTCAAAGAAATCAAAGTGGTTGAATAACAACAACAACAGAGAAAGCAGTAGTAGCATTGCAGAATTCAGTCAGCATACATGATAGAAGAAATGAGAGTCCTTAAAATGAACTAATTGCCTTTCGCTGAAATGCAGTTTTGTAGAGCCTAATTTGAGCTACAAAAGCCTAGACAAAAAAGGAGAATAATCAAAAAATTTCTGAATAAAAAAATTCAATTATTGCTTCTTTATTAGCGGCTGAAATTTGTTAGATGGCTTTTTCAATGCAGACTCTTAGCGCTGTCTTTTCTTTGGTAAAGAGTTTAAATTGAAAAATTTAAACGGACAAAATAAAAGATAGACGGTTCCTTTAAAAAAGTTCATCGCTCACATTTTTCATAGTTCTGCTGAAGAATATATGTACTTGGACTACTGCCTACCCTACAATTATCTGCTTTCGTTCTACAGGGCAGTTGGAAGACCTTTTGGAACGCTCTTAAAATTTTTAGACTTGAGCACTTTTACTTTAAGAGCTTGTTTACTTATTTGCGCAGTTGATGGATGACAGCAGCGTGAGGGTGAAGTGTGGCAAAGGGGCAAGTGCAGGGGAAGCTGTGTGCTTGTAGTATGAAAAAAGTACAAATTAATATGCACAAAAATCAAGTGTATTCACATGCATGTGTGTGAATGTGTGTGTGTGTGTGAGAGAGTTTAGGTGCCACTGGGGTATACGTCAACGCCTCAAATTGACTCACAGTGACAGCAAATTATCGTCAGTATGATTGAGTGTTCGTCAGCGTTGCTGGTTGCTGCTTGCATGTTGTACGAGAGCGTAAAGGAGAAGGGTTGGGGCAGCAGGCAGCAGGCAGGCGGCAAGCGACTAAACGCAATCACTCAATCACAAAGCAGAGCTTGAGAATTCAAAGCCCACTTCAATGTCGGTGTCGTTGGAAAAGCAAATCATTTCGTTACGTTGCGTTGAGTCGAGAGAGGGCGAGTGAAGGGCAGAGTTAATTGCACAGCTCCACAGCCACCTCCACTGTTCTGCCCGTGGGAAGCCGTGCTGCCGTCGTTTGAGGCAAATTATTGTGCATTACAGCGTTTTAATATGCTCTAAGCGCATTTCGATTCTCGTTTACGGCTTCAACAAGGCGCACACAATAAAATTATTGCCAGCTGGCAATATACGCGGCAGTTGCCTTTGATTGCAAGCAACTTACAACTGGGAATTTCGCCATCGACATATAACACCGTTCGACACAAAATCAGAACCATATTAGAATTGTATATATTCTGAAAGTAGGGCAATTTAAACTTTGCTTTTAACCCTGTCGGGACTACTCGGGACAATTCGTACCACCAAATTAAAAACTTTCATATTTACATAATTTATTTTCAACGCCACTGCCTGGTTTAATTTGCATTGAAATGTTAGGTTAATCTGACTGCCTAAGAAGGCCACGTATAGACCCTGTTGGGTCCTTAGCGATACCAGTTCCGTTTAGGAGTTGTCAAAGTAGTGATCTGTCAGAATTTGGGTGTTTTTCACAAATTTATTTGCATTGACAACTAGCTAATATTTTTATATTTGATTTATTTTTCAAATTTACACAGAATGTCAAAAATACTTATTGGGATTTCATATCCCACGAAAAATGCTTATTGGGACTATAATGTCCAAGAATAACAAGACGATTTCTGAGTATGCAGAACATTATTATCTAGCTTGATCTTTCGGAATATTCATAAATTGCTGGGAGGAGACTCTCGTTTTACATAACAAAACTCCGGATTAAGAAACGTAAATGGTCTAATCTTGAAAACGGCCAAACAGGAGTAATTTTATTTTAGATCTACTTACAGAATATGATATATACTATTGTTTGATGGTGATGCTGATCAACAGTGAACGGCATAATTTCTTTCCAAAGAAAACAAAAAATTTACTACAGTATATCAAGTTTGGATCTTGAAGAAATATTTAACAGCTTCAATAAATTTTAAGCAAAACAGAAGAAAAATCTTCAAATATCATATCATACTATTAAATAAAACGCTATTGCGCACGCAATGTCATGGTTCAGTTGCCGTTACTCTGTTAATTTAACATTCAATTGTTTTTGCACAGCACTGTTTTGGGCAACATTTCATGAGAGTGAGGGAGTATGTTAGCATAGGCTTGCAATGTTGTCGTGTTGTTCTCTGCACAGCAACAGTAATGCCTTTCGTTCCACTTTCATGTAAAAAATGTTACATTTTGACTTACAGCTAACACTTCTTGCCGTATGGCCTCGGTTTTTGGACTATTTAGTAATTTTTCCACCGAAAGAGAAGTTTGTAAAAAATTTAAAATTACAGGGGTAAAAAACAAAACTAATAAAAATAGCCACATTGGCAGATGTGAATAGAAGCCGTGCTACTGAACATTAGTCAATGTAAATGACCGGAGATTTTTAGTGGTCGGTTAGATTTCATGGGAAATCAAAATTAGTTCAATTATCCAAGCAAGTATTTAATTGAAGTCAAAATTTGAGTAGCTGCATACATATCTATGTATGTATGTATGTATATAAGTAAATGTAGACACTCTTTTCCAAGAAAATCTTTTTTTTCACAAGACGAGTTTAAGTTATTTTTTTGGTATTTGGTCTGTTGGTGAAATAAATTTTTCTTTCTAACTTTGGATAGGGAATCAAACAAAATGTTAATGACATATATGTATGTACATATATTCCCACATAGGTGACTTAACTACAAAAGATTAAAAATACGCCTCATTTTTATATATGTATGTAGCAAGAGTAGGTGGGACTGACGTTGTATTAATAATTTTAGAAAGATATTGTAAAAGGGTAATAATAAAGGGCAGAATAAAACAAGTAAGGAAGTATCAGTCGGGTTTCACCGACAGAGTAATACCCTACACCATCTTCCCAAGTGGGGTGATAATTCACTGAAATTGTGGGTGCATTTGATTTACAACATACATAGTGGGCGGACCACGCCCATTTTTGGCAGACTACAAGATATACCTAATAGGACTATACATGCCAAATATTGATGCTCTGACAGGTGTACACCAGATGTTATCGGCATATTTATTTTACTGCCCCCATGGTGGGCGGACCACGCCCATTTCTGGAGAATTAAAAGATATTCCTACCAGGAACGAAGTAACCAAATCTGGACTCTCTGGTGTATATATTATGGAAGTTAAGAAGATTTTTTGTTTATCGCCTATATAGTGGGCGGACCACGCCCATTTTCTTGTATGGCATCTAAGACCTATATATCAACTTGGGAACCGAATTTCATTCATTTATATTCGTAACTAGTCAATTGGGAGCCATTTTACCGAAAAAATTTTGTCGGCTATATAGTGGGCGGACCACGCCCATTTTTTCCTGAGATATAGAAGACCTACCTCTTAACTTGAATACCAAGTATTATTCTTTTCCATGAGTAATTACACAAATTACAGCCATTTTACCGAAAAAAATCCGAGGTAGTGGGACTTACAGGCCCATTGTGGGCGTGTCCTTTAACCGATTTGACTAATTTTAACACTTTACCTAACCCGAGGTTCACTGTAACTGTGTACCAAATTTGGTCCAAATCGGACAACTCCTTCTTTCTTTTTTTTGCATACACGCAGACGGACAGACGGACAGACGGACAACCGGAAATGAAAAGAGAAAGTGTTTCTGATCATTTCTATATACTTATGTCTATACCTAGGAAGGCTCCTTTAATGCGTTACAATTTTGGCACAAAGTTATTATACCCTATTACCATAGGTGTAGGGTATAAACAGATAAATCAACGAGAGGAAGAGTAGGACACCTTGATTTAGCCGCACAGTGGGTCAGAGGAAAAGTTGAAATTCTAGAAGGTGAAATACTAAGAATATGTATAGGAATTACACATGTTTCATGAAAATTGCAACTTTAGAAAAATCTGGAGGGAAATAGATTGGATTAAAATCTTTTTGGAAAACCAGCCTCACACAATTTTTACTTATTATTTTCCACTAAACACCGAATTTTGTGATACTGATAGTAACAATTATATATTTGCTCCTTTATTTATTGCCTCTCGGATCACTACTACTACCTCCTTTAATTATTTATCCGGATTGAATAAGGTAACGCAGTATGTACGTTATCAACCAGCAAAATGAGCTTACTTCCTTTAATTAAAGTTTTGGTTAAAGGTGACAGCAGAGCTGACGGCTTTGTTACGTTCGTTCGGGTAACCAACATTTCTCTGTTGCTCTTAATTTCGAGGATACAGAGTACAGAGTTAAAATATTGTAGGTAATAGGATTTATAAAATTTTGGTTTTAAAATTACAGAAAAATTTAGACGACTTCTCCATATCGGCGAAGGAAAAGTAGGAGAGTCGCCACGAAGTGGCGCGATACTGCTGGTAATTTATAATTCTCTATTGCGAAAGATAACTTCTATAAAAAATTTGATTCTTGAACAATGTAAAGGTATTTATAACGAAGTCGAGTTTGAAAGAACATTTAATAATTTGGAAACATGCAACATAAACTCCTCTAAGCTCTCCTCTCTCCACTCTGCGCTTAAAACTTTGGCGCTGTAAATGGTTAGCTGTTTTAATGGTATATCTTCTTTGCCTGTGTTTATTAATGGTTTAATATCTTTATTTCATTCGCTTTTTTTATAAATATCAACATTTCTTTGCACTTATTAGGTTTCACATTTCGATATAATCATGCTAAATATAGAAAGTTCAATCAAACAAACCCACCAGCAAGCAACTCATACCCTCGAGAATAATCGGCCAAAAAGCGTGGAGGCATGCTTTTGACTAATTTCCTTATCAATATCCTTGATCAATTTTCTAAATAAACAAACGATAATTGCTTCAACATAAAAACAAATACAAATACAAACACAATTAGTGTGGAGTGTGTGTTTTTGTGTGTGACTGTGTGTGTGTGCATTAACTTAGAAATTGTTGCCGCCTGGCAAAAGGGTTTCTCTAGTATTGTATTTACTAGCATACTTTTAGGCTCGTAGCAGTGCTACTCTGCTATGGTTTATCTTCTGCTTTCTCTCTTCTCTGCTTTTGCGCTTTATGTTTAATGCTACAGTTTAATGATTTTTTTACAGTGTATAGGGCAAATCAAAATAAACTGTTGAGTGTACTTTTTATGTTTAATGGCTTCTGTGGGCTTGTGTGGGTGGCTCGGTGTATGTGAGTGAACGTTAACACACAAACGACCTATCAAATTAAATTACCAACATATGCATTACACGCCCACACACACACACACACACACTCACAGACTGGGCGAAGTTGCGTAGAATTATTTGATCTTTAGGCAAAAATTGCGCTGCCGAGGCCAAAATTAAATCACGGGTCAACGCAGAATACGCCAGCTATAAGCCGGGGAGTAGAAAGAGGCAGCGAAGAAATCTTTTTTCTCTGCAGCATACAAGCACACACACATACACACAAAATATATAATTGCGCATATGGCTGAGTGTGTATGTGTGTTTTTAGTCACGTTTGAAAGTTTGCGCTGCTGGTAATAAGCAGAATGGCAGGAATTTTCAAAGGAATTTTTGCGACTATTGCAGAAACGGCTACATACACAAAGAGGACCATAAAGGACCCCTCTGCTTGCGCTCGCACAATCCTTGACACTCCGTGTCAATATGAAAAACAGTAAAATACGAATAAAAGATTTGCAGAAGCAGTGGTGGAACAAACAAAATAGTAGAAATATGTTGTCTACACCGTTTTCAGTTCAATTTCAGAAATCGATTCAATTCCAAAGTTATAGTTTCAAATGTAGAAAGTGCGAAATAATATTTAAAATTATAACTAGAAAATTCAGAAAATGTAAATTGAAATTCAGATTTATAATTTAAATTCAGAATTGTAACTTAATAAGCAGAAAGCGCAAATTGAATTTCATAATTATTAAAATTTAGAAAGCATAAATTGAGTTTCAGAATTATAAATTTAAATTCAGAATTATAACTTCTAATTCAATTATAATTTTTAATTCAGATTTATAACTTCAAATTCAGAAAGCGTAAATTGAATTTCATAGCTATAACTTCAAATTAAAAACAAGTAAGGAAGTATCAGTCGGGTTTCACCGACAGAGTAATACCCTACACCATGTTCCCAAGTGGGGTGATAATTCACTGAAATTGTGGGTGCATTTGATTTACAACCTACATAGTGGGCGGACCACGCCCATTTTTGGCAGACTACAAGATATACCTAATAGGACTATACATGCCAAATATTGATGCTCTGGCGAGTGTACAACAGATGTTATCGGCATATTTATTTTACTGCCCCCATGGTGGGCGGACCACGCCCATTTCTGGAGAATTAAAAGATATTCCTACCAGGAACGAAGTAACCAAATCTGGACTCTCTGGTGTATATATTATGGAAGTTAAGAAGATTTTTTGTTTATCGCCTATATAGTGGGCGGACCACGCCCATTTTCTTGTATGGCATCTAAGACCTATATATCAACTTGGGAACCGAATTTCATTCATTTATATTCGTAACTAGTCAATTGGTAACCATTTTACCGAAAAAATTTTGCCGGCTATATAGTGGGCGGATCACGCCCATTTTTTCCTGAGATATAGAAGACCTACCTCTTAACTTGAATACCAAGTATTAATCTTTTCCATGAGTAATTACACAAATTATAGCCATTTTACCGAAAAAAATCCGAGGTAGTGGGACTTACAGACCCGTTGTGGGCGTGTCCTTTGGGTAATTTGAATAATTTTAACACTTTACCTAACCCGAGGTTCACTGTAACTGTATACCAAATTTGGTCCAAATCGAACAACTCCTTCTTTCTTTTTTTTGCATACACGCAGACAGACGGACAGACAGACGGACAGACGGACAACCGGAAATGAAAAGAGAAAGTGTTTCTGATCATTTCTATATACTTATGTCTATACCTAGGAAGGCTCCTTTAATGCGTTACAATTTTGGCACAAAGTTATTATACCCTATTACCATAGGTGTAGGGTATAAAGAGTAAATAGAATTTCAGAAAGCGTAAATCGAATTTCATAACTACAACTTCAAATTCAGAAAAAGTAAATAGAATTTCACAAATATAAATTTAAATTCATAATTATAATTTCAAATTCAGAAAGCCTAAATTGAATTTCATAATTATTTTAGTTATTATTTTAAATTCACAATTATAAATTCACATTCAGAAAGCATAAATTCAATTTCATAGTTATAAATCGAAATTCAGAAAGTGTAAATTTAATTTCAGAAATCATAAATTTAATTTCTCAATTTCAGAAATTGATATTCGGAAAGTATAGGTACTTTGCCATGAAAATGAGGCGCAAACAGCTTTACACTTAATTTAAGTTGAGCGTTTAAGTTAAATGAGCACTGTGAAATTGGGCCCTAACAGCGTAAGTCAGGTGCTTACACTACTTCGAGTAATGGAAAACCATGCCAGGAAAATTGCACACCTTGCAGCGTCGTGGCATGGCGCTGAAACGTCGCAGCAGTAGACTGGAATCGAAGCGATACAATTGACGCCGCCAAGCAAGCAAATTAAATTCACAGCTTCGAATCGACTCGAATACGAGCGTGCAATTTTCACAGCTCGGCAGTTAATATAGGAGCTTAAACTGCTGAGGCTGCTTATGAACTGAGCACGCTGCGGCGCGAACGTGCCACTGCCACAGGGGCCCAGCGGTACCAGCGCTGACATTGACTGCGACACACCAAAACACACACGCACACACACACACACACGCCACAGTGCGTAGCAGACGCAAGCCAGCAGACCTTGTCACGCGTTGCTCGGCGGCTCTCGTGCGCTTATCTCATTTGGGGAAAGCAGCTCAAGGGGGTGTGATTGGGCGCAGTGCTGCCACCCGCCACTGCTCAGCTTTCTATGCAGCTCTTCTGCGCGTCAGCTCGTCAGCTCTCTGAGTTGTGTGCGCGCTCTTTCACTTCCTTCTCTGCCCGCTGCGCCATACGACGAACGGACTGGCATATGATATCGCTCTCGAAGTGTAGATATCTGGAGAAAAGTGCGCAAAGCTTTCATGGGACGAAAGTGAAAATGAAGTACGAATGTGCTGCGCGCTGCCGTGGCACAGCAGCTCCACTGTCATCGTCGTCGTCGTCGTCGCCTTCGAGCATTTGCAAACGAATTGTCCAACGGTACGGAGGACACCAAAGCGAATTTCGATTTTTTCCAAATTCTTTCATTTTAGCATTTTATAGCGTTAACAATTAATTTCAACAAAAAAAATGCTGTAAATTTAACGAGCAAATCAAGTCAAGCGTCCATAGAAACGTGTCGAAAAAACGTACGATTTGTGATCGAAAGCAGAACGAAAGTGATTGGTGCAAAGCAAAGCGGCAGAAAGAAAGAAAGAAAGAAAGAAGAGTTTGTGAATTGCTGGCGTAGCCAGCAAGCTGCAGCTGTCATATAATGTAAATGCGTTCGTGAGCTTGTGAGCTACAAAGAAAAATTGCTTGGGCTTGAGTTTTTTTTGTTTGTTTATGAGTTGTGAGCGTTTTGTGCAGCTGTAAGCGTTACTCGAGCATGGCCGTTATTTTGAAACAACAGCAAATTGCCAAAGAAAAAGGATAAAGCGCCTAAGGATTGTGTTAGCATATGTCAAGCCAACAGCTAAGCGAAGGGCCAACTGGCAAGGCAGCGAGCGAGTGAGCGGAAAAGAGATATTGCATGAGCGAAAGCAAGAGAGAGAGCGAGAGAGAGAAAGAGAGCGAGCGCAAAATAAAAGTCTTCTTTGCACGAGCAGGCGCGAGAGGCATGTCAAAAAGTTCCTAAATCTTGTTTATAGACACACACACGCAACAGCAACATGTTGCCAGCGTAAAACTGTTGCATGCGCATGTGTATCTGTCCATGTACGTGTGTGTGTGTGTGTACGCGCGTTATTCTAAAATCTAAAGCATACAAAGATACTTTGGCAAAAGAAAATTTTTCTGAATTTTTCTAAGATGTTGTGTTGCGTTCGAAAAAAAGATGAAGTGAAATGCAAGCCTGCACACAACAACTACAACTACAGCAACAACAACAGCAGCAAACAAACTCTCTCAAGTGAAATCAACCCAACGATTTACTACACCGATTTAAGTTATTTTTAGTGCATATGTTTATAATATGTTAATAAAAATAAAAATAAAGCAGAATGCTTGACTGTAAGATAACATTTGCATATTACAACAACAACAACTACAACAAGAACATGCACTAAAGTTGCAAATGCACAAATTGCGAGCAGTCGTAGACATTTGCCAGCAGCTTGAATAGCGACGCAGTGCGTCTGCACGCCAGCGGCAACTCAAGTCAACTCAACTCAGAATAGCAACTACAGACGACAGCAGCAACAACAACAGCTCCCTACTACCCCCTGCATATAATATACATACATACATATGCTCGTTTGTATGGCCTGAAACTGTGATACTATATAGAAAACGAAACGTTTAGAAAGCAAACTCTGTGAAACGGTAAACGGTAGGCAGCATTCATTTACTTAATTTAATTCCCCTGCTAAACTAAGGCGTTTTTTCGTTTGTTGGTTTCTTTGGAAGATGTTATTTTTTCTTTTAAGTTTGAAAAAAAAAGATTTGCGCGTG
Organism: Neria commutata; assembly: GCA_963457695.1. Taxonomy (NCBI): domain Eukaryota; kingdom Metazoa; phylum Arthropoda; class Insecta; order Diptera; family Micropezidae; genus Neria; species Neria commutata. The sequence goes on from OY735245.1 coordinate 60,543,705, forward strand.
TATTGAGTGTGAGTGATGCAAAAGGTAATTTATTTGCAATAAGCTCAGGCACAAAAAGCAATAAAGAAAAAGCGCCAGCGGTTCAAGGCAAGTAGCAAGCGTCTTAAAGCTTGCTTAGTCAAAGGCAACGACTGTCGTACTTAGCTGCTTTATGACCGCTGGGCAGGCACAGTTTGTGCAACATATTGCATGCATGACCTATTTAGCCAGATCAAAGCAATTATTTGAGTTTTTAAGAACATGAAATTAAAGGATCAAATACTTTTGCTTTAACATTGAAAACGAACGTATTTTTCTTTTTTTGTTGGTATAAGAAAATTTAAATTAAGCACGCAGACAGACATTTAAACATGGTACTCTCAAAAGTATACATATTATCTTTTATTGAAATCTAGCAAAAAATTTTGAAAAGGCGAAGGATTAAATATAAGCTATATAGACAAGGAAAACTTTCAAAGAGCAGACAGTTGAGTACTAGAATTGACGTATATCAATGTAGGTTATTCAGACAATGATTCAAAGACACGCCATTCAGATTTAGATTGTACATCATATCTATATAAAGATTAATTTAAAGAAAGCCATAAAAAATATGTCAACACTTGAAATTTTTGCAAGCTAATAAAAACTCTGGCACTTTGTAAGCCAAAGAGGAAGGCTCAAAACTCTGGGAAGGGCTTTTCTAGAGAACATCAATGACATTTAAAGTATGGATATCGTAAATGTTTTAAAATATCTGATTACCGCCAAATGGCTGTAGGTTGATCGAGGCGTGGTAGCAAAATGGCAGTCAGTGCTAATTGATAGTCAGGACTAGCCACATAAATTAATCGACCAACCAAGCCGAAGAAACAGAAGTAGCTTTATAGCAAACTTTTTCAGAAATTTTTTACGTAGTTTTATTCAAACAGTTTGAGCCTAATTCGGCGAACGAACTTTATACATTTTTGAATGGCTGATGAGTTGAAGATGATACATGACGAATAATAAAGGGAATTTTCGAAAACAACAGGAATAAATCGAAATTTGACGAATTTAACAGTTTTTATTCAGTTTATGAAAGTGAGTGAAAATAAGTCGTAACTAAGTTTGCGAATCATGAAAATTGAAAAAATACTAAAATAGTCAGCCGGATAGCATTTGAGAGCCCTTGCTCATGTGTGCACATAGACAAAAAGGGCACTGCACTACACTGCGTATGAGCAATCTTCACTTTGTTCATTTCTCATTTTTTCAACTATTTGCCGGCAAACAATTGGCACAACTTTAATTCACAAATTAAATCGACATTAAAACAATTGAATTCATTAAAAAATTGCCACGCAAGCAACAACAACCAAGCACAACAGAGCATATAGAAAATGTCAAAACGAAGCAGCAAACAAAAACAAATAAATAATTATTAAAGGCGCTACAATTGGCTTGTTTACAAAGCAACTAAAACGTTTTTTGCAACAACAAAATAATAAATAATTCCAAAAGACATATGCCAAAAAAATGGCATAAAAAATGTATAAGTAATTGAAAAAAATTATTGTAGCAAACACATGCCAAAAAATTAACGAGATACACATATGTACATACATATGTACCAGTGTATGACAGTTGGAATTGACTTTAGGCGGCGGTCACACACGCACACACATACAGAAGCACAAATACCAACTAAACTACGCCTTCATGTTGGGCAGCAGCGCAGCGGGCAGGCGCAGGCTAGCAGCGATACCGAGATAAATGACAAAAAGTATGTGCAAAAAGTTAGCAGTGCACACACATTTACATATATACATACATGCATATACAGTAGTGCCCGAAAAAAAGGCACAACAATGAAATATATGCTTTAATCTATATTCAATATATATATCTTGAATAAGATATATATTTTAAGCGATTGAATTTGAGTGCATATTTAATAACTTTTGACATTTTTTTGATTCGAATATATTTTAAAATTTTCGCTAAAACGTCTAGATTTATAATAAAATTAATTATATCCAAGGTGCGCTTTTAATTTTGAGCCTCACTGTATATATCTAATGTCTATATATGTGTGTACATGTATGACAAACAACAACAAAAAGATACAAGGCACTGGCGCGCAATTTTCTGTCGCTTCAGCGGCATCTTCCGCTGCTTTCTCTTCTTCTGCTACTGCTACTGCCAGTTGCTTTTGTAGAAATGGAAAATGCGAAAAAAGATGCGACAACAAAAAAGGCAAAAAGCCAAAAAGAATATACTTTGCTTTGCTTTGTTAACAAACATAATTTGGAGCATTTCTCGCATTTGCTGCCAGTCAAAGTGGAACTGGAAGAGCCAAGCGCTTGGCGGGCAGCACAGGTAGGGTGGCAAGGGGGCCAACACAGGCACTCAGAAAAGCAGTGAAATTATTTAAGCGCTCACTGAGGTGCCAGCGAAGTGTGGCAAGATGTGCGCCAGATGAGTTGAGGCAGGGCGGTGGCAGGGAAGGAGGCAAGTTGCCAACTACGAAATTGTGTACAAATTTCAAGGTCAAATGTGCGGGTGTGTATGAGTGGGTAAGTGTGCAAATGTGTATGTATGTGTGTGTGCGGGCAAACAGAAAATCGTGCATATACGAAATCACTCGCCGAGCAAGCAAGCAAGAAGGCAAGCGAGAAAGCGTGCATGAAAACCAAAACAAAGAACACGACGATGACGACGACGACGACGACAATAACTGCCAGCAACAACAACCATAATAAAAGCAGCAGCTGCAAAACAATTACTAGGCTACTAGGTTAGGGCAACAAACAATCTGCAGCTCTTGCTCAGCGCGCTTCCCCTGCTCCTGAAGCAGCGCATTGCCAGCGTAAATTGCAAATTGCAATGCGAATTGCTTGAATTGCCAAGCGGCTGACGAGCAAGAGGAGCAGCAGCAGCTGTAGAGAGGCAGCTTGGCAGCGACTACGTAGATACATGGCAAATAAACACACAAACTCAGGCAAAGCAGCAGTCGCGTCAGGCATTCAAGCAATCGAGCCAGCGCGCTGAAGTGTCAACTGCAGGCACGACAAATCCGCAGCGATGCAGTGACGCCATATTCCTGCCACTGTTATGCCACTACAACAACAAAACACCAAGCAAAGGCAAGTGTGAAAGTTGGGGTCGCTGCGGCTTTCGACACTTTTCGGCATGAAAATGCAAATATTGCGTCAATTAAGTATGCACGTTTAATGAAGTAATTAGCAAAGACGAGCGTCAATATTTGCGCGCGAGTTGCTGGTGCAGCTGTAGTGAGGGGGAAGGTGGGTGAAATGCAAATATAAAACATATATGTATGTATACTCGCACAAGGTAATTGGGCAAATGCACTGTAGCAATAATGAGAGCATCGAAGACGCTGTCAAAACTATTCAACGGTTGCTTGGACTAAAGTCGCTGTGGCGGAGGCCTTCAAAGGCGGCTCAAACAGTTTTATTAAATACGAACATTTCTTCTATTAATTTAGCTAATATAGCAGAGCACTTCAGAGATATTACTGTTAGAAGCAACCATGAAAAGTAAGCCATTTCAAAGCTGTTGTTGTAATGCTGATGCTTTGAGCTTTCTTATCTTGTAACATTTAAGTTTTATACAAAAAATAGTGAGGCAGTCGAACTAAATTTTGCAAAAAGCCCAAAAGTGTATGAGTCAAGCTTAAAAGTGCTTGGTCATTCAAAAGAGTTAGAGCTAATGCAAATTTTATTTAAAAATTTATGTTAGTTCGGTTTTTCGTTTTTCAACAAAAAAAAGTGTTCATTAATCGAAGCTTAAAAAATGTTCTTAAAAATTTAAGAAGCAGCTCAATGAACTTCTTCTTATGCAAAAGAATTCATATTGCATTGAGCGAGTATTGCACTGCGTTCTAAAGATCTATTGTGCTGCCTTTCAAGCATCTACAACTTATTGCCTAGCGCTATTTCATTTAAAAAGAATAATATGTTGTTTCAAGAGATTGCAATTCAGTATCAGGAGTTTTTTTTTAGCAAACCAGATGTTTCCTTCGAGCTCGGCATTGGCTCGGATTGCTCGGCATGTTTATTCATGCATACTCAGAAATCCTGAAATAGTCCTTTCATTCTGGGACATCTAGTCCCAATAAGTATTTTTGACATTCGTGTAAATTTTACAAATCAATAAAATATAACATTAGCTGGTTTTCAATGGAATTTCAAATTTACGTTCAATATACTCTTGGGTTAGCTTCTTTTTGGCATCTAAAATGTGGATTATGACACATAATACGTCCCAAGATGCTTTTGTAAACTTGGAATATATAATCCAAATACTAAAGGATCTTGGAACGTATTGTCCCAGTAGTATCGAAAGGGGTTAAGCAATGTCGAAGAAAAATTCAATTGATTTGTAATGATTTCTTTGCCAGAGAAATACAAATACATATACAACAAATGTAACGAAAGCTTATTCGATATTTTCATATCGCAAGTATTTTTCAATTTCCGTCATTTTAACTTATCTCCGATTAAGCCATTTCAATCAGCTCTATGCATATTTACACAATTTCTCACGAATTTTGCGTTTTCTTCTCAAGAAAAGAATTTTCGCTTTGTTTATACAAAAAATTTGTCTTTTATGCGTAAATTATGCAAAACATTCAATTAACACTCAATTACACAGATTTTCATGCCGAAAACATGAACGAATTTCAGGGCTTAGAAGTATTAAGCTGGCTTTAAAGGCATGCAACAACAAAAACAAGCGAAAAACCGGTGCGAGTGGCAACCCTAATCAAATATGCATAAATGTAGACATGCTTGCCTGCCTGCCTTCCCTCCTTCACGCTGCTGCCTTCTCGGCAAAAGAGTAAAGTAAATAAACTTGGGCGAAAATGTAAATAGAGTACTTCCTTCGAAGAGTGTAATCCGAGTAGCAAAGCAAATTAAATGAAGCAACGCATTAAAAGGGAATTTTGCTAGAAATATTTAGCATAGCTTCAGGCGCACCTGAACACACACACACACACACACATGAAGTAAATTAGATAAAGCGTAGGCTTAAGGCAGCGACAACAACAGGAAAGCAATAAGAAAAAAAGTACTTGTGCAAAAGACAGAGGAAGAAGAAAAAACGCTTAAGCGCAAATTTATTGATATGCCAGACACGAATTTGCTGAAGAGTGGCAGACATACATATTTTAAAGAAGGTTTGACAAATTAATGACAACAGTTGGCAGCGCAGCTGCGATATTGTGCCAGCAACGTGAGCACACTAACGAGCAACAGAGTAGCAGGGGAGAGAGAGAGAGCAGTTGACGATGTGAGCTTTCACGTGGTGCGGCATGCGAGCGCAGGATATATGGTAGAGAAAATCGAGCAAAAAGGAGCAGTTGAAATTTGCGTGGTGAAAGCTTTTGCAGCTCTTGGCCGAGAGTGAAGTGTGCAGCTGTAAGTCTCACTCTCGCGCGCATTATTGTTGTCTAAATTTAAAGGTTACGCAGGCCATGCTCTCTCTCTACCTCTGCCATTGGAAGCCTCTGCTGGCTCTACGGAAATAAGCTACATGTAGTTGGCTATTTTTAAAACAGCTGCAGCAGGTGGGTGGGCGTGTAAATACAATAGATTGTAGATTGTATTTGTGAGCAAGGTCCAGTCTGTGCCTTAGGCGTGTGGGCTGTTGGCCAGCTGCGTTTAGGAAAGTGCCAAAACCTTGCCAACTGCGAAACGCTTCAACAGTGTACAAAAGTGTAACGCACAAACGTGTTCTTATGACAATTCAATGGCATACTTTTAGGCGCATGCAAATTTCGAAAACTTCACATAATTGACTCAACTTGATGATGATGGATAACACATTTTCATTTGGCAACTTTTATATGCATGACATCAAAGGATTTTGATGGATTAGCGTAAATCTGTTGTTGTTGTTGTTTGAGCGCTGCGAAAAGTATTGCCTAAAATTAGGCGCACAATGCGCTTTTATGACTTTAATAAAATTACGTCTATGAGGAATTTTGCAGCATAAAATTGTAAGACTGTAACTGTTGTCACTGTTGCTGACAGCTGCTTCGACCAAACAACAATACAGCACAAAGTGAACACAACTGTCTTTGAAGGGAACAGTACAGAAATTATGTAAAATCTTGTTGTCTTTTCGTTATTTTTATTACTTGCGCATAAATCTTTTGCAATTTTGCTGGGTAATTTCATTTTTATTGTGGAAAATACGAAACGGCATCAAGATGGTTGCATGCAAATGATTCGAAAAAGGCAAAGCGCACGAACAAAATAGCATAGAATTTATGGTCTAAATAGATAAATGAAACAGCTATTTAAGACTTCGAAGAGTGAACGAGAGAGAGAGGGAGAGAGAGAAAGGGAAATCGCAGCATTTTGTTTAAAAGCCTTCAAAGTGATTGCTTAAAGACAATTTTTTTTTAGACAAGAATTACCAAAATTACAAGTAAGAAATTACAGCCCGTTTCAGCAGCAGCAATTATCAATACACTACACCGTGATCTGGAAGGGGAAAGGAAGTTTTCAAGTCAAGCCCATTTTTGCATATAGTTTAGAGGCACTTGCATGTCGTAAGAAATATTCGTGCATGAATGAATTTTGTAAAATAATTGAGCAAATTTAACATATTTTAATTTTAAATTTAATTTTAAATTTTAGATTTTTCAGCTAATGACATCTTTAGTTGTAGCTTGGGTTTCGTTAAGTCTGTATCGAAAATCTGTAATTCATGCTGAAAAAAAGAACCAATTTGATATGCAATAACGTATTCAGAAATATGCGCCAGTAACTGCCAATTACTTGAATGTGCAAAATAAAATGCATGTATGTAGATTGCCACAAAAATAGACAGCATAAAACGATATCGCATAGCATACTTTTAGGCGCGCAAAGGCCATGAATATGCTTGATATGTGTAATACACATTAAGTAGAAAATATACTTATATATGATATGGTCATATGGCAGGAGCAAGTGTGCCCACACATAAAAGCCAGTAAAAGCAGCTTCAACATCAAAGGACAAGGAAACTTCACTCTGAGCAAATGTTTTTTGTTTATTTTTGGACTTATTCGCATCAGCTTCATACCAATTGTATGGAAAAACCTTGAAGCAGCAGTCCATATGAAAATATGTGCGCATTATTTTTTGCTTAATACATTAGTATATATAATTTCATAGCAGTAGTGGAAAAGTTTTCGAAAAACACTTTCAAGTTATTATTGCTTTTCCTATTGTTGTTGTTGTTGCATGGCTCGAGTGCCATCATAGGCAGAGAAAAGTGTAGAAAAGTTGAAGAAAACAAGAGCGCATATAAAATTCCAAGCACGTTTTGTTTGCATTATAATAGGCTAGCTTAATGGGTCAACTAGCAATAATTAAAAGGACTCGCAGTAGGTAAAGCATTTAGAAGCATAGACAAGAAAAACATTGACAAGAAAGAAAAATGGCGCCACTTGATATAAATTCGTGACAAAAATTAAGGAATCGTAAATCGAATATTGTGCATAAATTTTTTATAATTCAGTGTCAATAAACGCAACAACACGCATGCACACACACACGCACACCTATCTATAAGCATCAATAAAGCACCACAACGTAGCCCGCTTTTTGAAGTAATTTTAATGACTTTGCCTTGGCACTGACAGCCTGAAAGTGTGCGTGTGGCAGCTGAATATTTTCCTTTCACACACACACACAAACTCGCACACATTCACGATGGGTACTGATAAAGCGTAAGTGGAAGCTCTGTATATTTTTAATATAATTTCCGACTTCCACTCTCGATGCGAACCTGACAGCGAGAATGGCAGCAGAATGTAGTAAAGGCAAAGGCGAAAAGAGGCCGCCAAAAACGCAGGCAAGCATAAAGCACGAATAAACAGCCAAAATGAAAAAATATACGACGTTTATAAAAGAAAATATAGAAAAGTGGCAAATGAGAAGGGTATATCGACCTAAGTAAAAATTCTATGTCGAATTTAATTTATTTATGAATCGTGCTTGTCAAAAACCGCAAATTTTCTTGTTCGACGATTTGAACGGATTTGAGAAATAATGCTCAAAAATGTGGCGAAAGCAAAGTGCCAACAATTCACAGGCTAAACAAACTCCACAGTCGCTCAAACGGCGAACAGACGAACGAACGAGCAGCAGCAATGCGCAAATCGCTGCCAGCCGTCAGTGCGTTCTGTCGAGCCTGAATATTAATGACATATAATGGGATTTAATTTGATGCCATTCCATCCTTGGCAGGAAGCGGCATGTGGGCACAAATTGTTGCCCACGTGTTTGCTCGTTTAAATGGCGTTTGTGCCACAAGCGGAAAGGCGGGCCGATATATTGAAACAAAGTTATGCGCAAATGATGAGTGAAGTTGTGCGAATATTGATTTCGAAACTGAGCCATCAATCTTGCATAATATATTCGTAATGAGCTACGAGCATATAAATATGTGTGAAGTTGAGAACGAACGACGGATTTCGAAAATGGAAATAACAGTCGATTTTAGAGATCAGTCAATACTGAGATTTTAAAATGGAAAAATAGCAAATGTGATGTTGCTGATTTATTGGCAATTGCTCAAATTTATTTGTTTGCAAATACAAAAATATTTTCAAGAAAAGCGCTTTTCATTTAAGCGAGCAAAAACTCTGACAAGAAAGTTCAAGCATTTGCTTTCGATATCAAATTGTTAGCAACTTGTTTTTAAGTGCATTCATCTTTGATATTTAACTTGAGGAAATTTTGTGCATCAAATCTGAGTCAAAGCAAAGATCAAGTTCGATCAAGTTCGATAACATCAAGTTCGATCAAGTTCAGAACAAAGTCAAAATCAACTTACAGACATACATAGATATCTTTTTCTAAAAAATTGTTTTAAATTTGATTTTAAGAAAATTTTATATCAATTTAGAGCCAAAGCCAAGACCAAGTTCGAGAGCAGAGCTTGACATCAAATTTGATATCATGTCGAAAACTAAGCCAAAATCAACTTACATACATATGTATGTAGATATACCTATTTTTATAAATTTGATTTCAAAAAATTCTTTAAAACTCGCTATGCATATGCTGAAATTTTGCTTCATGAAACTTTAGCATTATTCTAGCCTTCGTTAACCACATGCTTAGTTGAGTGTGTATGTGTGTGTGCTTTTCTCGTTCAATATGTGTAAACTTTGAACTCGAGCTAACAAAATATGCAAGCTTTGGCATGGTAAAATTCAAAACCGATAGATACATATGTACATAAACTCTTGCGGTTAACGGTAAGGTTGCAAGCATTGCGAGCTGCGGACGGTCGCACCAAAGTCAACTAAGAGCTGACTTTTAACTGCTCAAAAATGCATGAGCTGCCACGAAAAACTAACACAACTCAAGTAAGCCGACATGCCCAAGGGTGCAAAGTAGTGGCAAGTAGAGTAAAGTGGGTAGTAGTAGAGGTAGTTTGTTACTCCCAAATGGCAGCAAGCATAGAAATTTGTTGCCAAAGAGCACGGCAAGTGAAAGTGCGCGCTGCTGTCAGAGAAGTGCTGGCTCAAGTGGTGGTCTCTAAGTAGTGCCAGCGAATAGCTTCAAAGCTGCTTGCAAAGCTGAACTTGGCCTTGACCTACGCAGCAGCGTGCAGCATAAGATACTTCATTCAATAGCGGAAGTCAGCTAGGGAGTTCACAGTTCCGTGCTATCTAGTGTGCTTTCCTTGCCGCCTGCTAAATTAAACCACTTTGCCATCTGGCAACTTTTTTTGTTATTGCTTTGCACGCAAACAAAAAATATCACTAGTTGAAAAAATTGCCATGCGTTGCATCGTGTTTTTCTTTCGTCATAAGCTGGCATTTCTCATCAGCTGTTTTATGCGCGAAAATGGAAACAGTTTTTAAGCAAATTTTATTGAATTATCAGAGAATAATCACACACTACTTCCATTTTGATGGAATATTGCTTTTTGCGAGAGTAATAAATCCTTAATAATCGCTTTAGAAAACACTTGTAATGCGATTGTGACAAATTAAGAATGGTCCACGAAACAGGGGCGCTCACAGTTTTATTTTACTATCGTGCTGATGTTGCCAGATGGGAAATTTAGAAGGAAACTGTGAATACCCCAATAAACTTTAAAAAAATTATTGAGATTTTTTAGAAAATAAATAGATATTGAATTATAAAATGCATTCCTGTAAGCATGAATTTCTTTTTTAAATCGAATTCCTATGGCTTAAGAGGTTTTATGGCGACAGACTCTGACAGAAATGCCAGTTTAAGACGAGAGATGAAAGCATAAATACATACAACAAAGTTTCTTGTGCAAGATTGATTTGACACTCGAATCGAAACATTTTATTAAAAATATGCTGATCTTAAACACTAGAAAGATTTTTATATTAAACATGCATTGTAGGTTATATTCGTCGAATCGATGAGACGAGTCATAAAAAGCGCATAGTTATACTTATTCCGTTTGTGTGCTTTAATTAAATTTTAAATTTAATTCTAGAAAAAAGACAAAACATTTCAAAATGCTTCTTATCTATTTAGTCTATAGTTTTGAACAAAGCAATTAATATTCAAAAGAAATATTTTTGAGAAACGCAAAACTTATTCCTCGAATACTCGAAGATTACCAATCTTCCAGAGTTAAGTTTGTATGGCAACTAACATGTAATAAAAAAACCAAGATTCCAATCAACAGACAACAAACACACATACACTCAGCTATGCAATGCCATTAGGAGTATTGCACAAAAAAAGGCTATTAACAAAATATTTATAGGTGTGAATTTTCGCACGGGTAGTAAGGAAAGTGTACATAAATAATGTAAGACTTGGCAAATTTTGCCCTACACACACACACACATACACATAAAGCAGCAATATTTATAAGCATTGTCAAGTGCAGTCAGCGAGGCTATGAGGGGTAACAAATTGTTTTCATCTTGTTAACATTAAAAATGCATGAAAGCACGAACCAACAATTCTACAAAAACCAAAATAACAAAATAACAAAAGGCCAAAGAACAAAGCACAAAAAAAAGGCGAGAATAAGAGAAAGACAGCAGCAAAAAGACAAAGTAAGCAAATGAACAAAATGAAAGTAAATTGGAATTGTTAGGCGTGGCAATCCTTTTAACCATTTTTGCGATTTCTTGAGGAAGAACAAGAAGAACGCCTGCAACGCAAATGTAAAAGGATAACACTTGATTTGTGGCACAGAAATATGCCTCAATGGTTTTGTTATTAGGCTTAGGCCTTTGTGGCGTTCTAAGGCTTTAAGCATTTAAGGCGCTAAAAATGTAATAAAAATAAAGGCGCTATTTTAAAGCAAAATCAAAATGATTGCATTTGATTAAAGAATTTTGAGCATCTAAAGCTAATAAGAATAGGAAAAACTCTGTAAAAAAACCAGTACTATTACAAGGCAATTACTTAAAAGTGCTGGCATATGGCAAATGGTCCTACACTTTATATAAACTGCTTTGCTGTGTGTGCCAGCAATCAAACGAACATCAGCTAAAAGCCATATGCATGCATCAACATTTCATCACATTTTGCCAGCATGTCCTTTTTCGAGAGCAGCACATTTTGAGCGCGCCAAAATTTAACATAATTCATGTTATTATTGAGAGGCGATTACGAAATGTAGCCGCCTTTATAATGCCTCGCAAAGCATTGACATATTTCAATGTGACGAAATTCGGCACATAAAAATTTAACACGAAAAAGCAAAACGCACATGAAAACATATAAATACACACACACACAAACACACACACACACACACACAAACACACACACACACGCACGCATAAAGAAATCTTACAGATGATAACTTAACACCCAAGCAAGCGCACATATGCACACACACATACATATGTACATGCATGAATTCAATGAAGTGAAAATGATGGCGATTGTTTGGCAAAGCAGCTGAAGCAGAAGCAGAAGAAGAAGCAGACTCATATGCCACAGAAAAGAAATATTTTACGCATTTAGACCACTGTCAGCAAGTCAAAGCGAAGGCTGAGTGCGAAAGCAAGCTTACAAAAATATTAAAGCCTACACATAGGCGCAGCGGCGTACGCCCACATACATATGAAGACGACATGCTTTATGCCAAACCTAAAAGTATGCTGTGTTTAAGTGCAGCCTACCTGCGCTACAGATGCCAGCAACAAAGCAGTTCAGTGAAATCTTGCAAAATTTTTCACTGTCATGCATATATATTTTATATGATCGGAAACCATTTTAAAGCATATTAAATTCTTATTGCCGGGCCGATTTTATTTTGTAGAATGGCAAGCTAAAAATGAGACAATAAGAGGATGTAAATGTGGCAGCTTGTGAAAACGTTGAACTTTGCACGGGTTGTCCTGGAAATGTATGCATATCCTGGCAACGAGCATGCCCTTAAATGTCTTTGACATTGACTTCGACTTGCAAAGCTTTGCTATTTTTGGTTAAATTGTCACGTTGGTATTGAACTGTGAACTGACAAAAGGCAGGCATAATTAGACTGTGGCACGTGTCAAAGTGCCTTACAGAAGGACGAAAAATGGCGAGCAAAATATGGCAGCTGTTGGTATAGAGTGTATTTGTGGTCACACACACTGACTTAGGCCATAAAATGTGAACAGCATACAAAATTGGGCATCATTTGAAAATGTTTGCGACCGCTGCGTACCACTTGAGCAGAAGCACGGAGAAACAGTAACTTGCAATATATTTATTGACAACATCAAAACCAAGCACAAAAGAAGGGACACACACTCGTCAAATGATAAAGATATGTCCACACACACACACACGCATACACACAAGCAAGTGAAAAGGACACATGACATGATCTTGAGTGGCAACATTGCTAGGGAAAATGGAAAATGGGATTTCTGTGAAAAATGGAGACATGCCACACTTGATAGCTTCAAGCGTGTATATAACACACTGCCTACATGTATGTAGTATATAAAACAATCATTGTATATTTATGCTGAAACAGATGCGGGCAGATAGCAAATAATTGATGAGCTTGTGCGCAAAGGATTTGGTCGAGAGATTGGAAAATGAGCAAAGTTTGTGCAAGTATATTAGGCAAATTATGCATAAATATGCAAACAAATGAAGCAGAACAAAGCAGAGATAAAGTTATGCAGTTTAAAAAAGGCAGATATAAAAAAAAAATACATATAAAAATACTAGCTGTAGCTCAACAAAAATGACGTACATGCGTCTCAGAAATATTGACAGCAGAAAAAAGAGCATAAAGAGATAACTTATAAAGCTCAAGAAATAGATTTAAAAATAGTGTAAAGATATCAGTTGCATTATATAAAGCGTAAAAAATTACAAAAGTCTCAAATATTTAAACCTAAAAGAAACTGTTGCATAGTTTCAGGCTTATGCTGCCACTCTAAAGTATAAAACTGAAAAAATCGTTGCATAGTTCTAGGATTATAATCATTCTCAAAGTACTTACATACTTTTCTAACAATATTATTGATTCAATCTTACACATGAAGTCTCAAAAGTAACTAAAGGTGTAGGAAGCAATATTTTTATAAATATATGCCACTTAGTTGAACTCTCAAAACAAACCCTGATCTTTTCTGAAAGCATATGCTAAATTATGTCTACTTGTTGCAGCTACATATGTATGTAAAAGCCTTGTATCAACATTGTACCTTCTTTTGTATTTGTACTTCGTGTCATGTTCAATTAATAAAAAACATAAAGTAGTCACGTTAGGCGCCTAAGCTCGTCGAGATTTAATTACTTCATTTAATTTGTGTCGGAAAAAAGTTAGTCCCAGAGGTAAACATTAGCGCAGAAAAGCAAGTAATGCTGACTCTGTAGGTTGAATTGCTGCCGACCTTGATTTACGGAAAAACACGAGCAGTGCAAACGCGGCTGGCAGGCGGAAGAAGCGCTTCTCATGTGTCTGCGTGTAAATGACCAGAGTGGCAGTGAACGAGCCCGAAACCATTAACCGCACCCAAATGCGTTTAAATATTTGACATTGCTGTTGGCAAGCCAGCATACAAAGTATGTCATCTAGCGTACGAGAGAGAAAGAGAGAGAGATAGCAGCATGTTTACATTCAATAGATCATACTCTTAGGCGCTAAGCCTTTATCGAATAGGAGCACAAAAAACTTTCGAACCAATTTGAATTTAACTGCCAGTCGATTATCACAAAAGGAATAGCTAGTAAATCGAGTAAATGTTGATTACAACGCCTAAACTTAGGCATACATATATTATGTAAATTACAAAAACAACACTTCTTTGTTAAAAGTAAAAGAACGGACAAAAGTTCAGGCTCTGAGTTAGATATACTACACAAATGAAAGTGTGTGTGTATGTATTACAATAAAAATAAAAGAAGTAGCAGCCAAATACAGGAAAAAACGTAAAAGCGTTAAGCACTCGTTCACATAAAGACCAAGGAAGCGGGGGCAGAGAGGCATGAACAAAGCGTAAATTTATTGTTGGCATGAAAGAAATTGGTTTCAATACACAAAGCGGATATTAAAGGAAATGTGGAATAGGCACCAAAATATGCTGCGCCTAAATGAAGGCAAATAAATTTGTATTACGCTGGCACGTGCGATCGTAAGGTGAATCAGTGCAGGGGTTGGGAGGGGGGAAAGTAGAGTGAGGCATGTAAGCGCAACAACTGAGTACTTTAAGGTTATTTACTACAGCTGCGAGGAAAGGGCCTAGGTAGAAACAATTTGTTTGAAAAAAAAAACAAAAAAAAACAACGCGCCTAAAAGTGTGCTTCGATTTATATGGCTTCAGTTTAATTAAACACTTTGGCACTAGCGCAAGCAATCACTTGCGCTATATACAAGAGGGCTAAGGCAAAGGAGCGTGCCATCACTTTTAAATCCAATTAAACGCTGAAGCGTGCAAAAGTGTGCACACACGCAGATAACTGCCTAAAGTTATGCCACGAAATGTGCCAGCTTTCATAAATATGCATTAATGTCAAATTTTCCACATGATTTATTTTCAATTTGCACAAAAATTGTTTACATGTAAAGCGAGCGAGTAGACGCCGGAAGCGAGCAGCGGAAAAACTCAACAAGCACAAAACAAAAATGTAAAACTTTACAAATTCGAGCACATGCATAAATAAGAAGGGTGGGAAGGGGGTTGGACGCTTTTTCGTTTTTCTAGTCTGTCTGAAGAGGGTGCTAAGGTAGAAAAAGGCCGTGCACAAAAATAGCCCACTCAAACGCCGGCCCTCAACATTAAATTAGCGAGACTGACTGAGCTCTTGCGAGTGAGGGCGGGGGAGGGCAGCTTGTTTGCGTCAAAAGTTAATGTTAAGGCTGGCATTGCTGTTTTTTTTTTTGTGAAAGTCATCAGTAAATTGAGCCGACACTGATTGTGTACGCCTTGAAGAGTTGAAGAGAGCGAACGAAACTCTTGGCCAACGGCGAGTCACGCAACTGCCAGCGAGTATCTCTACTGAACGGCCTAAAACGGAATGGAATACAATACAGCCAAAGTGAAAGCAAGGTCGAAATAATAAAAGTAAATGGGCCACAAGCCGCGGCAACGCGTGAGCAGTGCTGAAGCAGGATTATGAGCTGTGCAAAGGTGCCAGCAGTTAGTTCCAGCAAGTACGCATAGGGGCGGCGCGTAGCTGACGTAGTTGATTAATATTTTGGCATTTAATATGAAGGGGCAAAAGCACACACGCATACACTTAACATATATACATATGTATAATTGAGCTGAGCAACTGCGCAGCAATTTTTGATGAGCCTTGCCGAAAATTTGAAATGCTCTGAATCCACAGCTTGTTGATTGTTGATAATTTAAGAGTGTTGTAGCTCAAGTGGGCAGTTGCATTTGTCTGCGTGTAAAGGTGTGCATAAGCAACTGTCTGTATTTGCTATGCAAGCAGCATTTCACTCGCTACAACAACAACAACAACATCAAACACAAATCCTGGCAGCGGCAGACAATGAAAGCCAGTGAGCAAGCAAATAGAAATGTTAAAAGAAAAAGCCAAAAACAAGAGCGCCGCTATCTGCATTTAAATCGTCAACGATATGATACACACACAAGCACTATAGCACACAAACACAAAAACACACACACCCATACACATATATACACTTATACAGCACACAATGACAGCCATTTCTCTCAAGGTTACGCTGCATACCACGCCAGCACAGCACAGCCCGTTCGTGCCTTGCTTCCTTCCGCCAGCCTCGATCTGGCCCCTTGCGACCATTCGCCCGCCCAATGGATTAACCGAAAATCCACACACACACACACAGACACGCACACACGAAAAAGGCAAACATTAAAATTTTGTGCGTTGTCAGCTCGGCGACGCGACGCGAACCGCTCAGCGTTTTTAACAGCAAATCGATTTATCGATATTTCTTTTTTACTTTTTTTTCGCTGTATTCTCTTTTTTTGATTTTTGGTTTTGTGGCTGAATTTCAGCGAGCTGCGGTTTTGCTTAATTTCATTTAAACTTTCCTTTCGACACTTTCATATCGACGCTTATCAGCGCCGCCGTCTCAATTGAGTAATTGTGCGATGATGTAATTTACGGCGTGTTGTGCGGTCCGGCGGCGTTAATTCGCGCCTAGTGTTATAATGGTATGCGTGAACAGTTATTGTAGATTTCAGCGATTGTCAGATGGGGAAGGGAAGAGCGAAAGGCAGCAAGAATTTATGTACATTAGAAACGCCAAATGGTTTCGTCGAATTCGAATTCGTTAGTTATATTTATTGTTTTTTGCTTTGGTAATTGGTAGCAGCCTAAAAGCATACTACATTTATTGTCCATTTGATATACCTTGATTTTTATTGAAGCACGTTGGTTACGCATACAAAAATACTGGCGTTTATTAAAGGCATGATTCCACAACAAAAGTGAGTCAAAATTATAAGACAGAAAAATTCTGCAAAATCTTTTGGTCAAAAGTGGGTCAAGCAATTTGTGTGTATGTGTGTGTTTGTATAAATTGTCAAAGCGAAAAGAAACGGATATACACATAATTTATGCTGCTTTGTAATGATGTGACAATTAAGTATCATCCATCAGAGCGGATGTGCAGTATGATATATACATATGTATACATATATATATATACATATATACATACACACAAAGGCACATCAACAATCGAGCATGCAAAGACATTTCGCATACAAAAGAGGATACAAAATTCATAAATTTCCTAAACAAAATTGAAAAAAATTATAGATTTTGTTGACAGACATTAAACTCTGAGCCAGGATCAGTTTTGCATAATTTGTTGGAAGAGAGTGGGCGAAAGGGAAGTTTCAATAACTGCAAAAGTTTACTCACAAGGCCACATTCAGCTTACATTAAGCATGCATTTCTTGAAAACAGTTTTCTATAGCTTTTAAGGAGAAAGCTGGGAAAAGTGGGGTCATGAAGAGGGCAATTCTTTTGAAAATAATTTTTTTTTTTTAATAATGGTTAGCGCATTCGCTTACTACGTCATAGGTTCATGGTTCAACTCCTACGTTTCACAGACTTTACCATTAATGCTTCTATTTCGAGTAATTAGTCGTTTAGAAATTATTAGAATTCACATTAAAAGTCACTGATGAGGTTTTCTGGCAAAAACCGAAATAGCTATATGACCTGCCCATGTGAGCAATAATTCTAATTCTTTGTTGTTGTACACTTAAAATTGCTTTGTTTCAGAACAGAAATAGACAACTAAGTATTGTCATTTCTCTTTGGCAAGTCAGTCCGAATAAAAACTATTCTTTCTAATAATTTTCTTCTAAAAACTTTAGATTTCGTTGGCTACAACGGCATTCTACTTACTCACAAGTCAGAGCTCACAACGAACTATAATCAGGCACCCAAATTATTTTTAAATTTCGCGTATTTTTTCGAATTTTTTGTAGACTGTGCTGTAACAAAGTAGAAAACTACTTGTAAGGCACTTTTACAACTAAACTTCTCTGCCTTTAGCTGGCAGAAACCATTAGTTTGGCTTGACACTGTGCAAGATTTAGCGCGCCCCGTTGTTAGTAAAAATATTGCCAACTCACCCAAAATCACGGCAAAATTACGGCAACTTACCTGAAATGACACAAAAAGCAAGAACATGGAATTATTAAATGCTGTAAAAATATGCACACTCAATTAAAAGCATTTGCACTGCACTTGGCGCCTAAAGGTTCACTACAACTTTTAATTACGCTACTTTGCTGGAAAGTTGGCGCTGCTGATACTTTGCTATGTACCTGCTAAAAGACAACCGCAAACGTGTAATTTAATATCATTAAGTATTAACGCACTTGACAGAGGGTAATGTTACATGCACACACACACGCACACACACACGCACACACACACACACACTTAGACACACTCGCTGGCTTTCACTTGAGCGCACACTACAATCGGAGTGGGAGGAAAACATACAGCAAAACGTGTCGTAGTTATGGAGAGGGAAAAGATTGTAGGCTGTAAAGCTTAAGCGTCATTCACGAGGTAGTGCAACTTTGCTGGTAGAAGTGTTCAAGCGCAAAATTGCTCTGAATAATAACAAAATACATTAGCTACTTGCTAGCGTTTTACATATATTTTTTCTGCTGGGAGAAAATTTAAGTAAAAATCAAATTCCCTAAATGAATCTAACTAGCGAAAAATTGCATTTCCTAAGAAGGCGTGTCATAAATGCCTGTAGCGCCCCTGTCTATCTCGAAGTTTAAGCCTCAAAACTTAAATTGTGCCTTATGAGCCACACTTTTTTCACTTGTGTGGCATATCACACAACAAATAGGCATCTTGCGCGTGTGTGTGTATGTGTCTTGGCATGTGTTACACATACACACACACACAAACACACTAATGGTATAATAGCAAAATTTCTTCAGTTGCTACTTTGCAGTGGCAAATACTTAAATTTCAGACCCTACCGACGCCTTTTTGTTCCCCGCCTCCCCCTCCTCCACCCTCCCCTCCAGAACAACCAAAAGAAGCTGCCAACTTAGCCCCAAGTGAAGAGCGAAGAAATTGCGCAAGAGCACTAAAAATAAAGAGCGCACACGAAAAGGTCATCAAAGGGATTTGCTGGCGAAACCTCAGCAGAGGCTGCGAAGCGAAGCAACATAAACATTTCACTTTCAAAGTGAATGGCAGCGCGCGGCGAGGGTAAGGCCACGCATTTCAGGCTTATGACTAGCGCAAACATTTGCATGAAGTAGGTCGGCACGACAGCAGGCGAGAGTGGGCGTGGTGCAGTTTTTTTTTCTCAAAAATTTCTTAATATGCTGGAATTGTTGTTGCTGGTGGCCTTTAGCCGTTGCACTAAAGTTGAGTCTGAGTGTGGAACTGTGAGTGTGCGTGCGTCTCTGTCTGTAGGTGTGAGTGTTTTTGCGAGCAATTTGAGTGGCTAGCAAGTGCCCGGCGGGTGCAAGTGAGCACCTGAAGTGGCCACTTTCACTTTTAACCTAATTTCGCAAGCACTGCACAAGTTCATGGCGGCAATTTTTTTAGAATTTGAGCATTGAGTGCCTTTTTTCGGCTTCCGTCGTTCTTCCCATTTGATCACTGGGGAGTGCCACTCGGTTCGATTTTGCAGTTCCAGCGAAATGCTTCCTTTTGCGTTTGTATTTGTGGGGCATTGGCGTCATTGTCAAAGGCTCAAACATTTTTGATTGCTCAAATGGAGTGTCAATTGTTGTGGGAAAAGGCGGCTGTGAAGGCATGCGCCCATTTTGCGGACTAATGCTCGATCTTGTTGCCAGTTGCCTACTTATTGAAACTAGTCCCTCAGGCGCAGTTTGTGTGCGTTGAATTGGCAAACTGTAGGATATTTGCATGCAACGGGAAAAATTAAATAAGAACATTTAAAATTCGGCATTTTAGAAAAGGACATTTATCATCCTGTCCTGCGAACAGATGCAAAAAGGAGCATGTATGCATGAGAATCTGTTAAATAGATGTAGAACTATGGCACTTGATTCCAACTTCAAATTCAATCATAATCTTAATAAAATTATTTTTTCTAATTGCTAATTGCTGATTACAACAACAATCTATATATTTTCTACATTTTCTATAGAATAAGCTATCAAGGGATCAAATCTCTGCACGTCGCTTTAAAGTTCGTTTTTTGAGAAAGTATTCTTAAACTTTTACAATTTTCGATTTACGCATGAAAACGAACATTAAAAGTGAGCATCAAAATGAAACAACAACACTGCAGTGTTGCCAACAGCTTGGTATGGCGATATGGCCATGGCCCAGCTTAATTCTAACTAAGTGAAAAAGTAAAATTAAAACGTAAGCACTTTTCGGTTTTATTTGTTTGTCTGCGCGTCTTTTTCGTAATTCACTTTCGCTGTAAACTGACAGACCAAATGTCAATTAAGGCGACTTGCGGCTAACGTGGTGTCGTCATACTCATTGCCGTCGTCGTCGTTGTCGTCCTCGTTGCTGCTGCAGTTGCCGTGATGGCCATTGCCGACATTGGCATTAGTCTAGTTGGGATTATTTTCTTCATGAATTTGTGTTAAATTTTCATTTGAGCTTATATAACCTAATTTAGTTGCAGCACAGTTGGTAACGGTTTCATAGCAGAGAAATACTTGGGCAGCGTTTCGCAAGAAGTGCCAATAGATTAAGCAGAGCTGCCAACTAAACACAGCAAATAACTGACAGAGTATTTGTCTGTTAGGCAGTGTGTGTGTGTATGTGTGAGTCGACGAAACAAATTTAGGTAGTATATTATGTTGGGATTAAAACGTGATTATTTAAGCAATTAGCAGCCTTTTGCTGGATCGTTCAATTTTAAATGTACATTAATGCCCAAAAGTGTGCTTTAAAAAAAGCTCAACTTAATCGAATTTCAGTTGAACGACTTTTCTAATTAAAATTTTGAAATCGATTGCTTACATTGCGAAAAAATCCAAATGTGTGTGCTTTCGCACCTAAAAATATGCTCTTTAAAAGTACCAATCTTTTAATTATTGCTTGCCTGCCATCTTCTATTATTGAAAGAATACGCGCCTAAAAATATGCTCTTAAAAAATACCAGTTTTTTAATTATTGCTTGCCTGCCATCTTCTATTATTGAAAGAATACAAATACTTTAAATTAATTGCGGAAATTGGTTTAAATCAATATTCTTTGCTTTTGAATTTTATGCCGCGCCCATAAGCATGCCTTGGAAAATAATTTGATGTAGTACTTTCACTTAAGTTAATGTGAGAATCAAGTTGGAAATTTTTAAAAGCCGTTCAGCACTTAAATTTCAAAATTGCGCTTAGAACTACAGATATTCGCGCTTTCGCCTAAAAGTAGGCTTCATTCTTATGCCTATGCCAAAGTTTTAAAGAGAATTTATAGCAAGCTAAAAAGAAAGCAAGCACACATGCATTCAATGCGTGGAAGCTAGGTCGACGCTTCGATTATACGACTCTTGGTTGGCTTTGTTTCTAATTTGGATTGCTTTCTTTTGCGCCTAAAAGAAGGCATTAATTTTAATATTTCGTATTCGATCATCTGTCTAAACAACTAACAACTTATTTGTTCCCTACTTTCAGATGGACTTGGCAGTGCCTCCCGAGCTGGAGGAGCTGATCATCTGCAGCTGCTGCCATCTGCCGTTCAACGATCATGACGCCGTGCCGAAGCTGTTCACATGCCGCCACTACTTCTGCCTCAAATGTGTCAATTCGTTGCTGCGCGAAGGCAGTGACGAGCTCTACTGCGTGCACTGCTGGAAGCGTACGGAGCTGCAGGGACCCGAGCCACGCACCGAAAACCTACCCACATACACGGCCATTTTGTATCTCACGCAGAACTTGACTACGCTCAGTTTGAAGGCGAAGGCCGGCATAGCCGGCGGCAATTGCTTGGGTCACGACAAGCAACGTTCCTCGTCGATTGCCTCCAACAGCTCGAATGGCGGCGTGCTCAGTGGCAGCGCGGCCAGCAGCTCCAGCAGCAACAACAACAATAACAACAATCACAACGGCAACAATGTTGGAGCTGGCGGTGGCGGTAATGGCGGCCAGGCGAACGGCGGCAACAACAACGGCAACGGCGACAAAGTGAAGGTCGGCGAGAACTGCATGACCCACGCCATGCCCAACACGCTGTGGTGCAGCGCCTGCAGCATGCTGCTGTGCCGCGCCTGTGCCGCCACCGAGGAGCATCGCGCGCACCCGGTCAAGAATCAGCTGGAGGCCAAGGAGTCGCTGCACACGGACATCAGCAACGAGCTGCTCGGCATGCAGAAGACGCTCAACGACGTGCAGCACCTGGTGCTCAAGCAGCGCGACTTCCTGCTCAAGATACTCGAGAGCTGCACCACGCTCAAGACGCAGATCGAGACGGAGCTGATCAACCACATGCCCACACTGGAGATAGCCGAGCTGCGCGAAAGCCTGGCCAAGGCGCGCCTCTGCCTCGACATGCTGGACAAGCAGACGCCCGCCGAGGCGCTCAAGCTCTACACGACGTTGCACAGCGAGAAGCAGCGCCTGCTGGCCAAGCACCAGGAGATGTTCCTGCAGTGCAAGCTGGACGACCTCATACGCAACTGCGGCTACGTCTTCGACTTCGATCTGATCAAGCAGGCGCTCATACAGCTGCACAATTGCGCGGTGAATGGCGGCAACTTGGAGGCGGGCCTGGCGGCCGCCGGCCTCAACGGCTGCATGACCGCGCACCACAATCCCATACTGCTGCTGGCCAATTACTGCATATCTCAGCTGTACTCGCGACACATGTTGGTGCTCAAGCAGCAGCAGCAGCAACAGCAGCAGCAGCAACAACAGCAGCAGCAACAACAGCAGCAGCAACAACAGCAGCAGCAGCAACAGCAATTGCTTAGCAATGGCCTGCTCAATTCGATGATGATCTCACACGGCACTGCGGGCCTGCCGTCCGGCCTCAATGGCAGCATATCCAATGGCGGCTTCACACACGCCACATACGCGCAGGCCCTGCAGCAGAACCACCAGCAATCGACAACGACACCGCAACAGAGCAGCGCGAACACTGGCTCGCCCGTGCAGAAGACCTACGCCGACATCACCACCAACTCCAACACGCCCACAAACAAAACGAATTTACACGCCCAGCAGCAGCAGCTGCTGCAGCACCACCAACAGCAAACGTCCAACAATGGGTTTCCCGAAATCGCGCCCATTGGCACACCGGCCTCGGTCTCGAGCGCTTCCTCGAGCGCACTCGCTCAGCGCGTCGGCTCCGCGCACCTCTTCTCCAGCGCCAACGATCTGAACGGCCTGGGCCTGAGTCTGCTGCACCTGCAGCACCACAGCCAGACGCAGAGCAGCCAGCAACAGCAGCAGCAGCAACAAAGCAACAAGTCCACACTGCTGCTCAATCCGAGCGTGCACGTCTACCCCATCTACTACTTCAACATCGAAATCAACGGCCAGCCCTCGGGCCGCATACTCATCGAGGTGCGCAGCGACGTTGCGCCCAAAATGGCCAAGAACTTCAACGCGCTGGCCACGCAGGAGCTCGGCTACGGCTACAAGGGTTGCCACATCTTCCAGTGCTGGGAAAACGAGAGCATCATCACGGGCGACTTCGAGCTGAACAACGGCCGCGGCGGCCGCTCCGTCTACGACGAGGGCTTCTTCATGCCGGACGACACCAAGATACTGGCCATACGCGGCTCCGTCGGCATGCGCCGCAGCCAGAAGCGCCACGACAACTTGGGCCTCGTCGGCTCACAGTTCCGCATCATTCTGCGCGAGATGCGCGGCTTCACCGGCATTTTTGCGTTCGTCGTCGAGGGCCTGGACTTGGTCGAGAAAATCTCGCAGACCGGCGACGCCACCGGCAAGCCGCAGAGCAGCGTGGTCGTTGTCAACTGCGGCAAGTACCATCAGCTGGGTTAGGGCAGACATTTTATTGCAAAAGAGCTTCTAGCCGCTTAGTTTGTAGAGCGGGACAGGTTTAGTGCATATTACGGAAACATTTGAGCATAGTCTAACCCACGTACTTTATAATCTTCCGCATAACTCGTTTCGATAAATCGTACTTTTAGCATAGCGACAAATATAAACGCATTTAATTGTAGATTTAGTTCGGCATTTTATTTTATCACGCAATAAATACACGTGCCATTTGAAATGAAAAAAAAACCACAACAACAACAACAAAAATTAAAGCAATTCAATCGATTGCATTTCGAATTGGTCGAATTATAAACATTTAATATATATATTGCTTATATCTGTGACAATAAGCTAAAAGAGCTTAACTCGAAAAGTGACGATTGCAGAAAAACGTCTTTTCAAATTAAAACTTGTTTATCTAGTAACAACGACCCACTTCTCCAGGCTTTGTCACATTTCTTCTATGTTATTACGACCCTCTCTCCTTTGTACGATTCAACTATGTATTCATATATTTTTCTCTTTCTCTCTCTCAAAGCTTCATAATATAACGACCAACTCTCCAGGCTTTGTCACATTTCTTCCGAAAATATTACGACCCTCTCTCTTTTGTACGATTCAACTATGTATTCATATTTTTCTCTTTCTCTCTCTCAAAGCTTCATAATATAACGACTTACTTCTCCAGGCTTTGTCACATTTCTTCTATATTATTACGACCCTCTCTCTTTTGTACGATTCAACTATGTATTCATATATTTTTCTCTTTCTCTCTCTCAAAGCTTCATAATATAACGACCCACTCTCCAGGGTTTGTCACATTTCTTCTATATTATTACGACCCTCTCTCCTTTGTACGATTCAACTATGTATTCATATATTTTTCTCTTTCTCTCTCTCAAAGCTTCATAATATAACGACCCACTCTCCAGGCTTTGTCACATTTCTTCCGAAAATATTACGACCCTCTCTCTTTTGTACGATTCAACTATGTATTCATATATTTTTCTCTTTCTCTGACCCGCTCTGCCGCTCTTTCAGCACAAAAATTTGAAGCTTTTATGTTCACCTACGATCGAACTTACTTTGAGTACTAGCTGAATTTCAATTCCATGCGATTCAAATTTCGATCGAAAGTCAAATGTGGAACATGAATATGTGAAAAAACTAAAAATCGTTCTCTACGACTTGAGTTACTTTAGAAGCAAGCCGTGTATATTGAGCTTAGATTTTATGCTACAATCAAAAGGTTTTAAACGTATGACATAAGTTCAATGAAATTGTTTTGCGCTTCAAAAAACCAAAGACAAATTTTATTGAAAATTAAATTTATTCAGAAAACACAACAAATTTTTGTGTGTATTGTTTCGTCTGTCGTACGAACAATTTTGAAAGGTAATGAAAGCAGTTCCCTTTTATAGCGAAAAATGTGCAAGTCGAGATAAGCTACTTCAGCTTATTGTTACAGTTATAGCGGTTTAAAAAAATGTTGAATGATAATAAATGTTTATGCAACAAACTGATAATGAATGTCAGCAGTCCAGAGCTGTATCTCTACAGAGATTTAGCTTCCGAATCTTCGGTTTCTCCAATTTTGTGTTAGAATTGATTCTCCGGCATACGAATGCATGATTTCAAAGTGTGCATACAGCTGCGAAAACCAAGAAAGATGCGTAAACTAACTTGAGAAAGTTGTGGAAAAGTATCTGAGGTGTTTGAGACAACATTTAAATGTGAGTGATTATTATGACTGGAACTTATAGAAGAAAAACCGAACAACAAACACACATACATACATTACATTACATACATACATGCATGCATACATATATGCATACGTAAATAAAACGGGAACAATGTAGGCAACCATATTTTCATACCAAAGTACAGTAAGCAAAGCCAACCAAAGTACAGTAACGCAAACGAAGGCTTCAGGAAATGTTAAACGACAAAGAGACACCGTTAGCATAGCAACTGAAACATGCATTTTTCGCAGCAAACATTACAAAAACTTGCAACTAGTAGTAGTATATGTACTAGCATTTAAAAACAAAGGGTTTTGCAAGCAAGAAAAGCAGTGAACAAAAAAAACAAAAATGTTAAGCATTTAGCGGAAAATCGTTAGTTTCTCGTCAAATTTCTAAACACGTACATATTAATATTTATTATTTTCTAAAAAAAAAAGCAGAATTGCAAAAACAAAATGGAAAGAAACTTTTGCAAACGTCTTTAAAAAAAAATCAAACAAAGGTATTTTATTAAAAGTCAATGTTTTAAAACAAACCAAACGAAAAATGTAGTATGAATTAACATTTCAAAAAAAAAAAAGTATTGTGAAAAACCAAAAACCAACTAAATACATACAAATAAGTGAAAAATTATAGGGAATTTATACTCATGGAGTGGTAAAGAAACATAAGAGCGCTATAAAGAAAAAAACATACATAAAAATTTTTGACGTGGTTTTGAAGCTAAACGAGAACAACAACAACAACAACAACTACAAAATGGCATACATACAAAATAGTACATAGAGCGAGAAACGAGAAAAACTAGAAAAGCCATTATAAATATTTGCATGATTGATTAACAAAATTTATATATTCAAGCATAATCTCGATGTGTAGCTTCTTTAAAGTGCATGCAAATGCACAATAAACTATGAACAATTTAAATAATGGTATGTGTTAGAAGACTCTATTTGTCCATAAAAGTTCGTATACTTTAGAAAATACACAACATACAATATACTCAGTATTGTGCAAACTTTCCAAAAAATAAATTACTAAAAAAAAATTACGATTAAAAAAAACAAACACAAATATGCATGTTAAGTTTGTTGAGAAGCGCTACGAGTGTACCTGTCTATAATAGCGAAACAAGTCATATATGCATACTTATAACAGAAAGAAAATATGGAATTCTAAAAGAAAAAGCCATAAAGAAATATTATATATACTATAAACAAATGTAAATTAAGATTCTAAAATACAGTTGAACGTTGCTGCGACGAAAGAAGCGTATTGTGAAATAACCCACGGGTATCATATTTATGTATGTATGTAAAGTTCCGTAAACTAGTGCAGCTCTACGCAGGATTCGTAATTAAAGATTTGCCACATTTTCTTTGTAAAACAGCATAAGGCAGCTCTGCGAAGTCGTTACTATAAGGCTTAAAACTGTAGCCAAGCGAAATCATGGCAACATAGTTCCGATAAGTCTATCTAAGTATGGCAACATAGTTCCGATAAGTCTATCGAAATATGACAACATAGTTCCGATAAGTCTATCGAATTATGATAACATAGTTTCGACAAGTCTATCGATTTATGGCAACATAGTTCCGATAAGTCTATCGAAGTATGGCAACATAGTTTCGACAAGTCTATCGAAGAATGGCAACATAGTTTCGACAAGTCTATCGAAGTATGGCAACATAGTTTCGACAAGTCTATCGATTTATGGCAACATAGTTTCGACAAGTCTATCGAAGAATGGCAACATAGTTTCGACAAGTCTATCGAAGTATGGCAACAATTTTTGACAAGTGTAGTCTACCACCTTAAAAAACTTCAACCTTGAAGTAATGAAATCACTTTCTCGGTTTTAGTGTACCTCATAAGAAGTCTTTTAAAAAATACCTCATTGTCTTTCGGAACATATAATCTTAATACAACTAACAAAGACATAAAACAAAACAAACTTCATGTGCGGCAAAGCTGGCAACTTCAGATAGCGCTTGACTATGCTTTCATATATTGTTTTTATATTCCGAAACTAGCTCATTTGTTGTTCACATCCAGATGAGACCTCGAGTATCAAGCGCTATCACCTAACGACCCACCTATTCAACTATTTTTCTACTATTTCTTCGGCTCAATCAAAATCTTAATCCTTTGTTGAATAAAAATCAAATTCAAAACCATGCATACAATTTGTATGCGACGAAAAATTGTAGCTTTGTTAAGATCGTTAAAGAAATATCTTTTGCATATTTACTCGTACACGTATTAGAACTTTAACGCTAGTTTCGAAAGCAAAAGATTTCACTTGAAATTCGAAAATATTGTGGCATACATATAACCGTTTATAAAAAAAAGAGATCAACTATTTACGAGGATTTATTTAATTTTAAGCAAATAAACTTAAACATAATCTATCGACATATCTGATATATAAGAGGGTGAATAATAGAAGAAACACAACAACAACAAAAACGAGTATTTCGCGCTTAAATTACTTTCGAAATTTACACAAGTAATTTGTATTATTAAACGTATTATTATCATCATATATATATATTATTACTATTATGAATGTACGTGCATATATTTATTATGAAATTGACAGAAAGAATTAATGCAAAGAATGACGCTTTAAATGTTGTGTGATTAAATTTTAAGAAAACATTTAAAACGCGCGAACAGAGACATTTTATAGCACTGAGGGATTTCAAAACGTTGCAGAGCATCGTAAGCAGCTGAATTAGTTTTTACGGAACTGAGGTCTAGAGTGCTTTTCGGCGCATGGGGATTAAGATAAAGTGAGGGTTGTAAGTAAGCTCAAAGAATTGTGGAAGGCTATTGTTAGAAAGAGGCGGAAATATCTAGGATCTAGGACGCTCTGTGAAACATGAGAATCTTCATAAAAAGTGGAATATACGATAAGGTTTGAGAATGATATTGGCAAAAATTGAGCATATACACTCTTACAATTTGAGAAGATAGAGTAGAGCAAAGGTTGATGAACTAGAGTCTCTTCGAAATATGCTCAAAGTATTAAGATCGATAATGCTAGAGCGAGGACAAAACAATTGGGATATAAGGCTCGAAATTAAGTTGTTTAGAAAGCTAAGTACCAGCTGAGTAGAGATGCAAAATTTTAAAGTGCATGACAAGAGGGCTTTTAGCTAAAAACTTATAAAACGATATTAGCAGAGATCAGATCAAATAGCTGTGCTCTAGTTCGCTCTTCGAAGCACAAGTATCTTGAAAAAACTATAGACACACAGCTTTAGGAAATGCAGTCGAGTGCCGAAAATCTAAAGCGCTCTCTGTAGCATTAGGAGCTTCAAAAAGTCAGAACTATTACATCAAATGTTCCAAGCAAGACAATGGATCGAAACATCGACCTACAGGTAGAGCGAGAGCGTAAGACAGAAAAAAGAGAAAGCTTATGCCTCAGCAAGAAGCTGTAAACACAAAAAGAAATCTTCTGGGCACATCTCTCTCGAAGCTTTTTAGGGGATCTCAAGTTCGCGCGACAGCGTTTTGAAAATGTGCGCTAATTTAATTCAAAGACAGACTTACTTATTAGCAAAATAATGATTTGCGTAAACAATAAATTGCATAGTTTTAAGCGTAATATGTGCAAAAGTAGAAAATGCGTAAACTTCCGTTTAGAAAAAGAAAAACAATAAAATGCAAGCCGTTCCATAATTTTATTAGCTT
This sequence comes from Neria commutata, assembly GCA_963457695.1. Taxonomy (NCBI): domain Eukaryota; kingdom Metazoa; phylum Arthropoda; class Insecta; order Diptera; family Micropezidae; genus Neria; species Neria commutata. Next base: position 60,573,033 of record OY735245.1, read on the forward strand.
AATTAAATAATTGAAGAAAAAAATAGTGCAATGTTGTGAGAAAAGTAAGGTAAAGAAAAGAGAGAAAGAGAGAGATGAATATATATATTTTTGCAAGAGCAATTGTAGAGCAAATAAACAGCAGGCAAAGGATAAAGAATAACAAGTTTATACCGATAAAAAGTACCTTCGACATAACCTCAACACACACACACACACACACACACACACACACACACACACACGCCTACACATTCTAAAACGAAAAGCACAACTAAAAAGTGTCTTTGTAAAGGTGAAATGTTGCAAACAGCGAGATGCAGAGAACGGAACCGGGCGTGAAACTAAAACAAATTAACATTTTTGCAAAAGACACAAAACAGAGAACAAAAACTCGAAATAGAATTTAAAATGCTATATATTTTTCTAGCAGCAGAACTAAAGAGAGTTTGGCAAAATTCAAAAATTGCCGATCATCTACTAAACTACGAGCATATACACACATACAAACAGGCATAGATCATACATATTTACTATACAATATAGTATACATATATACAGTACGTTCAAAAATCGATGTTTTAGCTGTAAGCATAAAGCAACTAAAGTTGTAGAAATTTTCATAAACGTAAGCGTTATTAATTCGATGTTTTTAATGTGTGTTAAAAACTAAATAAACGTTATCTCAACAAAAAACAACAACTAAAAGCTATAAAAGCCACGTAATCGTATAAACGCATAGGGCTTAAGTATATAGCATATATGTATATATATATTTAGCAACTAATTTTAATGTATTTCGAAATCGAAAACCAGCGTCTCTCAAGTATTTTTCAAATTTATTCCAAAACTTTGTATTGAATTTGATTAGACTACGAATTTCTTTGCGTCTTTTTAAAGAAATGTTTTTAAAACTCGACAATTATAAACGTTTACGTAGCGTATAACACTTTCGAAAACTTATGTAAGACTTTTTGCGCAAAACAAAACAAAAATCGTTATAATAACAACAACAACAAGAAACAATATTGAAAACGCCACAAAACACGAATGTAGGCACAAGCGGTGATTTAGTTGTAATGTTTGAATGTGCAAGCAAAACCAACAAAAATTTACAAACGAAAAAGAAAAATCGTCAGAGGTATCAGTCTTTGAAAAATTCCAAAACTTGCCTACAAAACAAAACCAAAAAAAGCTCAAATGCTACGAATTCGAACATAGAAATTTTAAATTCGCTATTATGAAATTATGAAAATTATTTGAAGTGAACAGTTGCAGCCAAAAAGTCAAATTCCAAGTCTAGCCTGCCTTTTCGGACACATTTACATGAGCTGGCGTAAAATACTATCGAAATTTGTTTGGGTTTTACGACGGCTTTAGTGCTGGCTGCGCCACTAAGTAGCATATAAAAGTTGCAAAATAGGAAAAAAGTTTATTTTGCACGTAGAAGTATATTGAAAAGTCGTAAATAATCAAGAAAAAAAATTTCCTTCAGTCAAAAAAACTGAAAGCCGGTAAAGACAATTATGCAGAGCTTAATAAGAATCGACTTTTTTCTTCAATCAAAAATCGGAGAGGCGGTAAAAACAATTGTTCAGAGCTAAATAAGAATCGACCTTTTTCTTCAGTCAAAAAACTAACAGCCGGCAAGACTTGTGCAGAGCTTAATAAAAATCGATCTTTTCTTTCAATCAAAAATCGGAGAGGCGGTAAAGAGAATTCTGAATAAGAATCGACTTTTTTCTTCAGTCAAAAAACTAAGAGCCGGTAAAAGCAATTATGCAGAGCTTATTAAGAATCGACTTTTTCGCGTAGTCAAAAAACTGAGAGTCTTCTTATCGTTATTAGAATTATAAACTTTTTTTAAATACAAATATTTAAATTTCTGTTGCTTTAAACTGGCTGTCGAGTTTTTTGACTAAGAAAAAGGTCGATTTTTTAGTTTTAAATGGGGTGTTTCTCTTATTCTCCACTCTATTGTGCTTCTTGTTGACTGAACCCGTAGCCAAGGCGCTCTTCAAGATTTTCTTTAATCAGTGCACATTTGCAGACAGAAATTTAATTTTTCTACTACTCTACTGTCCGCACATTCTATTTGCAAATGCGAAACCAACGTGATTCACAACGGCACATTAAGATTTGCTACTGAGCGGCAGCCAGCTCCGCTCTGAACAATTTAAACGAACTACTACATACAAACACAATTTTAAACTATGCGGAAATGCAACCCACCCGTTTTAAGCGAAATCCACAAACAAACCTCGCATGTAAAAAACCATAACGAAATAGCATTATTAAAAAGTCTGATGAATTCGTAAAGGCAGAATATTCGATACGGCCAAGAAAAGCAAATTGATACACACATACAAACATACGTTGGGGTCCGACAAAATGAGAACAATAAGCATTTCAAAATACAATTATGCAATATTTTTCAAAAAAATCATAGCTCAGTCATTTCTGAACTGATTTTGACGAACGTTTTTTTAGCAACAATAGTTCATATAGATTTACTCAGACAAGTGCCAAAATTGGCTTTCGAACGCAATTGAAATCGATTGCAATTCAAATGGACTTCAGTCGAAAGTGAAATGTGGAACATGGCAGATTGTTGCTGTAACTGATTCTAACTAAAGTTGGCAACTTGCGCAGAAGTTTTTTCTTAAGTTTTTGGAATTTGCGAAAAAGCTGTTTTCCGCTAGTAAGGCTTTATTTCGACACAAGCATTATTTTTCTTTCTAATTTGAAGATAAAAGAGCTCTACAGCAATGTTCCACAAAATTTAAATATATTGCAATTGTGCTTCTGCTGAAATCGATTTTGATAGAATGAGAAAAGTGCAATATGACAGATGATATAAAATTAACAAAATAATACAATTTGTTATTCCTTGTGGCCACAGATATAATGATTACTGATTTCACATTTAATCTATATCGATTTGAATAAGAATAAAATTTTCATTGAAATCGATTTCAATTTCAATTTGCCTAAACTAAACTAAATATAACTCTCTAAAACCAATATAAGATAAACTTCCTAAAAAAGCCTTCACACTCAACTGTTCAATATTTCATATAAATTTTGAAGCAAATTCCATAAAACTACATAATTTACTAGAATATATTAAATATATGCAAGCAATAAAAAAACTGTTTTCGAAGCTGAATTGAAGCTCATGATTTGAAGTGAATTTTTGGCATGCTAAGAAATTGAATACATTTAAATTTTGTATCGCAAAATAATTTGACTTAAATATTCCATTATTGTGCTCATTTTCTCGAACACCATTGTGCATACAAATAAACTGGCAGGCTTACTAAAACGGTGCGGAAAAGAGAACACAACTAGCAAGGCTTGTGATATTGACGACTGCAATAGAACAAACAAAAATGTATGTAAACAACTGAAAATCTGCCGAATAATTTCCAAACTTTTCGAGAATTACTTAATTTTGACTACATAAAACTGAAATGCTTTAAATTTTCAAATGCTTTAAATGTTTTATAAATAATTGTAAGTTGCAAATAAAATTAATATGCAGAAAAATAGAAAAGCAAAAGTAAAGACAGCAAAGCATAAAAATATTGAATCAAGAAAAAGAGAGGATGCAAGTTGATGTAATTTAAATGTCTAACGCATTTGCGTAATTGAGCAACAGAAACGTTTAGAATTAGCAACAATAAATTGTAAAAGCTCATTTGTTTTTATTTTTTTTTTTTAGTACACTAACAGATGGAACAAATTTGGAACAACAAGCTAAAAATTATAGCTGCATGCAAAAATACAAATGCGGATTATGACATTCGACGAAATGGACAATCCCAGAGCGCAGATATTTTGGTACAAAGACAAAGCATATAAGCAAAAATAAAAACGCTTAAGTTGTAGAGTATCTCACCGACCCCACCCCACAAGTCGGCGACCGTACAGTAGTGAAAACGAAGCGAACAACAACTGCAGTAGTTATTTAAGTGTAAAAGTATAAATTGTAAAATGATGAGCGAGACAGACAGAAAAATTTCTAATTTCAGTTTCAGTATGAAGATCATATAATGCAATATATGTATGTATGTACAATACAAAGGACAGATATAGTAAAATGATTTTAGAAATTTGAGATGGCAAAAAACGAGAAAGCAGCGAAGAGCCCAAGTTAAAAACTGGATTTCAATTTAAACAAATAAGAACACTTCCGTTTTTGATGTTTCAATGGGAAGCAAGTAGAGGGCATAATATTTATAAAAAAGAGTACATACATACCAGTAAAAGTACATACAAAAGAATATTATATGAATGTATATGTTGATGGTATTAACTTACTACGAATAAAATAGCAGAGAAAACGAAAGACGAAACACTTTTGGCCTGTGTATGATTTCAGAAATTACAGACAAAGATTAACAAGTTGAGCAGGAGACTAATACCAAACGTATTTTCCTAATAACTGTCGATTCTTCAAACATTTTAGCAATGTGCCTTAATACTAAAGAAGTTGCCGAATTTCTTTTCTATCGTGTGCTATTATATGCATTTCTGTAAACATATGCACTCACCTTATAGTAAACATCCGGCACATATTGTTTATCTGTTGATTCACGCACGTAACCCAGTTCGGGCGCATCCTTTGTGGGTATCAAGCAATTGTCGCGCACCAAAGCCATGCACTGCGCCGATACGCCATAACCCTCCATATGCACTTGTTTTGTTTTGTCACCTGCAAACGAAATTCTTCCATAAGTCAAGTGGAACGAAACGCTTCAAATATATTGCACGCACCTGTTACACACACTGTTACAAATTTGGAGCCAAAGTAGCCATTTGAAGCATATTTGCATGCGTTCGGATGACGATTCTGCAATTCACCCGCCATTATGCATTCTTGTGCAGTGAGGAAATGCGTCTCAATGCCACGCAACTGTTTCACTGTGCCAGCGCTAGGATCATCCGTGATGAGATCAGTAAATATCCAGCCAATCTGTGTTAAAAAATTTCAAATTCTAAATATTTTTCTTGTCGCTGAGAAGAAATTTGCATTTTGACTTGCCTTCTTGAGGCCCAAAGCTGAAGCCACTGCCTCCACCTCCTCAGCGTCATTGTCCTCCAACAGTTTAATCGCGTCACGCGTCGACTCTTGCGGTGGTTCATATATCGCCGCCACTGTAGCGCGTATGCCCAGCGGCACATCTGTGTGCACATCGTACTTGCCGTAGAGGAAGCCCATTCTTTGATGGCTTGTGGTGCGCCAATAGTTGAGAAAGCGCTCCACAATTGTGGTGTTCTCAAACATAACATTGTCCACGTGACGATAGATCTGACGATTCAACGTAATTGCCGATGGCTGACACTTGGAGCAAATGCCCTTGGGCCATGGTGGGTGCTCACGGCAGCCGGACTTGATGCGACAGTTTATATCGTCGAAAGCAACGTATTTGCCGCGATCCATGCCGGATGTTTGTTTGCGTAAGAATGAGTGAAAGGACAAGTGCTTGATCTTCTGCTCCTTCAGGTAGGCATCATCATAGGGCTCCAATGGAGAACAGTGCACACAACGACCATTTGCCGTGTGACGACATCTGCAAAGCAAAATAAAAAGTACAGATTAGTTATCTTCATTGTTAAACTAAAAGCTCAATGACTAACAATCTGGCATCGCGCCCACGCTGAATTAAACCATCAATTTTGGATAGTAACTGATCAACTTCATCCTCGTTCACTGCATTGGTGGCAGCTGTTTTGAGCTGCAGATTACTACCAACGCCACTGGCCAACGCAGCGTTGCCAGTCTCTGTTTCAGGATCATCAATTGCCGTGGTGCTTGTGCGCTGCGCAAGAATAAAAAACAACATGAACAACATTCCACAAAGATGAATATTAAAGCGCTTACCCTTACTGAGGTGCCGGCCATCTGTTTCAAGTAAACCATGTCGCCATGCTTCAGAACGGACCCAATTGACTGCGATGGACTGGCGTGTAGCTGTGGTAGAAGGAAAAGCTTGAGATTGTCTTACAACTAAGGGGGTTAAATCTTACCTCCCGCGTAAAATCACGCTCCTTGAATATGCCAAAGCCATCAACTTTCAAGGCATGCTGTATCGACTCATAAAGCTGCTTTAGATTGGCCTTCGGCGAGATCTCAATACGTTTAATGCCCTCCGGCGATTGAACGCGTATAAGCTGTAATAAAGAGTATATGTGTTAAAAAGTGTAATACAATTTAAAGGAGCTTATTTCAAAGTAATAGAATAAATGAAAAAAGTAATGTTTTCAACAATCTTTACTTTCTCCCATTCATTTTTATTAATGCAGATATTCTCACTTCTATGAGATCAAAAACCAAAAAGAGAAATTACTACACTTCTTCACTGTAAGATAATGAATGAAAACTGTATTTTCTTTACATTTCATTAAATTTTCTTTTGGCAAGTTTTCAAGTGCAAATTGAAACGATAAAGATGCACAAAAGAAGCTTAAACAATAGATAAGAAAATTGTCAAATTAAAAATAAACAAATGAAATAAAGTATGTACTGTGTTTAGTCGTTATAGCATTCATTAAATTCAGAGTAAGTCAAAGGGAAATGGAGTACACCTTATTTGTATTCTTAGAATCTCATCCTTAGATCCTTAAAGTCGCTAGCAGACGCGCAGAAATATGGTGCAAATCTGGTTGCAGGAATTTGGTGAATCAATGAGCTGGTTAGTTTCTCCAAGAGAGCACTCGCACTACATTTACCGACTGCTTGTAGAGCAGGTAGAGACGATGCCTTACAAACGCATACACAACATTGCGCTTGCGGTACAACAACTGCTCGAGATCCATAAAAGTCATGCTGAGGCACGGTCAAAGCTACTGCTAACTGCTTCCTAATAACGTTTTTTTTATTTTTTAAGCTACTTTCAGCCAATGGACTCAACAAAGTGCAGCACTTTCGAACACCATCAGTGGTCGCGCTAGACTAAGCATACAATTTGATGTTATTGTTCTTTGAGGAAATGCGCAATTTTATTTGGCCTTACAGCTTTTTATAGCGAAAGAACATTTGTGCATCTCATGATTAACATAGAATGTGCATATAATGCAGCTGAATTAAAAAGTAACAGGGTTCTTAAAATTACTTAAGACGAAATAGAAAAATTTCAAGTTTCTCTTCTGTTTATGGAAGTAAATACATTTCGAAAGCAAGCGAGCAGTTTCAGTTCTTCTATGGTATAGTTCATCAGATATAAGTATTTCTAATAGCAAAATTCGGAATAAATATACTGCGAGAAGGTAAAACTTCTACGGAAAGTTTAGTCTCATGTAGGAGTACTTTAACTTCATCTCAACATTTTTGAGTAAAACTCGAATTCCTAACTTCGTGCAAATTCCATACATTTTTGAAAAATATTTTTTCTAAAGGGGTACTTTGCTTTTGGAAAACTGCAACACTTTTCGTTCCTGCTACCAACTTGATAAGAAGCAGTCCAAATACAAAAACAAACAAACAGTGGCAGCTTCGCGGAGTTGAGGGAAAATGTACAAGTCATTGCACCATGGCAATATGCAATTGCTGTTGGAGAGAGGGGTGCTTAAAAACAAAAGAGAAAATTACAAGTAAAACTTAAGTGCACAAAAAAAACAAGTGGTTACTTGATGTAAATAGGGGTAGCGGGTGCAAGAACAGTGAAGCCTTCCTGTCTGTGGGTGGCACAGGAAGCAACAACAACGACAGCCCATTCGGCCAGACAACGCCGCAGGGAACAGCAGACAACTTGCTCGCCAGTTGTTGTTGGAAATGCAGCTATAAGCTGCCGACCGGCAATTCACACAATTCAAATATATCCCGTCTATGCTCCACTCACAATTTCACTGCCGCTCCTGGACATAATGCTCGCTGCGCTGCTTTTGCCGATTTCGCGTTTTTATCCTTTGATATCGCTGTTTCGCTGTCTCAATTCAACAATTGCACTTGCCGGCGCACGCCACAAACTTCGGTTTCCCAAATCTTCAATAAATATTCGCAAATTATGCGTTTTTCAATCAAATACGCGCACGTCAATTTTGAGCGCAAAGAAAAAACACACAAAAAAGCAGAGAGCAAAAAATAGCAAATCACTTGGGCTGAATTGTTGCCAGCTGCGAAAAATGCTCCATAAACACAAAAATACGGGGCTGCGTTTTTTGCACATTGAGTTTCTTTTCTAAAGTTTAGCATGTAAATAAAAAATATGTTCATATGTCAGTAGTGTATTTAAACAATTAAAAAGTTTCAAGATGCAAGCAAGTTTCGGCAATATTTCCAATTGAAAACCAGCAATATGAAATGTAACAGCAAGGTTCCTAACCAAAAAACAAATGGCTGACATAGTAAACAAAAACAGCTGACTCTGCTGCTCAAACTGTACGACATCACGACGGCAGTTTGAGAGTCATTCTCAGTTTTATTGCATTTTTGTTGCCGACTTTGCAGGGCGCAACTCCAACCGACATTTTACGCAATACGAGGAAAAACGTAAACGGAAAACGTGGAAAAAAGGAAAATTTCTGCATTTTTTCTTCTCTACGGCACAGCAAAAGGAATGTAGCGAAACGCAATCCGGGCATTTTGGACGCACAATTTATCACGCATGCGATAAATTTATCCACCTTACGTTCCCGTTGTGGTGAAATTTGAAATCTCCAAATCGCATGCGATTTTTGCCAATTTTGTTTGTATGTAAAAATTTTTCCGTTATAATTTTGTGATTTTCGCGTTTTTCGTTACGTCATTTCATCTGCATTACGTAAGGAAATTGGTAAATCCGCCGCCGAGTCCGGTCCATGGGTTATGGAGGGGTGAGGGGGCTTGTTTTTCGTTGTAATTGTTTAGCTCGAAAAAATGTATGTTCCAAATTTTTCTAATTCTAATTCTAATTTTTCGAATCTTAACTAAACCGGCAACGCGGTTTTTTGTTGGTGCGAAATGTACCACGACCACATGTGAATTGCGCCGCGCCGTGAATTCGAATTGTATCTCGAATGAGTAGCTTGACAACCTAACCCCTGACCCTGACTGACTTGAAGGCAATTTTTCCATTTTGCGACAACTTTTAACAACTTTTAACAAACAGAAAAAGAGGAAGCGAGAGTAAAAAAAGTGGCCAGGCACCACAGTTGGTTTTGGAGTGAATTTAAGTTCAGCAAAAAACTGACTTGGAATGAAAGCAAAAAGAAGTACAACAAAATCGAAATATAGTTGGAAAAATTATATTCTGCTTTACATAACAAAATGTGCATATTGTGAAAGCTCAATATACAGCTGAAATGATAACACCATGAATGTCCGTACCCCTTTCTCAGCCTGAGTACATTTCGGTTGTTTTTTGTGCAACAACTTTCATTTATAAAATCGAAATTAATTACTATAATTGCCAACCCAATTTTGATGAGCAAATTCACAAATTCACACGCGATTTCTAGCAACTTTCTGCCCCCCACTTCTTTTGTATGTTGGCAAAAGTGCCTTCAGTTGTAATTGAATTGATTAATTTCCTTTTTTTTGGAATTCAGGTCAATTTTGCTGTGTGCGTGAGTGGCGAAATTCAAATGGCCATAGACCAATAAATATGCGCATTTAAAAAAATACGAGGTCAATCATAAATGAAATAATTAATCTACGTTTTATGCATATTTTTTACGCAAATTATGTAAATATGTCATCATAACAAAAAGTACGACATTTGTCTAAAAAAACCTCTGGAAGTATGTTCATTCATTTTTTATTACTAATTCACACTCACACACACACAAATGAATTCTTGCTTATGAGTTATACAGCAAATGTTTAAAATGTGCGAAAGGCATAGTTTATAACTTTTGTCCCAATTAGTCCACGGAAATATTTCTATGATCTTTTAATAACTTTCCTTTGGCTCTACTCATATGCGTTTACATATAGATTTCTTTGGCAAATTCTCTATCTTCATCATAAGCATGTGAAGGCTGACATTCAAAATTCAAGGTCAAATGTTTTGCTTCATGAATGCATGTGTATGCATTCCTATGTCTGTGTGTGTGAGTTGATGCTGCCAGGGCTTGATAAGAATTACTAAAAAAATCGGCAAGCGAATTGATAACAAAAGCGAAACCTTCCGCGCTCAAAAATTAAAGGTGCAAAATACACTCAGCGCAAAAATGTTAGTACATATAATGCATAACATTGGCAGCAGTTTCAGTTCATTTCTCTTGGGCAGCAGCCGCGCTCATTTTGCGCGAGTCCATTTTTTATTTTTGCAACAACAAAAAACAACAACAGGAAAAGCGCGAGGAGCAACAGTCAAAAAGCTGACAGCATACAGCCACACAGCCATGTGTGTATGTGAGCGCATAAATAATTCAACAAATACAAGCTTTCGTGTGTGTGCATGTGTGTGTGTGTGTGTTTTCCTGATTGTCTGCGCTCACATATAAATTATATTAAATTAGCTGTGAAAATGATTTTCAGCACTCTCTCACGCACTTAACACCACACATGTACACATCCTTACGCACACTTACACACGTTAACACATGCTAGCATAGAAATAATGTGCGCTGTCGTCTAATCGCACACTACAATGAAATGTGCTTTAAATCTAAGCAAGAAAATTATCTGAAAAATAAATCAAACAACAAATCTAAGAAATAGAAGAATTTTCAGAAATTTTTCTCATGACCAATTTTTATACCTTTTTTAAGATATTTAATAGGCATTTTATTTATTTCATTATTCTTATGAAAATAAATTAAATATTCTATGAAATGCCAGAAAAGACTACTAAAACAATTGCTCTAAGGGCTCAATGGGATAAAAAAAATTCTACGAATATGCTCTGCAATAACTTTCACCAGGCAGTCATCAGATATGAAAAGTCCATGCGGCTAATGCAAAATCCTAAAAAGGGTAAGATTATTATTTATGATTTATACTTTACATAACCCCAAAATTTAACTCATATCATTTAACCTGTTTCCAGCTGTACGTCCTCTAACAGCTGCCGGCCGCTTAGCGCTCAGCTGATCAATCGAGCAGCATACCAAAAAAACTCAACTTGCTCAAATTTCTTTCTGGCTCCTTATCTATTATATTCTACACACACACGCCCCCTCCCAGAGTATACTTTCTCTACACAGCTATTCCATTCGCATACTCACCGGGATACTCAACGGACATTACATCATAGGCATCATGGCTGGCCGATGTCAAATCCCATGGAGTGGCTTTTGCAATAATTCTGGAGACGAAGAAGAACTCGAATCTATGGAGCATCTTCTATGTTACTTTCCAGCACTACAAGAACGTCGCCTACGGGTAAATGGTTCTTTGATAGATTAAAAGAAATAGTACATGTTCCTCTGGAGGATATTTCAAGGTTCGCCAGGTTATCAGCATGGTTCACCTAAGGGTTTGTGACTTTCTCGATCTACTGTGTTTTGTATATAAGACAATCGATAAGGACCCAACAGGGTTTATACGTGGCCTTTTTAGGCTGACAGTTTAATATACATATAAGGCATTACAATGAGCCTTCGGTCTTTGGGCGGGTTTACTTTTTAACCTAACCTAAAAGCACTCGATGCTTTCGACTACTCGTGAAAGTTAGCTCTGGCGTGTGAGCCTGTTAAACTATTGGCACACAAAAACAACACCATTACACCTTCAGTCAACTACAGCAACAATATTTGATTTCTTGCACATGCAACTGGCAGCTGCTGATGCGCATCCTTCACATCCCTCCTACACATTCCTCCCTCACATCCCTCTCTCACATTCCCGCTCGTTGGCTCGCACTAATTTTTTGCGATTTCTGTTGTGATAAAGCGATTCGCCTGCTTCACTTTCGTTGCTGCTCGTTGGCCACAGCAACAACAACAAGCACGCCAGCAGCAGCAGCAACAACAGATGATTTCGAAAGCCTTTCGAACATGCTACTTCGAAAATGTTATCACTCGCAGCGTGGCACGGGCAACGGAAGTGCGGCGGTGCTGTTGGCGTTGACGATGGCAGGCGGGCAACAGATACCGTTGCTGCTACTGCTGCCACACTTTCACTTGCCACAACTCGCAGCGTCGACACTTGCGGCAGATGTTGTGTCCTCTTCGAGTTGGCAGTACGCTTTTGTCTCATGTCGCGTGCGGTACGTACAGCGCAAAGTGCTTCTCCGACAATTTGGCGAAATATTTGAAGTTGTTTGAAATTTATTTGTAGTATTAGTGTGCTAATAGCAGCGCCCTCTGCCGTTTTTATTAAACATTTTAATTCAAAAACAAAAATCGCACTCAAAGTCGCAGTCGTATTCGTTTTGGCTTTCGCCGCCGCTTCAGAAAAATCACGTGCGACATGTACGGCTCATTGTCGGCGCTACTGCGGCTGCATGTGGCACACTGCCGCGCATTCCTGCCTGCTTGCTTGGTGTGATTTGCGGCATGTTTGCGTCAAAAGTGAATTCCGACAGCGGGCCGCTTCAAAATCATTAGACTCGAAACTGCGGGCCAGCGCCTTTATTGGTGAGTGTTTGACGTATGTGAAGTGTTGCTGCTGATGCTGTGGTGAAGCAGAAGAAGCTGTAGTGGGAGTGGCAGCTCTGAGCTGCTATGCACATTCCAATAAAATTTTGCAGCATTTTAAATTTTACATATATTTAAAAAATTTTGTAGTTATTACTAGCAGAAAATGAAGTAGTAAACTTTTTTGATGGCGGTCTGAAAAAATAGGCTTGCAGTTACACTTTTAAAGAAACTACAAAAGAAAAGGTTCAAGCAAACTAAATTCAGACTTTTCAGCGAGAATTGTCTTATGTGCTTTTTTTTACAGCAGCTTAATGGTAAAATGGTTCAAAAAGCATTACCAAGTATGTATGTAATTTGAAAGATTTGATCAGATTTTATTCGTTCTGTTCAGTTAAATTTAAATTGATGCAAGTCACTGCAGTCTGAAAGGCCTATTCTCACAGTTCTACATGTATGTACATATTTACAGACCCTTAAGAAGCCGTAGCTTCAAAGGGTTTAGACATCTGCTCAAAATAGTATGTATGCTGCGATTGCAGATATATATAAATCACTTAGATAACGAAGTCTGTTGCTTAAAAGCGCATCACAGTTCTTTTCGGTTCCACTTTTTGGCTAAGCTTCTGGCATATGTAAGTATATGCCTTAGCTTGCCTGTTGCCTTTCGTTTTCTTTCAGAACGTAAGTCTACATCACTGTCAGCTTAAATTGATTTCAGAATATACCCTTTGATATAGGCGCTGAGCCACGATTTGCCAGCTTTTCGGTTACCTCGTTCTCTTGAGCTACCCATTTTGTGAAGTTGCGATTGCGTTGAGCTTCTTGCAATGAATTATACAAATTCAGCGCCTATAACTATGCTTGATTATTCTATATTCAAGCGGCATATGTTTTTTCTTGGCATTTTCGCAACTTTATCTATTAAAATATAAAACAGTTGAATCAACTGGCCGTGTAACCCAGGCTTAGGCCTAGCTTTATCGCATTAACTTGTGTGTGCTTGTTCTATTTTGGCACAAACTTAACAGCACCTACATACATATGCATCTATGCAATAGCTTTATTCCAACGGGATTGAGCAGCTTTACTTTTATGGCAAATAACAAGCTCAAAGAGTTGCCAATTCGTCGCGAGAGATGGCGCCACACAAAGAAACAACTTGATAAATAAACTCTTTTTGTTTTTTTCCGAAGGTATGAGTCTGTTGGGAATGGAAACAGCAACCGCTCTCAGCAGAGACCAAGCGCTTACCCACTGAGCTCAACTTTATTTATAATTCAATTTAATTTGAATTTTTAGCGCTATTTTTTGCGCATGTCTTTGTAGAAAATTTGCATAAAAATTAAATGGGAGTTACTGGCAATTATCAGGCTAGGCGCTTACCTTAAAATCCCTGCTGAGAGCAGGCTGCCGCAAAAAAGGCAAAGCTACATAATTCAATTAGATGCCGCATGTTAAATGCTCGCTTTTAACCGTTATTAACCTCACATAATAATAATGCTTGACACGCATCAAATTCCCAGTCACGCTCCTTACTCAGTGCGTAGGCAGCCGCTCATGCTACGCCACAGCCGTCAGCGCACACTCCAACTTCACACTTTACGCAGCCAAAGAAAAAAGTCGGCAGCAAAAGTGAAAAACCAAAACAAAAATAAAGAAACAAAAGCAAAGCGCGAAGCGGAAAGCGGAAACCTTTTTGGTTGCTTATCATTTTTGAGAAGACTGCTGCCAGGCCACAAAAAAGCGGTGCTGAGCGCGGGCTGTGATTTGCGGCAATTACATAAATCTGCGAAAAAGCAAGCGAGGCGAGTGGCAGCTGTAGGCGCAAGCCATAGCGAGGCAGCGCGGCCAAACAAGTGCTACACACACACACACACACACACACACACACGCGGCGAGCTCGAATTAATTTTAAAATTGTACAACAACAACAGTGAAGTGTGCATAGCAAAGAAGTGAAGCAACTGCGGAAACAGCAACAACAACATCGGAGATCGCCGAGACTGCGGCAATAAGGCGCGCAATAGGCGCTTATGTAAGTATGAAGGTATGCTTGTATTTATTTATACCTATACATATATGCAATGCAAATGTATGTGCCTGTGTATGTATGTATGCATGCAGATACCTGCAGGCAGGAAAAGTTTTGCAAGATTGTGTGCAAATGTTTACAAAAACAACGCACAACATATTATAGTAATAAAGCACCAGCCGAAGTAGACGCTCCAGTGGCAGGTTGCGTATACGCGCTGTAGGCCAAGCTTTCATGCCTTAAATTATGTATTTTTAAAGCACTGCTCGGAAGTTGAACTGACACTTACTTAATGTGACAAGTGTTGAAGACTTTGAAGACTTAGAAAGACGCTTATTTTATTTAAAACGAAAAATGTATGTTGCTTAAATTTATTTACAAAAAGATAAAATTAAAAAAACGCACATCATGCTGGTTTCTTAAAAGAAGCAGCGTTGCAAAATAAATAAAAAATATATCCAACCGTTTTCTGCTAGTTCATTTATGTCAAAATTCTATATTATTATATGACAATATACATGTACTTATATATATGTGTTGACACCACAATCATTAATTGAGGAATTTTACCATCAAATGCAACCATGTGCACAAACATCTGTTTCACGTTTACTTGTCCATTTTCTGACACTTTGTTTTGTAATGTTCGTCTTAACCCTTTTGTAAAATAAAGAGAAGATCAACTTTCTTTTTTGGATCGAACCTTCATCGAAGAAACACGCGTTTTCTTAGTGGTTAACTACATCTATATATATATATATACATATATAGTTTTATATGCTACAAAAGCATGCTATATGCGTATCTGCATGGAACTAATAAGCTTCATTTTTACGGCAAAGTGCCACGGGCTTCGTAAAATAAAACCTTTATCTTTTTCTGTTGGTATGAATCTGCTGGCTAACTAAGTGCTTGGTCGATGCTGCGAAAGGGCCTGGGTTCAAATCTCAGTCCGGCATCTTATATAAAGAGAATTTGTTTTCAAATAGTTTCTTTGCGCGGCGCCACTTCTCGCGGCTAATTGGCAATTTTACGAGAACATTCTTTGCTTCTCAACCCGTTCGGATTTGGTTATTTGTAGGTCCCGCTAACTTGTGCAAATATATGACAAGCACACTCAAGTTAATGCGAGAAAGCTAGGCCTAACCCTCAATTATTATTATTAATTATTATTATTATGTAGCTGCTGGGGATCGAACCAATGATACCTCTAGTTGCTATGCAATATCTTTTTGCTTATTTTAGGAACTAATGAAGCGTATCAACAACCTTAGTTTTATTAACAAATATCTTGAAAACAGATTGCAGTATCACAACCAGTTGTATGCCATTTCAATGTGAATTGTCACAATTTGAAACAATTAATTCCGTCCGAAACAGCAGCATTTTTATGAAAGTCTGCGAATTCGGTAGGCTTCGATGCCCACCAGTAAACAAATATACTTCACTTGCATATATATGGATTTTAATTGGAGCTTGTATCTTGTTTGAAGATGCAGACGAAAGCAAAAAGATTATAGCAGGTTGAAATAAAAATTATTGTTAAAAAAAGCGCATAACAAGCTCTAAAGTCACAAACAAAATAATTTTACTCATACCACATGTAAGCTCAGCCGCTGATAATGCGCTTTTATATACAAATGTGTATTTGTATGCATGTGTATGTATGTGTAGGCTTCAGGTATTTAGATTTAATGAACTTAAAACGAGCAAAGGATTAACTTGAGCTACATTGCCAGCGCAAATATTTCAATGATTTAATGTTACGCATACGACGGGAGGAACCTTAAGGCGAAGTTGAGCTGAAATTAGCCGCATTTTGTGCTCATTAGAGTGGCGTATTCTTGTAGGAACTTAATACAAACGTAAAGAGATTTATCGTAATATAAAACTGCTTGCAGTTCGGTAGCGCACGGTTAATAAATACAGAAATTTTCAGGAATTTTGTGCAGAATTTAGATATTTCAATGTTAATGCAGACTGCAGAGAGAAGTAAGATTGAGTAAATATGCCCCGCATAGACCCTGTTGGATACCTATAGGTACCAAATGGATTTGCTAACAAATCTAGATATATATTTCTCTTTTATTCTGGGAAAATTGGGTCTAAAAAAACTGCTCCTTCTATACTACTACTCTTTAAGTACGCTTTTCAAAGTACTCCTTCCGTAGGTCCGCTTCTGAATTACTTATTTTGAGCTACTCATTTTTAGCTACTCCTCTTAAAGTACTTCTTCCGAAGTACTTACTCTAATCAACTCCTTCTGAGCTACTCTTTCTGAACTACTGCATAAGAGCTACTTCTTCTGAGCCACTTCTTGATGAGTAATTCTTACGAAGTACTTATTCCGATCTACTCTTTCTGAGCTACTCTTTCTGAGCTAATCATTCTAAAGTACTTCTTCTGAGCTACTCTTCTGAGCTACTCTTCTGAGCTACTCATTCTGAAGTTCTTCTTCTGAACTACTCTACTCTTTCTGAAGTTCTTCTTCTGAACTGCTCCGTCTGATTTACATACATATTTCTTCTGCGTGACTTCTTCTGAACTACTTCACTTGAAATACTTGAAAAACGTAACACAATCTGGTTTTGCCAGAAATCCTTCAAAGTCTATGCATGAGCAATTTGCTCAAGCAGCCTAATTTAATCGAAGCTATGCAAAGTAACAGCCACCGCATAAACTGTCAGAACACTTTCTCAAGCCTTTATCACGGCATGCGAATTATGTGAGCTTTCACGACTGTCATGACAAGCTCCACACATTTGCCTACGTCACTTACATGCGCCACCTTACAACTGCACACTTTGACATAATTCAGCCTAATCCGCTTTACGAAATATGAAAAACCAAATCTAATCAGCTTCAAATACAGAACGTGACTGCCTAAAAGCCATTTGTAAATATGCTATAAATATGTGCTTAACAAATGTTTAATAAACTGACAGGCTGTCAATAAACCTTTACGTTATGCAAGCAACAGCAACAACAACAACAAGAACAAGAACAAGACTGACAATAATAGGTTTATTTCCAAAAATTGGCGTCTATGCCATTCAAACAAGCGGCGGCAGCAGCCACACGTCTATCAATTTGGCTATTAGCATATGATATGCTTATCAGCCATATCAAAATACATGCACACACACACACAGAAAACAGCATATGCATTTTATGTGTGTGTGTGTATACGCTCAAGCACAGGCAACAAATTTTACAATTGAATTATCCTGCGAACTGTGCACGAGAAGCTAAAAGCAAAGTCCCAGCGGCTAGAGCGGCAAATGAAGCGAAAGACTGCGCAAATTAAGTGAGTCTATCAGAGGCGTAACGGAGCAGCTAACGGTTCAAACGCTTATCACTTTTATGCAGCCAAATTGTAGACAGCTTTGTGTGACTCTCAGCTGATAAAATATCTGCCGAAATGATAGACAGGCATGCCAGCTGTCCCTTGGTCTTCCATTTTTCCATTCTTCTGTGTTGTCTATCAGTCTATCAGTTTGTCTATGCACACACACATGCATACATATATACTACACACATACATGCATACAATATGCCATGCATCAATGTCGATAATTTTATAGCGTCGTATGTGACTGACGAAACGCTTGCGGCATACGTGTATTTGTGCAGGTGTTTGTGTGCGTGTGCGTTGAACTTCATGTGGCAAATTATGACGAAAATTGGATTTTCACTCTGCTGCTCTGCTCTCCTCGATGGCTTCTGAGTTCAGCGCAGTCGTGCAGGTGGCACGCACACGTGACAAATGAAATAACGTCTGACTTTGATCTACATTATTCTCAATATATATGTATATGTGGGTGTATGTGCGTGTGTGAGTGCAAGTGGCCATGAGAAAGCGTATTAGTGTGCCATTGTTTGCTTATGCCTTTGAATGGCAACAGGTGCTAATGCAATTGTCGAGTGTGGAGTGTGGGCAACTATTCGAGTTGCTGATATTGACTGAAGCCATTGCGTCACAGGATGTGCTGTATATGTGTATGTATGTGTGCTTTAAAAATGAAAAAAATTTTAAATACAAAAAAGCGGCTACTATGGGGGAAAGACCGGCATGTACTATAAGCAAATATTAAAGCATGAAATGTTAAAGGACTTACTCACAGGTCATGGAGAAAAGCAATCTTCCTTGAGCATTGTTTGTCACTGGAGATGAGCAATCTTTTTTATCTGGAAGTAATGTGATCAAGAACTAGTTTAGAGGTAGTATTTCAAATAAGTTCAGAAGGAGTTTTTTAGAAAGGAGTTGTTTTGATGGGACAGTTCAAAAGAAGTAGTTCAGAAGGAGTAGGTCAGAAGGAGTACTTAAGAAAAAGTAGTTTAAAAGGATCAGTTCAGAAGAAGTGCTTCAGAGGCTGAAGTTTGGACGAAGTAGTTTAGGAGGAGCAGTTTAGAAGGAGCTGCTCAGATGGAATAGTTCAGAGGGAGTAGTTCATAAGCTGTACTTGAGAAGGAATAGGTTAGAAAGAGTAGTTCAGAAGGAGTAGTTCCAAAGGAGTACTTACAAAAAGTGTTTTAAAGAACCAGTTCAGAAGCAGTACTTCGGTGGGAGTTGCTTAGATGACGTAGTTAAAGAGAAGCAGTTTAGAAGGAATGCTTTTAATGGAGTACTTCAGAAGGATTACTTAAGAGCTGCTCAGATGGAGTAGATAAAAAGGAGCCGTTCAATAAGAGTACTGCAGAAGAAGCGGGTTTGAAAGAAAACGAGAGAAGCTGTTTCTCAGAGGAGCTGCTATTGAAAGTGCTCACCTAATTTCCAACTGGGTTGGTGGTCTAAATTAAATTGAAATTAAAAATCAAAGGTTGCACTTCAGGTGCCGCTACATTCGCTGAAACGCTTTCAGTGCAGCAGCAAAGCATTATAAAAGATAAAGAGACAGCTTAAATGAATTAACTCGTATAGCACAGAAAGAGATAAGAAAGAAGTCAATGAAAAGTACGAGCGACTAAAATTGAAGTTGATGACATGCCACTCAGCAGACTTGAAGGTAGAACTGGAAATAGAGAGGCATGATTCTTTTTACAAATTGCGGTACTTATGCCTTTAGACAGCAACATTTTTTGCACAGACTAGAGCAGACAGCAATTTAAATATGTCAACAACAACAACAACAACAGCAACAGCAACGGTAGCATTGGCGACCGAATTATGCAGAGCTTTAATAAATTATGTTGCTAAGATAAGTTGAAGCGATAAGAGGAAACTCGATGTACAAAGAGTGAGAACATGATGACACAATCTTTGACTGTGTGTGTGTGTTCCTGCCAGCAGGCCTTATTTGCATATTTGTATTAATTTTATTTGTTACTGCTGATACACATACACACACAGAAGATGCGTTGCTGAAGTAATGATATTTAGAAAATAAAGACACTTAAAGGGCATAGACAGAGAGAGAGAGAGTGAGAGAATGTTAGTGTGCAGGAGAGAGAAATGTGGATATTGGATTTGACGCTGGCACAGCATGACGAAGCAATTTTGGCTGCCAGCCAAGGCAAGTTTGTTGTTAATGTTGTCATTATGTGTTCATTGTGTGTTCATTGTTGTAGTTTTTGTTGTTGTTGTTGTTTATTGTAATTTCATTATCAAATTACTTTGGTGTAAGTAAAATTGGCCAGCACAAAAATAGAACTACTAAATACAAAATAAACTTGCAATAGCATAAATCACAGCAGGAGCACATTTTCCCTTGTGCACACATTAACCCTTTGTTGCTGAAAATAGCTTTTATATACTTTTATTTAAGAGAGTATTTATAAACATGCTGCCAAGCAACTGCAGATGCTTCAGCATTGGGGAGTTCGAAAGTTCAATGTAGCTGTGCCTCGGCATTGTTCAGCGTTGGCTAAAAATCCTTCTTCTTGGAAGCATCGTCCTTGATTTAGTCACTATGAGGATGACATTAAAGTTGTCATATTACATTTTATTTTCAACTTCTCTTCTTCTTTCTGTTCTTTGTGTAAGCTAAGCAACTCTATGAGCCATTTCCAACGAACTTGCCTTGGCGCTTTTCTTTTCGTGCCCCCGCTGAGGCAAGGCTAAAATTAGCTTATCAGCTTTAATTGATCAGCTTAACAAAAACATAGGCAGTAAAGTGTAAAATTGTTTGCCTGTATGTGGCATGAATTGTTCTGTTGCTCGTCCTTATGAAGCACATGTCACAAGTGGCTTCTAATCATCATGCTTAATATTAGCAAGAGAAAGAAAAGAGTGCAAAAGGAAGAGAGAGAGTATACCCATATACTTATATAAATATATATATATATATATAAAAATATATGTATATATATATATATACATATATGTGTGAGTGCAAACAATTAACTACACATGTGTGCGCAACAGCGACTTATGCCTGTATTAAATTAGCTCTTCATTGATAAAAATGTGGCTAGGCCAAGCGCACCAAATTCGGTTTCAGGCCACACGCATTTACACACAAGCACACACACATACCAACCGACACATGTGTATGAATAGTCATGTGTGTATGCGTTTATGTTTGTCAGAATTTGTTTTGACTTAACGAAAATAGCGTGAAATGTTGATTTGAGCATTTGATATTCTGGGATAGCAGTTATTGACATCTCCACTTTATATGCGTATGCTTTAGTGTTTTTGAGTATCAACTTGTGTGTATTGGTATTTGTTGGCGCTTGCGATAGACTTTCATGGCATACACACTCACACTCGCTTATCTGCTATCGTGCTGAGAACTTTTTACACTTGCTAGCGACACATGTGGCACATATACTGTGTTCCTGCCCCGCCATCGCTAGAACTCGTCTGACTTGTTTAGGAGCGCCATTCTTTTCAGGGCTCCAACAGATCTCGGAACTAGGCATTAAGCCTCTTTGGAAATTTGTGAAAAACACCAAAATTCTGACAGATCACTACTTTGACAACTCCTAAACGGAACTGGTATCGCTAAGGACCCAACAGGGTCTATGCGTGGCCTTCTTAGGCAGCCAGATTAACCTAACCTAACCTAGCGAAACATGTGCTTAAATTCTTTTAGCCAGAGAAAAAAAGCAGCAGGCAAGCAAGTAATTTGCCATTGTGCATCGAGTTTGAGGCAGGCAAAGATTTGAGGAATGTTTTATTTTGCAACTGTTGCAGAGAAATGTGCCATTATTAGAGCATAGCTTAAGCATAGCTGTATGCGTATGTATGTGTGTAGCTTCAGCGGTTGCAAAGCAGCTTGCGGCGAAAAGTTTTCAAGTACTTGATAGCAGAGAATTCAAATCTTTGGCAGCAAACTTGTGTCATTTACAGACTTTAAACGACAGTGGCAACTTTTTTGCACAAACTAATTTGAGCTTGCATCAGGCAGCAGCACGAAATTATGTTAAATCCTTCATTGAGGAGAAGCCTTTCTCTTTAACTCTTCTACCTCTTCTTTTTGAATAAAAATACATGCTGATGTAATAAGAGGAATAGCCCCTCTCTTTACCTCTTCTACTTCCTCTTCTTCATTAAAAATACATGCTGATATAATGACCCCTATACTCCGTTTGTTGCTGAGGCAGAGAAAGAACAAAATTCAACTTTTTCTTGGAATCCATGAGAAAGTTTTTTTCCATGGAAAATGGTGCTAAAAGTTTTTCGCTTTTCTAGTTGAAGCCGTTCACCATTTTAAAAAGCAAAAAATAGTTGAATTAATATTACTCATACTACGTGGCTTACTGCTGAATTCATACAAGATGAAATAAATTTTTTTAAACTGTTTTACAGCAACATTGAAGCATATAAATTTCGTACTCAGCAGATAAAATATTTTGTAGAAAAAGAGTTAGTATGAATAATATTAATACATACAACAATAGTTTGCTATTAAAAAATGAATATCGAACAAGAAAAACGGCCTAACACGGACGGCTTTTTTTAGGCTTTCTCCAAGGGCAACCTCTGCATTAAAAAAATGCTCCTTTCTGCTTTATCATGACAAAAATGCATAAATAATATTCTTATGAATTGCATGCTTTAATATGCTTGAGAATTTGCAATCAGTTTCTGTAGCCGCTGCTCTGCGCTGTCTAGCACCTGTTGTCCTGCGGCGCCATAAGCCAATCTGAGCTCATGAATTGCTGAAATGCGCCAGACGAAGCGGACTGCTCTTTAAGCCAAGCCAAGACAAGCTGAGTCAATTCAGCAGCGAGCAGCTTCATCTTACAGCAATTTCGGTTGGCCGCTTGCTGCTGTTTGCTTTTATGACATTGACACATGTGTCAAATAGCACTACAACAACAACAAAGTGAAAACAAAAACAAACGCTACTGAAGGCACAGCAAGCAAACGAAATCAGCGCAAGCGTTACATTTGCCGGAATAATAAAACGCCAACGCAACAACAACAACAATAATAACATCAATAACAACAACAACAACAACAAAAACAGTTGTTGCTACGTTGCTTCTTGTCCTTTTTGCCTTTTTTGTTCAGCTTGCCTCGAGGCGGTTTGCTGCTTTTATGAGGCCGCATTTTATAGTCTTCGCGTCTACAGGCGCTACCAACTAGCGCTGCTGCCACACAAAATCAGCTGCCAGCAGCCGGGCTACGCACAACTTTAAGCTGCCGCCAGCAGCGGACGTCGACGCCGACGCTGATGCTTTCACTGACCAGCAGCAGCGAGCGCCATATTCCTTGGCAGCTGCCATAGACACGCGTTGTCAAAATAAACACTGTTCTCTCAAGCAAATGCAGCGCCTAAATGCATTGGTGTGAGTGCATGTGTGTGTGTGTGTGTCAGAGAGAGCGTGTTTATTTTTAGTGTTAATGGCAAAATGATAAACTTTGTTTATAGTAAAACAACAATAAAAGCGGAAACTTAGGCATGCGGCATCCTGCCATGCTTGGGCGCTGTATCTGTGTATAAACATGCGTGTGTGTGTATGTGTGTTTGTTTATAGCACTAATTTTTTTTATAACGTTAAAAAGGTTCATTTTCCCTTGCTTGCTATTTTCGTGCCTGAGCAAAGGAATTTGTTAAGTTGTTTGAAAATTGTTGGCATAAAATTAGGCGCTACCAAAAAGAACTGAGAAGGAAATAAATTAAAAAACCAAGAGGAATCATGAAATATCAACCTAAAATATTAGTTTAAAATGTGTGACGGTAATGCTAGAGCTTTTGAGCAAAAAGTAATCAAAGAACTGTTGCATAGTTTGAGGCTTCTACTTATGAGTTTGTTTTGAATTACGTTGAATACAAAAAAGGACATATTTCCGATACCCAGAGCCTTGAAACCATGATAGTCTCTCAGCTATCTAGAAAAAGACATTTTTAAAAACTGTTGCATAGTTTCAGGCGAGTTTGCTATAAACAGAAATGAATTCAATTAAAGCATAAATGTATTCTAGTTGCCAAACTGTCACATTGAAGGCTCTACAGTGCACCATTTACTTGAATAATATATTGTAACATAACATATAATAACATAAACGAATCAAATTTACTTTAAAATGCTAAATACGAACCTTACATGACTCAGTCTAAGGAAAGCTTTGTATCTTTTGCAAAGGAAATAGGAAGCACCATCTGTTCTTCGAGTTACTTAACAGGAAATTTTCATAAATTTCTGATGCTGATTTAGGAGCAACATCTCAAAAGTTCAGAGGGGAAAGGATGTCATGCACATTGAATGAATCCCATAAACGAGATGAGATTAAAGAAATCTTAGAAAAGCACTTCAAAAGGATTACAGCCGCAGCAAACGTAACAAAAGCGGAGTTGCCAAGCGACTTAACATAAACCAATTTTAATAAAAGCTGCTTCGATTTGCATAATTAAGTAAAAGCTATAGTAAATTTAAATCCTTTCGAAAGGAGCAGAGTAGAGAGATTTTGTAGGACCAAAATAAAATTCGCATAAATCTAGCATGTTGGAGAAGCTGGCGCATGCAACCAACAGCTGTTGGCTAAGCTAAAAGTTCCTTGTTACTTGCTTACACACTTTTACACTTTCACACTTTTCACACTCGCCCCTCCCCCAAAAATAGCAGAAAGTAAATAAAAGATGAGTGCGAGTGAAGTGGAAAGTCTGCGCAGCAATCGAGAAGTAGATAACGCTGAAAGGGTCGCAAATGGCATGTGTTTAGCATTGACATTCTCGACGCCATCGAAAGCAACAACAAAAATAACAAGAGCACAAAAATATGTTGAAATAAATATGTATGTATGTATGTAGTAGTAGAAAAGGGTGATGATGCCACGGGGCGACAATGGCATTAGCTTACTTTGCACTTTAAAAAGGGTTTGAAATATTGCGGCAGAATATTTCGGTTTGCTTTTTGGTGTACAGAAATGCATACCTGCTAACAGTGCTGCCATTTTTGCTTGTTGGCCAGCAAAAGCCGACCAATGAGGAAAAGTACTAATATACTTCTCAAAAAATTTATAAAATTATACTACTTTTGAATTTAAATGGCAGAATTTTCATCGACTATATATTTTTTCTATATTTTTTAGAAGTCTTAAATAATTTTAAGAGTAATACATAACTTTTTGTGCTTAAGCATATATAAACATTTTTTTAAAAGTGTCTCTTAACCGCATCCAGGGCTCTCAAGTGACCTTTATTGATTTCTTACTGTGTTTTGACATTAAAATTTTATCAAATTCAGGAAATGAAGTTAGTCCTTTTAAGGAAGCATTCAAATAATCACTATATAGACAGAAGCAGCAAAATTGGCAAAAAAAAGTAGTTCAGATAAGGAAAGCGAAAAGAACTGTAAATTAGTAAAAGCTGTAAGGCAACCCAAAGGAAAGTTTTAAAAGGATTGCTCACTTTGGCAACCACAACGATATTTTCTTACGCAACTGCTTTAAAGCGACTGTACAATAAATCGCTTAAGATAGATTTCAAAGTGTTACAGCCTGTGAGGCAGTCTCAACAACAAAAATGCCTGTATATTTTAAATCCTTTTTGATTGCATTTCGTATGCTTCTGCTTGCTGTGTGATGGAAAGGAATATTTGAAAATCAATTTGAATAATATTTGCTCGCTTGATTGAACAATGCGCAAAAGAAGGAACACGATTAACGCTTATGCTAAAATGCGCACGCACACAGATACACAAATACAAATACAAGCACATAAGCACACATACAGACACTGACACAGACAATAGCCAAAAGCGGATTTTGGTGCTGAACTTTTTTGTTATCTGCCTCAAGGACATGTCAGCTGCCATGTGACAGCAGTGTATGCTTATTTGTGTGTGTGCGAGTGCGTGTGTTATTTGTGTGTGTGTGTGTGTGTGTGTGTGTGTGTGTGTGTGTGTGTGTGTGTGTGTGTGTGTGTGTGTGTGTGTGTGTGTGTGTGTGTATGGTTAGCAAAGAGAGTCAGCAAGAATTTTATTTGCATGTGCTTTTTCTACAATTTAAAATTGCTAAAGCAACATCAAAAGGCAAGGAGAAAGGATTATCATTGTGAATATTTGGAAAGAGACAGAAAATATAAGCCTGCTGGCAAAAAATGGGCAGTTCGGAATTTTCGACATTTTTATTTAAAAAATTCTTTGCAATTAGTTGAAATGCTTTAAAATTTCACACTGCAAATACCAATTTTTCCAAAATCAACACAAAATGGTATAACTCATTATTTCAAATTAATGCTGGAGTCTTTAGTAAAGCCAACAGATTTTAAAAATAATCCCAAACGAAACTTGAATCGCTCAAGCAACATAAATAATTAATCTGCTTCAATCGGCGCAACTTCGTAATCGCTTCCTAGCGCTGAAAACCAAAAGCTTCCAAGTTCTTAAGCTGCTTAGAAAGACGACGTCCAAAACTACAACAACAACAGCAGCAGCAGAAGCAGAATCAGCCTACAATTTTAATTACTTCCCGGCAAGCAAACAAAAGTGCCTTGTAAACAATTTACACACGCACACAGGCAGCACACAGCACACATACCAGCAAACAATTTCATGCTTTTGGCCTTCAATGTTAGAACCTTCAATTCAACGTAAAATATAGCTCATGACATTTGTAAAAGCGACAGGTTTATGGTTATGCCAATCACGATTACTCAAAATATTTTCAAATATTGTATTTTTATAAGTTTTAGTAGAATTTTAAGGCAATGAATGTTGCATATTTTCCGGCTGTCATTCAATATAGAATGAAAGCTATATTTTGATCGCTGCAAAACTCTCTTAAGAGTAGAAAATTCAACGATCGAGGAGCCGCTGAAAGTCACTTGACCAAGCTTTTCGCCCATTCTACACCGCTGGAGTTATGAAGCTACCGGAAAAATGGCAAGAAGCTTATAAATAATAATAGCCAATATATGCTTGATTAAAATTGATTTTCAATAAAGGCAATTTTTTTCAAAAATTTACCTAAAATTAGCGAATACTTTTTATATTGTTGAATTGAATTGAATTCCTTCCTAGCAAATCGTATGCGCGTTTTATTGCTTGCTCATTTATAAGCCACTTTTCTTTAAGTAAATCATGCCACTTTTCTTTAAGTAAATCATTTCATAAAATAAGTGGCAATCTAAGCAAGAAATTGTCTGCTAGAAAGACACACTTTAGCCTTGTGTAAGGCATGCCTAAGCCTGTTATGCCTTTTCAAATATCAGTATTTTCCTTTAAACTTGATGAGCGCTCCCAAAACTGGGAACATATGCTGGGTGGCATATGCTGCCGCTGCCGCCTGCAAGGAGCGGAGCACTTCACTTGACAAGCCACAGCAAAAAGTCAGAAATTAAATTGCAATTAAGAAGTTGGCAGAAAGTCGAAATTTTTATTTATTCTAACATTTTTGGTTTTTCTTGTTCTTGACAAAAACTTGAAAATTTCAATTTGAGCATGCTGCCAAAATTTAACAAGAATCGAGCTTACAAAATAAGTAGCTTGCTATAAGCGAGTGTGTCCAATACTAGCCTACATTCTCATAGAGAAGGCCAGCGCGCTCAAAAGTATGCTAAAGTTTTATGCTAGTGCGTTTTCATTTTATGCGCTTTTATTTGTTTGGCTCGTAATGAGACGCACGTAAATGTGACTATGAAAATGGGCGTGCGTCTGTGTGTGGTGTGTGCAATTACGTGCGCCTCTGTGCATCTGTATGTGTGTGTGTTTGTCTGTTTCTAAGCGGCAGCTAGCAGCTGCTAACGCAGATTTCCGCTGTGGGTTTCAACTAAGGCCATTAAAAACTGAGCATTAGCAATGCGCCAAAAAATCTGTCCGTCTGCCTGTATATGTATGTATATGTAAGTGTGTGTGTGAGTTTAAGTGTGGCAGATTTGTGTGTCATTTGAAATTGTTACGCATGTTTTATGTCAGACACGCTTTAATAATAACGCTACTTTAGCGTTCAACTTACGTTCGGCATTTATTTTTTGCTCAAAAACTTTTTCATTTGCTTTAAAGCGCCTAAAAGTATGCAAACAAACAGCAGAGCAGGCGCGTATTATTGTGCTTTTTTGTGCACATTTCTGTGTGTGTGTGTGTGCTTGTATGAGTTCTTTTGGGTATGTGTATTTTTGCCATTGTCATTTGAAATTCAAAGTGGCTTCGTTATAATTCACATTTTTCGGGCTTCCCGGTATCATTTTTTGCCTCCTTCCCCGCTGCTCTTGGGTGACTTTGTTGTTGACTTATTTCTGTGAAATCATTTGCTCTTTTTTTACGCTGTGAATGTAGAAAAAAAGTGCACGAAATTGTTGACTGTCAAGCAAGGAAAAACGGCCGCCTGCCGGTCATCACAAGTTGCAGGAAGTAGCTAAGTAAGCTTTGTCTCTTTACACTTTGCTACATAATGACAAACAATAAAAATGCACAGCCAGCTGAATATGTGTATCGTAATTCTTTAGCTTTTTCTTAAGATAATGTTTACTTCAAAGTTTTCAGGTAAAATAAGTCGCTTAAAAGTAATGCTTGGAAACATTCTCTGCTTGCAAAATGACTGTAAACAAGCTGATCTTTATTTAAAGCACTGTTTCTCTAAGAAGACTTCTGTTTATGAATTATATTTTGATAAATTTATGAATGGTAAAAATTAAAGATTTTACAATAATAATAATAATTGATTCGTCAAAATCCCATGTGGACTTAGGCCTAGCTTTCTCAAATGAACTTGTGTGCGCTTCTTATATTTTTCATCAATTAACGGGACCTACATATAACCCAATCCGAACGGGTTGAGAAGCTTTTCATGCTTTTCATTGCAAAGAATTTTCTCGGAGAATTGCCAAGTCATCGCGAGAAGTGGCACCGCGCAAAGAAGCAATTTAAACCACCAATTCTCTTCTTATTAGATGCCCCGGCTGAAATTTAAACGCAGGCCTCCCGAATCAGCTACCAAACACTTGTCCACTGAGCCACCGTGGCGCAGGGGCTGAGAGGGGTTGAAAAATTTGTGCATACGATTTTTTCAAATATCATGCTATAGTATTTATTTGAAATTAGTTGTGTTGCTATTAACTGCTCATGCTTGCTTGAGCGAGTACATTTTTGGATTCCAGTCAGGACCTTTTTGGTCACCGCCTTAAAACAAACTATGCCTCTAACGTTTTTATTTATAAAACTATAAACTCTCAAACATTACGAATATGTGCTAATATCTAAGCATAAGTATGTTAAATATTTATGCATGTAAAACTTATTTAAATATAGAAAAATAAGAATTATTTCTTTAGATCGATTACCATTTAAATATGTTTGCTACTGAAATCTTGCAATTATCGTCTTTCGATTGCAAAGTCACAAATCTTAACTAGAATAATAACAGGCTTTAATTTTTCAAAAATATTTTTACACTTCTTAAACCTTCGCACACATACAACGCAGTTTATATGCACCAAATGTTCCCAACAGCCGCACACATCACACACGCACACCAGGCTCTGACTAGTACGGGCTAGCAGTATCTATGAAGATTCCCACCTTTCTGCATATCGAAACAAAAAAAAACAAAAAAAAAAAACAACAGCCCCTCAACGGCTACAAAAAAGCTTACAAATTTATCCCAAATCAATTTAAATTGTTCTGCCTAATTTATACTTAACCGCCAATTTTGCACCCTTGATATTTACCCGACACACAAGTAAAGGCGAACAACAATAACAAACAGCATCAACAACAAAAATGTTAACCTTCCCTTGACTACCACATGTCAATGGTTTCAATGTTGTGTTGACAGCATTGCATGGCACACAAACACACAAACACACACAAACACACACAAACACACACATACACACACAACCACACACATACGTTACTTACATGTGCAAATGTCAAGCAAGTGTAGCGGGGGTGTTGAGAGTGTTTGGCCTGTCGAAATTCGTTTTTGCCCATTCGGTTCTATTTCACTTTCTCTTTCGCGCTCTCTCTGTCACACTCTCCCTATCACCTAAATTTGCTGCTCGCCTTGAGCGCTTGCGATTTTACAGCGAAATGCGCAAACATGCATAAATGACGTAGAAATATACAAAAGACTTAAGAAAAAGACACGCACAAAACACACAAACACACATACAAATAAAAATGAGAAAGACAAACACAGCGCATAGCGTGAGTGAGCATACAAGCATGTAAGCATGTGTGCGTATATGCTATGTATGTATGTGCCAACAGACATGCCAACACTTAAGTACGTGTGTGCGTATGTGTGCTAGTGTGCGTGCCACTTTAGTAGCACGAAAAAATATTACACAGGCGAGCGATTTTATTTAAGCGTTGACAGTTGTTAAATCCTGAAAACATGGCGAACGCCACTCGGCAATAAGAAGAAGAAGAAGAGCAGCAGCCGTAACACTCATAGCAGCAGCAACAATAACATAACAACAACAACAGCATGAAAAATCATAATACTTAATAACAATAAGCCCAAAAAGTGCACAAAGCCATAAAAATGTTAGTTTATATTTTAAAGATGTGTGTCCTGCCTGCAGCTCTCTCCCTCTCTCTCTCTCTCTCTCTCTCTCTCTTCGCCAACGTCTGTGTCTGTCTATTTATCTGTACGTCTGTCAACGTCATTTTAGTTATGTAAGGTTATGTCGGCTCGTTTCCTTTTGTTGTAATATGAACGCCAGCTAGCAGCACAGTCAAAGACAGTATGTGCCATCTTAACTTGGCTCGATGTATGTCGGCCTAAGTTGGCCTTGTTGTTGTTGTCGTCCTTTGAAAGTACAATCCGCCATAATATAACGCAACCCTAATAAAATGTAGTGCGCACGTGGTAGTGTAATATGAAATCGTACACATTAACTAAAAATTCAAATTCAAATTATTTGCAAAGAACATAAGGAAATAAGGCCGTAGATAAAAAAGGGAAATTAGCATATTCCGAAAATGTCAAATGGTAGCAAAAATAGCTGTAAAGGCACGATAAAACAACACTTTCGTAGCTTTCATAGTTATATTTCGTACTTTTGGCATATAGTTTTTTCTGTATTGTATTTCGAAGTTGTTCTTAATAGGCCAAAAATGTTTAGCCTACTTAAGCATTTTAATATTTTTTATATAAACGAAATGTACATAATTATAAATAACAATTTCATTCAATTAAAGTTAATAGTAGAATCATTTCTTTGTACTTACTCTTTCCTAAAAGTCTCTTTATAGAAAGATAATACAACAATAGCGCATTTCTATATGAAACTCAACAGTTTTAAGTGTACAAAAACAACAATAATAAGAACTTATTTTTTTTCTTACACGAACATATTTCAGTGCGTTGATCAGCCCTTGCTGGCATAGTGGTCAGCATCTTCACCTGCCAATCCATTGGCTTAGCGTGCAGTTGGTAGAGTTCGCAGTCTTTCGCAAAAAATTTTCGAGTTTGAATTTTTCTTTGGTTGTTTCAAAGTTATAAGAGCTCATATAGTAACTAAGGAGGAACCAAATTTCAAAAGAAGAGTCGAGAGTATCTGTTTTCTATACAGACTGATATAGTCAAGCAATAATGAGGTGACAGCAATTCCCTGTTTGGTCCTTCGTTCGCGCTGTAACGCCAAGGACTGAATTTTTGAAATCAACAACTGAATTTTCCGATTCATTTAAAAGTTACATTTAAAAAATTCCACAATACACTTAGAGTATTCATAGTTCCGTGTTATCTAGTGTGCTTTCCTTGCCGCCTGCTAAATTAAAACCACTTTGCCATCTGGCAACATTTTTTGTTGTTGCTTTACACGCAAACAAGAAATGCCACTAGTTAAAAAAATTGCCATGCATTGGATCGTATTTTTCTTTCGTGATGAGCTGGCATCTCTCAACAGCTGTTTCATTCGGCGAAAATGGAAACAGATATTGAGAAAATTTTATTGAATTCTCAGAGAATAATCACACACTACTTCCATTTGAATGGAATATTGCTTTTTGCGAGAGTAATAAATCCTTAATAATAGCTTTTGAAAACACTTGTAATGCGATTGTGGCAAATTAAGTATGGTCCACGAAACAGGGGCGCTCACAGTTTTATTTTACTATCGTGCTGAAGTTGCCAGTTGGGAAATTTTGAAGGAAACTGTGAATACCCCAACTATTTATAAACCAGCTAATATCGGCTTAAACTTCCTTTAGCTCATTAGTTATATCCATAAGAAAATATATACATATGTATGTATATATAGTACCTTCTCCCAACGTACCAACGTACGAACGACAGAAGTTTCCAGCAGTTTAAAGCCTAGGCTTCCGATGCCTTGCTGCTCGCTAAAATGTGAATGTGCTTACAAATGTGTATGTGTGTGTGTAAGCACAAAAAATATGTTGCATATTTTCAGAGAAACAAAATAATAACAAAAATTAAATGGCCTGCCATAAGGAGCAGCTGCCTATGAAAATCCCGTGAGCACTTCTTTATGCTGCAATTATTTTTAATATACTTTATAAAATCTTAACAATCTCACATTTCACGATTTCTTAACGGGAAAAACTCATTTGTTGGTATGTTATGGAATGTAATATTGTAATTGGTTGCTACTAGAGCACGCACATCGCATTGATGTCATGCTTGTGCCACACATACATGCTCGTATATGGACATGCACACACATACGCTGGCAGTTTGATTAGTTCATTGACTTTCTTGATAGCATATTGGTACTGACAATTTGTAGTTCTGTGCGTACAAAGAATTTTATTTATATTATTGACTTCGAAAGCATAAAGAGATTGAGTACAATTTGTATATGTACCTACATCCAATTATCTTTTTCCCTTTCAATTCCCTTTTCTCACGATCTAGAACAAAAAATAGATGCCGTTTTTACACGATTTCATTCGATTTAGCATGATTAAAAAAGCTATTTGATTGAAATTTTAAAGAAAAATATTTTTACTAAACGTAATCTTTTAGAAATTTAGTTAGAGCAGCATTTATTTGAAGTGTTTTTTATCTTGTGCTAAAAATAGAACGCGAGCACATACAAGATAATATGAGAAAGCTAAGGCATAAACCCACACGGACTGCAACAGTCCAATCAATTATTATTAATATTTTTTACAAGCTAATACCTTTTTTTTCGATGTATGTACTTCATGTCATTATTTACACGGTTTTTACACGGTTTTGTCTGGAAGGTATCTACGGTGTAAAACCGGAAGTGGCTGACAAGGTTTCATAGCTCTAGGTACCAGCTGCCCTCCACCACGCCTACTTAATGTATCATTTTTTAAATATGCTGCATTTTTGAGAATTTTAAAGTTGCGCTAAAGGAAAAATGTTCATCGGCGGCATTAGAAAATTGTAGATGTCATTTTCTGTTTGCCAGCATTTGGCGCATTTTATTTCGCACTCTCTCAACTCTGCACTAAATTTGCTTTCATTTAGAATTTCCGGGAATTTCTGTTGATATGCCATTTTTGTAGTTGTTTTGTCATAAAATAAAAGTCTGTCCATAAAATATGCTTTCATAAATTATATATGTTAAAGATTTTGTTGTTTTCTATTTAATTTAGCCTTATTCCGCCTTCAGCTTCGCAATTGGCAATTACCACGTAAGCCACTTTGACAAATCTGCCGGCGTTCTTTGTTTGCCGCCATCATCAAATACGAGCACCTGCACGACATAACGTTTTTAGTCGTATAACTCAAGCGCGCATTTTTATTTGTCGGTTTAATGTCGCGCGCGTCATGACACTGAGCAGCTCAAGCGACTGGAGGAGCGGCAGAGTGGTGACGGAGAGTTGGCGGAGAGCTGGCATAAACGGGCACTTGCCAACAAATTTGCACATGCTCAGCGGCTGGCGAAACTACATACATACATACATACCGTTCATTCCAAATCACACTACATCCAGAAATTCAGCTGAAACGCTTTTGCCGTAGCAGCTTTTTTTGCCAGTGGCATGCAAAAGGCGCTTGCCGGCATGGCTTCTGCGTTAGCCGGAGGAGCAGGAGACGCCTGCAGAAGGCAGCTGCAGCTTTTTAGCCGCTTGCGTTGCCAGCAGCAGCTCAGCGGCACTCATACTACTCAAGTCGATATGCTGAAATGCTGGAATGTGTGTTTGTGTGCATGTGCATATGTGTGTGTGTTACATTTCCGCATACTTTGGCATGTATGCGTGCTCCTGGCAAGAACAAAAGCACTTGAGAGCTCGCCCGCTGGCAGCCTCTTTCAAGATGAAATTCTTAGATTGAAATTCAAACGTCCTCAACGCGTCGCGCTCACATGCTGAGCGCCTAATTTTGTGGTTGTTCACAAGCGTTGTGCCAACGATACATTCATATATGCGTGAGTGTGTGTGTGTGTGCGCGTCTGATTTTGACTGCTGTGCGTGACACTTTGTTCTCAAAGCTAAAAAATGTTGCTTGAGTGGCACTAAAATTCATGCCATACTCCACCCCTCTGCCCCAAGATCACGTTGAATTATTCTTGTTGTTGTTGTTGTTGTTGTTGTTGCCATAAAGTGTGTAATAAAAGCATGCTCCATTGCTTTGGCGACTTTACTGCTTAATTGAGCATTAACGTTTTAAACTGCTTTTGGCCATTTCTCGGCATATTTGGCGCACTTCCTTGAAATATAAAGCACAAAAGAATAAAAAAAAAATAGCAAACAAAATTACGTAGCAAAAGCATTAAAATTTAATATGTATTAAAGCTACATATGATTTTTCGGCACAATTTAAATTGCTAATAAATGGCTGCAATCAAATTAAAACCTGAAACTATGCAAACATTCTTTAAATTTTTGACCTAAGAGCTTTAGCGTTTCCGTCTCACGTATTCAAATAGAAGCCTGAAACTATGCAGCAGTTTTTTCAGGTTTACTCTTTTGAGCTGTTTTATATTTTTTGAAGGTCTTTAGCTACTCAGTTCATAATTATTAATAGAATGAAACATGATAAGCTGACGGCTCTGAACAAGTTTTCAAATTTAAGTTTGCAGGAAAATCCTTTTTTTATATAACGAACTTATTTAGAAATAACTAGCGTTAGCCCAAATAAATGAGCTGAATAACTTAGCACATTAGCTTTATTTACAAATTATCAGTGAAGACAGTACTTGTCCGTGAGCGACATGTGAGATAAACAATAGACACGCATTACTCATACGCCACGTTGTCGTTGAAATTTTTCAAAGCCTTTGCCTTTGGCAATGCAGACAGCTTCTTTTTTATACACTGCTACATTAAAGTTTTAGCGCTGGCAAATATGAAGAGCGTGACATTAGCAGCCAATTCCCCTTTTTGACGTACATACATACCTGCTGCCTCAGCCCCCTCTCCCCGCTCATGCAGTCATATAAATTAATTCACAAATGTAAAGCCTAATGAGCCCTTAAGCAGCGTTAAGTAACTTTGCCATTTCCGATGATATTATAAGCAGTCTCAAGTGACAGTTGCGTCGAGGTCCACCCGCCCACACGCACATACACACACACGCATACATGCATATTTCGCAGCCATTGCTCACATGAGTTATCAACACACACACACACATGCGGACTAAGCGCAGCATTAATTTGTAAGTGTCTGTCTTGTCGAATGCTATGCACATACATACACACACACACACACATACAAGCATATACATATGTGCACATAACTCAAGCTAGTCTGTGCAAAAGCAGCACTGCGTGGCCTGCTGCTGCAAAAGGACATGTTAATTTTAGCTCATGTTTGCCCAAAAATGCCTGACATTCACGCAGCTTCTCGATTTAGATATGAGTGTTAGTATAAGTATGAGTATGAGTATGAGTGTGAGTGTCCTTGTGTGTGTGTGTGCGTAATTATGTTGACGTGTGAACGTTTTCATTTCAAAAACAAAACCAAAAAAATTGAGCTCACACTGCAGCGACGCACGTGATGTTTGTATGTGTGTGTGTGTGTGAGTAGGCGCGCGCAGGTATGCACATAAACAGTTAAAGCACATACCCACACAAAAATTCATATGAGCAGCTTTTAGCGTGCGCGACGCATAACTTTTGTTTGCATTAAATTAGCGCGGAAAATGCTATATTGCTCTTTGTGACTTTAAGGCAGTCAAAACATTCACTCACGCCCATCTACTGGCATGCCTAAGACGCGCTATACACGCGCAAATTGTTGACAATGTTCTGAAAAAATGCGTTTAATTGCTTTTCTGTAGAGAGTCAGCTTTTTTTTTTAGGTTAGAATAGTTGTAGAGCAGACACTATGCAAAACATGCTGAATGAGATGCGTTCTTTACTGCCAATTGCAACCCTGTGCTTTTGCAAATTTTGCAATATGTTTGAAAATGTGTTTGAGATTGCAAACTTATGCAATAGTTAAAATTTGTCATCAATTGTGAGCTGTCTATTTCGGTTTAGTTTGCAGCACTTTTGGCAAAGGACAAAAACGCAGCTGATTGCTTAAAAGGAAAATTATTTTCCACTGGAATTTCGGCTGCCATAAAGATTTTGTCGAAAGAAAACTTTAAAGAACAATTAGTGGACCCTTTAATAGATGAAGCTGCAATAAAAGCTCTTTCTCCTGCTTTTCTTTTTACTATTCTTATCAAATTTTAAACATTTTGGTGTGCTTCTCTTCTTCTTCTTTCATCAGCTATCATTGCAAACTATTCAGTGTTGCATTCGCATAGCAAATATAAACTACAGCTTTTAAGTGTTGCATTTTTCCCAAACTGTTGCAATTGCATAGCTGTTTATTTTGTTAGTATAGAGCAAAAAATTGCCCTACCATTTTGCATATGCAACGATGCCAGACCATTTACACAAGATTGTGAATAAGCTTTATGGCTTTTTTCTGAAATTTCAAAAATATGCTCTACCATTTTGCAAATGCAACGATGCAAGACCAATTACACGAGATTGTGAATAAGGCTTATGGCTATTTTCTGATATTTCAAAAGAAGCGCCAAATATTTACAACAGAACGGCACAACATACCGGTAATTTTTTTCATATGTCGCAAATATTTTGAACCTTTTTTTAGCCAATGTGCAGCCAAAATCTACAATGTATAAAGAGCACTTAAAATTAAAACGCAGAGATGTGTGCTAAACAATTTTTTTTCGTTTTACCTTCAACTTTGCTTGCTTCCTTCTTTGCTTCACTTTCTTCAGCGAAAAAGTTAAACTGCAAACAATGAGCGCAAATTGAATTTTGCTTCAGCTACTCATCACTCTTTTCCTCTCTACCACACAGTTCCTTTGGCTTTCACACGCTTAGCTGTGTGTGAGTGTGTGTATCTACTTTATTGCTTGTGCTACCCTATGTCTTTAAGCTTGCATTCTTAAGCAAAGTGTCAGTAAATCTTGCCTTCATTTAATTTGTCAAGTTTCGACGCATTTCGCAGCAGAAGTTTTTAATAATGTTAATTTTTACTAAATACGCTGACAAAAACTTCTGCAGAATGTTAAAACTTCAAGCATCAATGCGCGAATTTTATTAAAATGCTTAAAAGCCATTGAATTCAATAAGCTTTTCTGTACAAAATTTTTAATGAAGCCAAGGAGTGTAAAAGGATTTTCTATTCAAGGAGCTACTTGCTTTGTTCAATTAGTATCTTAATCACTTTGGTTATCACTAACGTAGAATTTCTGTAAAAGAAAAGTTCAAAAAAGAACTTGATTTGGTACTTATTGTATGAAGAAAGTGATGTTTTATGAAAGAATGAAGGAAACACGATCGTTTTAGCAATATCTTTCAAGCCTTTTTTTAGATGAGAGCTGGAAAATCTTGCATATGACGATATATGGAAAAAGAAGTCTCCTACCTCGCCCTTCACGATGGAAGGAACAATGGAAACAATATTAACTATCATTGTCTCTGTCATTCCCTCTGTCTAGTCGGTGTCCTGATCCACATTGCAATATCTTTTCAGTGCGAAGGTTTTCTTATCAGCTGTTTTGGTAGCTGATATTTAAGAAAATATGTTGGTTATTTATATTTGTTGTTATTTTAATTGTTCAAACTCTAATTAAAATTTTAACAGAAAGAATTGATTATGAATTTTGACAAATGGTTAAACATTGACTAATGGTTAAACTGAAATAAGGCAACGGTTCACAGAGCAGCGCCTAACATTTGTATATAATCATATATGACTTACCATTATTCAAGGCAACGCCCTGCCCCTCTGCACGTTCCCTTAACATTATGCTTACATTATATTAACATTACTATATACGAGCTCACTTAACATTAAGCTATTATATTAAGATCGTTGCGTCTTGTCAAGCCGCTGTTACATAAAACTGAGCATTGAACTTTTTATAGATCTTTGCCTCTTTTTTAGTCTCTGTAACATCGAGATCAAGCAGAATAAGACCTTTTCAAACTTTTGCATTTGGTTTGAATAAAAGTCAGAAATCTGCTCTCTTTTAATGTGCTTCTTTCTATAAATCTTTATAATATTTTTCAACTTTAAATCAGCCAATTTGCATGTCTACATCGATGGAATCGTTAGCTAAAACAATCGAAATCTAGAGCTGGAAGCATGTGATAGCAACTTCGGCTGCGGCTGACTGGTTTTTCATAAAATGTATGCTTTTTTCATTGAAGGCATGATTTCT
This sequence comes from Neria commutata, assembly GCA_963457695.1. Lineage (NCBI taxonomy): Eukaryota > Metazoa > Arthropoda > Insecta > Diptera > Micropezidae > Neria > Neria commutata. The sequence goes on from OY735245.1 coordinate 60,611,528, forward strand.
GAAGCAACAAAAATGTTTCAAAAGTGTAAAAAATCTTGTAGAATTCCAATAACTTTTGAAGGGGCCTGTGCCTATGAGAACACTCTTAATAGTTATATCTGCAATATCTTGATGCTGTAACTGGAAAAACTTTTCGGCGGTTGCCTAGCAGAGTATTCAGCTGCTTGCTGAATTTCCGAACTTCCGAAGGAGTGGGAGAACTCCTTCTGCTTCCTGCTGCTGCTTCAGGCAACTGCTTGCAAGTTGTTGCAACTACCACAACAGGACTTTCAGGCCAAGTAGTCGAATGCCTGACATAAGTTTCATATTATGAAATCCATCATCAATTACCATCACATAATTTTAACAAAGGTAAACACAAAATATTTGACAAAACTCATGCATCAATTAACCACAGTTTGCTTGCGGCTGGCTAATGTAACCCTTGCCCCCCACCCCCTCCCCTGCTTCCTTAGCCCATTCGCCCAATTGCCATGACAAGGGACTGCTGCTCTCACCTGTTACCAGCGTAATTAATCATACATTTTCTGAGGCTTTGTGGGCAGTTGGGCGACATGTTGTTGTTCATCCTTTGGTAGCATTGATAATTGTGGTACATGTTGTTGTCGGTTGTTGTGAAACTAATTTGCCAACAAAGTTGTTTGTTGCTCTGGCATGCGCGCCTGATAAACAACCAAGCCAGCAAATGAAGCCGACCATCATATTGACCATAATGATGATAAACCAAAAAGCCGACTGCATTATATTTAATATCAGTGAGATGACAGCTTTTGATAGCATTGACTTATGTTGCCGGCTTTGCTATTTGCCTGGCATGTCAAAATATGCCAGTCAATAGAGCAGAAGCATAAAGAATCAATAAAGCGAGCGAAGAATCGAGTAGGCACGTGCGTCGCCTTTTGGCTGCTTGACAAGATGAATCCCAGTTGGCAAATGGCAACTGCTTTGGCCAAAAGCAAACTGCCGAGGCAGCAATATAAACTAGACAACACAGAAATGTGACTAATGCAAATTAGGCGCAACTGTTGGCGCAAAACTGCTGAAGCACTACAAAAGCTTTGACAAAAAAGACTATTGCATAAAAATTATTGTACAACCGATATTTTTCAATCTTCACCGTCCTCGCAGCAAGAGATTCAGTTAGCCATTCTTTGAATATTTCGGGGAAACCTGAAGCCTTGGGAAATATTCAGTGAGCACCAAATAGCATATAGAATATAGTTATAGAATTTTTTTTAAATTTTTGAAGCCAACTATGTGAACTTTTGTTAGTGCCCTTCGTAAGTGCCAAGAACGGACTTTGAGGGTTTTTGCTCGGTTTCCAAACATTTTCAATCTACAGAGCGTATATTATAATAAAGGGTGTTTTTTTTTAGACGTGTGGTTTTCAAGAAGAAATAAAATGCATATAATTTAATGTTATGGCCAAGAATTTAGCTTTATTATAAAGATTGAAAACCACACGTCTAAAAAAAAACACCCTTTTCTTGCTATGAATCGATTTTTTTTTACTATAAATAAACATTTATTTTCATTTCAGTATGGCAAATTGAAAATTGGAATGGCCAAAAATTGTGGCTTTAATGCCAGAAGAGCGCTGTTAATCTAAGAATTGCTTGACTAGACAAAAATATGTTCAATTACATTTCTTTCCCAGCAGCTCGTCACAGCATGCTGGAAATTAATTGCAAAATATATCCAAAACCCCCCCCACCCCGCCACCTCTTCGCCAAATGCTCGCCGGTTCAATCACAATAACAACGTAATTTTTCAAGCGTTGACTAATCACCGTCTCACCGTCTCACCATTTCGTCATTGAATTCGAAGCAGCGCTTTATGCCAATAAATTAGTTGCTAGTACTTTCAAATTTGAACGTCATTGCAAAAGACTTTAAGAACTTTAGCAAGCAAAATTTAAATATTTGTATTCATAGCTATACATTACGCCTGTTCAACTGCGCTGCCGGCTCCTATTTCTGATTTTAGCAGCTCCTCCAGCAACGCCGCAATCAAAATTTTATTGTATATCAAAAGTCATTGAATTGAAAAGCTCAAAGCTATTTAAATTAAAGTAAATTTTTGCAGAATTATTGAAATGGAAATGATTTAATAAAACGATTTGCACACTACCATTGTATGTGTGTGTATGTGTGTGTGTGTGTGTGTGTATTTGTTGAATATTTTAGCCAATTTTGTCAGTTTTAAATTCAGACATTTAATATTATTTTTCAGCATTTTGCATGCATGACGAAATGCAAATGTCGAAAACAAAAATTGTTGTTGCTTTAAATGTAAGTTGATTAAATTTTTGTTGGTTTTTGTCTCTCGCTCGCACATTAATTAAACAGCTTACAATGGTTGCATGCAAGTGAGCAATTGCGCCATTTATTTTATTGCGATCACTATATTTCATTGTGAGCTGGCAACAACGAAGAACCAAGACTTTAAAGAAGTGAATTTCTGAGTTTGACAGGGGGAAATTCAAATCACAAAATGAGAGAGCTGGCATCTGTGTTTGAAAGGATGTGATGGAAAGGCTTAGTCTGATACTGAAATTGATTTGATTTCGCTTGGATTTGTATCTTACCATTTATGCGTACATTTTAATATGGTCTTCTAAGTTTTAAGAACAAATATTTTTTGGAATATCTGTTCCGAATGTAGATTTAGACAATCTGAAAGGAACTAATCTACAATTTATGTAATTTTTCTAATTCTCTGCTCCAAATCTGAACTAAAAACCGCTCAACTTTTAATCACATCATAATAGATCATCAATTGCATTTAATGATGATTGAACAATTTCTGCAGTTTCTACAAAATCTATGTTTCACTTTTTCAAGATTGCTTTCAAAAAATTAGGATATTATTCAAATTGCGATATCATTTATATTTCCGCTTGCTATAAAACAAAGAGCAACGGACGCTGTTTAAGATTTCCTTTCCAATTCGCTCAAAAGTAACACTGAAAAGTTCGTTAATTTACAAACTTAGAAATTTCTTCTAGAATGTAAGATGCTAACCTTTGAATTTTATCGAAAAGCAACTAAACCGATTGCTCTCAAATTATGTCAAAAATAGATTTTAACACACACAGCTCTACAGTTTTCGAATTTCTTGCTACCTTGCCACACTCAACACCCCACCACAAATCCAATCATACAGCCACATCGCTACAATCTACTCAGTTACATAGAAAGATCTTGTTGAGAACAATTTCTACAAATTTACCTTCAATCGCAGACTTTCAAAATCTTGCCAAAGTTTTTACACAACTTGCCAAAAATAATTTCCAAGCCCAAATCAAGCTTCACTGCGGTAGATGCCAATGCTTGTATGTGTTGATGCATTAACATAGCAATACATCAATTTCACTAACACTAACTCACGAGCACACAAACAAAAAGAAAGGATTTAGTGGCAGAAGAAGAAGAGGAGAGAGAAAAAAAGAATTAAGAGCAAATCATCGATTTATTGCAGATGCTATTTTATGAACTACACACACTCACACTCGCATTTACACATAAAGGCAAATACAAAAAAAAGCGTTTGCTTCAATTTCCGTTGAGATGAAGGCGTGTTTGTTTGAGTGTTGTGTGTGTGTGTGTGTGTGTGTGTGTGTGCTTGTGAGCTTGTGTGAAGAAAGTGAGCGAGCAGTTTTGTCTGTGGTTTTTAAAGTTTTGCCAATGCGAATATATAGTCGATGCTTAAAAGCACACACACAAAAAAGTGACTAGGGCTGTCAATATCACGAATTCGAAGTCACATATGATTTATCATTTGGGAAAATTTCGCTATTTAAGGATTTCTCTTTGGTCTTTTAAAAGCACTTAAACAGAAACTAAAATCTAATCAAAATTGCACAACCGTTATTTTTTAGTTTAATTTTAAAGTTAGGCTTTTGAAATCTCAGCTCTAAAAGGAAATAAACATTTCTAATTACTGTTGCTATACACCTAAAATCTGTTTATTTTCCTACTGTAGTTGTCTTTCCTATGGCAGCAATGAGTACAAGAGATTCTTCTACAAAATTTAGGCCTTCATTTGCGAGCGTATGCTGTAATTCAAGCGATTATTATTGTTTATTTAAAAATAGCTAAAAAGTACTACAGCTTCGAAATTTAATTTCCAGCACAGGCAGCTGCTTAAGCACTTCGGCTAGATAATTGTAATGAAATTTTATACTTAAGAAGTAAGGAGGTCAATACAATGTAACGGGTTTTATGGCATATTAAGAAAAGCACAAATCAATTTATTAGAATTTTTAATTTGTCGAAAATTCTGGCATAGAAATTCTCAAACCTAGAAATCGCGACAATGTTAAAATCTTTCTAATTTGCCAAACAGCCCTGTTACTCATACGTATGCCTACGTTCATAGTGGAATTGCCTACAAAAAAGTTTGTAAAGTTCTGTGCAGCATACAAAAAGGCAGCGGGGGAAAGCGGAAGTAAAACAAAGCAGGCGAAAAAGTCTAAGGCGTTTGCTTAAAAGATTTTTAGAACTTTGTTCTGGCGTGTATGTTTTGCTTTATTCTTTGTTAAAAGCACAATAAATTTGTATGTGTGTTTGTGTGTACTTTTTGTGTTTGTATCTGTGTGTGCGGCAGCTTGTACATGCCGTAACAGCAAATAAATCAATCAACGACGTAGCCCCCTAAGTCCTGCGGCAAATGATAAAGTTTTGTGCCTGCAAAAAAATATCGCATGCTAGAAATTTTATTACTAAGCGCAATATGAGGCACGTACAATTCGCTTGTGGATGAGTTTGTTGCTTGGATTTTTGGCTTACTGACTTGCCGAATTTAACTGCCTGCGCGTCTATTAATAAACAATTTCGATATGGCTCAATTTTCATGAATTCCTAACATGAAGCCAACTACTGCCAAATGGGGCTGTGCGCTGGGTTCAAACACCTTGCAACAACTTTGCACTCGTTTCAACTGTGCTCCTTCAGCGCCCCCTACTCGCATTGGCAGTGGTGTCGTCTCTTGGCTTTTGTCTGTTTGGAATTGCTTCTGCTTAAACTCAATTGGATTTTCCTCTACTTCAGCTTCAGTTTATCTCTCTCTCTCTTTGTTCTTCCCTACTGCTCTCCTCATCAGTGCTGACAGCCACAAAAATGAGTGCGCTTCATTTTGGCAATAATGCTTCAACATTAAATTGTGTTTTCCTTGGTCTTGCCCCCGCACTTTGGCAGGTTTCTGACTGCGAGCTAGTTTCAATTTTGACGCATACTTAAAAATTAATGAGCAGCTCATTTCTGCAGATGGGTGTCAGTGCAAATTTCAGCTAAGACAAAGCACTGCAAAAATTTCAATAGTGCATAAAATTGAGAAAATTATTTTAATAAAAATTTTTTTTTAATTTTACATAGTTCTGCATATGTAGACTTCTATTGCTGCAGTGAGCAGCAGCAGACGGTAGTTCACCTTCTCTATCTCTGAACGAGACTTTTCGCTATGCAGAAGAAAAGGACCTTGGGTTACACCTTCTTCAATAGCCTGGTACTCGTATGACTTCAAATCTTTCAATGTCAAGCAACTTTTTAGGTTCATCCAACTCTTAGAATGGCTGGAGCTATGATATTTTTTGTAATATACATACATATGAATATGCTGTCTAAATATAATAGACAGTTAGTAGCATTGCTCTTCCAGCAATTTTTTTCATGCTTTCTTGCTCACTTAAACTTTTCTATATAAATCGATAAAGCTTGCTCGTCATGCATGCCTTTTTACAAGCCTAATTTAATATCTTCTCTTCAATGCATGTATCATCCAAACGAAAATTCTTCTGCACTCTCTTCGCTTTCTTCGCGTCCTTCAACACTTTTCCAACGCTTTAAAGTTTAATTCAGATAAAACAATTTAGAATTAAATTGCTATAGAGCAGCTACAAAAAATTTCAAAGTATGCGAATGCCGCTCCAGAGCACAGTCCCACGAATTCTTTTATTCAGCTCAAAAGCTTACAAACAAAAGTTTACAAGCCCCAAAAAACATACGCCTTCCAACACTTGCACAAGAAGTTTTGTAACCAACAACAACATTGCAGCAAAAATGCTGGCCAACAAATTGCCAAAATCATAAATGTCGACCTACATCAAAAAAATTACCAAGTAAAAGGCTCACACACCTACACATAGGCTAGAAAATTAAATTTTAAACAAAGCGCTGAGAATTTATGAGTAAAGTGTAGTTGTTAGTGTTGTTGCCTGTTGCCACAAAAACCACCAACGCAAAATTGTCTACAATTGTTGGTCAGCTGCTCGGCACTTGCTGCCATCGTCAGCCGCAATTTGTTGACGTATCGAGCTAGCAAAAATTGGTAACCACTTCGGGCCACGCACATTGAGCAGCAATCACTTCGACATGTTGCAGCTAGCGGCAGCAGCAGCAACTCTGTTGGCCACATCTGCTCTTTAAGTAAAATAAATTGTTTTTAGTTTTGCGGTTTTTGTGGCTTTATTGAATTTTCACAATTGACCGCAAAATTGCCGCAAAAATATTTTCACTTCTTGCCGCAAAAGGCAGGAAAAGTGCGCAGTCCTGCTGTGAAAACTATTTCGGCCACATCATTTGCAGACTTGTTGTCGTTTTCTTTTTTCTCTTCACGTTTGCTGCTTAATGAGTTAATTATGTTGCTGCTGCTGTTGATGATGCTGCTGCCAACGAGGCCGCACACTGCCACATATTTCATAGCATGAGAGTAAAAGTTGTGGCAGCAGCGCTTGAAGGCTTCTGTGCGCACGAAACTATGCTATAGTTTTTTATTTGCTCTTGGCAGAATATTACTCAGCAGCTTCTTTTGCTCGAACTAGATAGATATTTTTTTGCTTTTCATATATCGCTGGCAAAATGCACAAAGGGCCCTAACCAAAATTTTATTTTAATCACGGTTTTTTCACAGCTTCTTGTAGCCTATATTAAAATATACCGCCTTTGAGAAAGTTAGATTCTTAATGCCAAAAATTACGATTTTACAGCTAATACAAAAACTCTTATCTACAAGCAATTAAATTCTTGAAAGCACAAAGGCCCTAACTACATTCAAATTGGTTTTCAAAATGCTAATTGCAACTGGTCTACTTGAAATATAATTTCAATCGATTGCAAGTCTGCCGACAGATATTTGTATCTACTCTATGTCTAAAAGAAACAATGTTTAGAAATTGTATTTTTTTTAGAGCCCGACCGAACCCGAAATTTTGGCCGAGACCGAGCGTTCGGCCTTTTTTTAATGTTCGGCCGAGACCGAGACCGAACCTTTCGAATACATATGCAAAAAAAGAAGAAGAATTTTAATGAAAAAAAAATTTATACATTTTTAGGAAAAAAGCAGTCAAGTGCGAGTCGGGCTCGCTCACTGAGGGTTCCGTACCAGAAATACCCTTTTTAGCGGTCGAATTTAGTTTCTCTTTGCCCGTCTGGCCAAACAATTTTTGACATTTTGGCCTACATCTTCGAAACCAATTCACCGAAAATTATAAAAAAAATATGTTTGTAATCCATGGACGTAGCCTAATGATACCCCACTCGATATAAACAAAAAAAAAATTTTTCTGAGGGGGTCATCTTAAATTAAAAAAAAATTTAAAAATTTTAAATTTGAAAAAACCGGCAGCTATTCAGTCATGCGTGATCCAATACCTAGTTAGCCTGATTTTATCAAAATTTTCGGTTGAGAAATGGCATGGGAAAATGGGATCATGTGGGGACAGGTCAGTTTTTCTCACATTTTTAACTATATCTTTCTAACCCGTTTACATAAAATTTAAAAAAAATACATTTTATAATCTATGGACATAGCCCCTTCCACACGATACGATTTAAAAATATTTTTTTTTTTTTGTCCGACCCGAAAACCTTTAAAAATTATAAAAAAATATTTCTAAAAATATTTCTTAACTTTTTATAGCGAAAATGTGTTTAGGTTATCAAGACCTAACATCGTGCCAAATTTCAGGTTTCTACGATGAAAATATGGTCGTTTTATATACACACTCCCAAAACAAAAGTGACCTTATAAGTGTTCCCGTTTTTTCCCTTTAGAGGAACGGAACCCTAAAAATATATTTTATTATAAAAAACAATTCTTTTGAGGTATAAATACCTACATTAAGCATCTGATGTATAAAAAATCAATAAAAAGTATTATTAAAAAATTTTAATTTTTTTTTAAACTATAAATTTGTTCCTCAACTGTTCGGCTAAATACTCGCCTTTTGTAGCCGAGACCGAACCGAGACCGAACCCGAACCTTTTGGCCGAACTGTTCGGTAACCGAGACCGAGCGTTCGGTCGGGCTCTAATTTTTTTTAAATACCGAAAAATATGGAACTATACTATATAGCGCAGAGCTAAAGAAGAACTTGAGAGTTGAGCCGAAGCGATCATCAGCAATTGTTCAACGGATTTTAGCGAAATTTATTTACTTTGAAAATTGGTTAAAGAATCTTTCAAATAAGAAATATTTTTCTTAAGACATATTTTTCGCCCTTTTTATAGCCCATTCTCTAATCGATAGCTGTAGGGATAACTTCTTGGCTTCGGCAACTACGCTTGCTACTTGCATGCTACTCGCTATGACACTGTCACTGCGTTCCTTCTTTCTCCCTCTCTCTCTCTCTCTCTCTCCTTCACTCGCTTGCGCTTCTTTTCTGTCTCACTAGCGCTGGCATCAAATGACAATGTCCTTTTGCAATTTTGCTAGTTTCATTATTTCGATGTGCTTTGTTTGTGCTGCCAGTTCTACTCTGCCCTACTGAGACCGCTCAAGCGCCTGCCACCCCTGCCTTCCGCCTGCCTTTGTGCCCGTTGTCCTGTCTGCCAGTCTGCGGTTATGAATTAAATTCGCTCACGCAGCGCTTAGCCGAGAAGCTAAGCGAGCCATTAATTGCGTTCTTAATTAATTTCTTTAAATTGAAGCCAATGCACAGCGTTCGTTTCGTTGTCGGTGTGTAAGTGTGTGTGAGTGTGTGTGTGGATGTGCTGACTTCATGCCTTTAAGTGTGTGCTTTATGTACGACAATTCCAAAAGCGTTTTCAATTGTTTTATGGCTTGCTGTTTTGACTTGTCCGGACAATATTTTGCCTTCAAGTTGTTAGGCCAGTTCACACGCTATCTGTGGCAGTTTTTATTATTAATTCGCTGTCGAGCCTTTGTAGAAAGGTAAAGGTAGTATTAGGAAGGACTTCATTCACGCACGGCAGCCTGGAAACATGCCATGTTCTTACGCTGTCTTTTTGCTGTCGTGCCTCTGTGCTTGTGTGTGTTTGTGTGTGTGTGGTTGTTTGCTTGCCTCTAGTTGTTTGCCTTTCTTATTATGTACGCGTGTGTATTTGTTTGTGTGTGTATTTTTTCTTATGAATTGTTTTTCGTACTGCACATTTTTTGTGTGCGAAAATTTATTTATTTAATTCCACTTCGTTTTTTCCATTCAATTATTGATTCTTTAATTTAGTTCGTTGCTGTGTGTAGGTCATTCAATGTCATGCCATAAAGCAGCCCATTTTATGTGCGCCAAAATATTTCACTTGGCTTTCTTTCTTGTCTCTTGTGCAAAGTATGTACTTCATTAATTTCCGCTCTCAGTTTCCGTATTTTGTCTTTTCTCAAAAAAGTCCTACTCAGAAATGTTTGAAGAACTTGGTTAATTGCGAGCGTTGGCTTGGCCGGTCGATTGTTTCTTTCGTGGTTTCTATTTTTTTCTACTTTTTACACTCGAAAATTGGCATAAAACTTTTGCTATGTAAATTGCATGAGTGCGAGTGAGAGAGTGTGATTTCGTTTAATCGAAATTCGATTCTAAAACATAAAATTTTTCGGTGGAAAAGTTTACCGCATTTCCGGAAGCGCTCTCAATGCAAAGGCTGGCAATTAAAACGCCAATATTTCAGCAATGTTTTGGCCAATCAGCAATCAATCCCTTTAAAAAAGGGCACAAAAGAACTTTTTCCAGTTCGAGAAAGTCTGCACTCGCTTTTGCTGGCTTGCCAAAGAACTCGACTTTTTTGTAGTTTAACGTTGCTCCCTGAGCTTGGTTATATTGACCAAGGTGAGAAGACTTATTTAGCTAGTTCGAAAACTCGACTTTCGAGATAGAAAATTTTTCCTACGCAAATTGCAACTTTTCTTTATTTCTTGTGCAATTTCGCTTTAATTCATAAACTTACAAAAGTTAAGTTTTAGTTCAAAAAGTAGGTACATCATTATTTGTTGTTTTTGGTGTTGTTGTTTTATTATATTGTAATTAGATTACAATTACGTTTTTTTGGCAGATATTTCAAGAGTTTTTTTACATAGTACAACATAATTGTAAAAATATGCAAAAAATTATTGTTAACAAAAGAAATACATACATAAATGATGTTGTCGTTTTAATCGTTGTTGTTGCTGTTGTTATTATTACATTGTTGTTGTTTGTTGTTTTTCTTTATATATATAAATTATTATTAAATATTACAAATATACAAAAAAGGAACAATTTCTTGACGTACATATACGCGCGTACATTTTACATACATATACACACACTTGTGCACATATACAGCTATAAATGTAAATCGTTTTTTTTACAATATGCTTTATTTGCCACAAGAAATTTATTTAGCTTAAGCCTAAGTGAGACACGGAAATGAAAATGAAATAAAAATGACGATTTTATTGAAAATCAATCCGTTTAAATTTGGACAGTGTTGCAATTGCGGGAGGAATTGCACTCAGGTCTTTTTGTTGTTGCTTATTTCTTTTTCTATGAGAAGATTGTAGAGGGAGCTGTCACTTTCTACAATTGTTGAGTTGTTATTGTTGTTGTTGTTAGATGTTGTTGTTGTTTATAGTTTGCATTGTTTTGAAAAAATTTTTCTTCTTGAGTAATAGTTTCAGCTACTTTTGAGTATTTGCAAATCGTTCGTTGTGCTCGGCGCCTGATCGTTGTCATTGCATTGTAATTTCAGCGACAATTGCTGGTTGTTGTTATTGTCAATTGCTCGCCTCGCTTGGCATGCGCATATTTACAAGAGGGTGCGATGTGCTGTTCAAATTTGAGCAAAAAGAAAAAAGTACAAGTTAGAAAATTGTAAAAAAATGTGTGCAAGCAACAATGTTTTGAACTAGAGAGCTGTCAATAGTACGACTACAGCTACTGCTACAACTACAACTAGGGCGTGCACTACACTTCTATGGCGACTTCTAAGCGTCTACACTAAAAAGCATGCTACGTCGCAACTATATACAAATGTACGATATAACTCGGAAAATCTTACCAATTTCGATCTTTGCATGGCAAGGCGTGATTATTTATTCTTTTGTTAAACAGTTTATGTTTATGTGCTTGTTCGTTTAGCTGAGTGCTTATTTGTTGTTGCTATGCGTTTCGATTTTGCGCTTTTTTTTTTATTTGAAAGATTTTAGTTGTCGTTATTGTAAGAGAAAGTATAGTTTGGTTTGGTTTGATTTGATGACATGAAAAGACAGCCACCGCGACAATTAGTGCTCGAGATTTCGTTATGCAAGTAGGATATAGCTATTTAAAATATGTCCTCTGCTTCCGCTATTGTGGGTTTTGAAATACACAAAAAAACAACAATTTAACAATTACAAATGTTTTCTGGCGATTGAGAGAAAAACCAAGGAATTGTAGTGTTTTGCTGTGTATCAAGCTGTATTCGTTGGAAACGGGCTGCATAACAAAACATTGTAATAAATTACAATTTAGAAAACACTTGCTGAAAAGTGTAAAGAAATCAGTAAGAAGAATTAGGCATGTTGATATTGGTATTGTTGTTGTATTGTGGTTGATGTTTATTTTGTATAAAGCATGTGCTTGGGAATTCGAAATATATTTTGGGAATGTTGCTGAACAATTTGTTCTTATTATTTAAATTGTAGTTGTATAGTTATATTGTAGAACAGAAAAATGATTAACAACTTTCTAATTTTTTATTCTAGTAGAGAATGACCATTGATGACTAGCTTTGCATTATTTTTCAGCGCTCCAAAAAAGGACGTAAGTGGTTCATAAATTCTAAAGTACATATAACATTGTATAAAAATTTAGCATGTTTTGCCTTTCCCAAGAACTTCTTTGCATATTTGACACCAACTCGGGCTCTTGGCGTAGGGTAAAGCGACTAAAGCTTCCCTTCATACTCAGATTTAAGCCACCGATGTTTCTTATCTTGTAGATCCCTAGTCCCTAGTAACTTTTAAGAGCACATTATTCCTAAACATTTTAACTTTTAAATGTCATCAAAGTAATTTTTGTTGCAATTTTCCAAAGAAGCGACTAAAATACGCTTACATCGGCTTATAACACAGATAAGGCCTTAAAAAGTGTTCCACAAAAAATTATGCTTAAAATTTTACCATATGCTTTGATTCGCTTCGAAATGTGAGTATGTATAATTTTAGTTCTTTCTTCTACCAGAATCAAAAGTCAGAACCTTGTTACTATAAAATAATAGTTGAATTTTTTCATAGCGCAATTTTGATGTTAAGTGTTGAGAAAGATTGTTATTTTTTCGGTACTAATTTGAAGGTGCTTATCTTATCGGAATATAATATACGTAGGTACGATGCATGTAAAGACAATGTTTATATGTACAATTGTGAAATTATGTTGTTATGTTAAAATGTACAATGTTTCGACAATGTGCATATTGCAGTGTATTATTTAGCAAAGGTTGCTTTACTAAAAAGCGTAAAGTTGAACTTACGTGTCAAGGGCCTGGCGGGATGCTTAGACCACAAGTAGCGATTCTTCACGGGCGACAAGAACGAGTCGCGCGTAATGGGGCTGGATCCACGTGGCATCGACAGGGCACGCGGCAACGACAGTGAACGCAGTGGCACCAAGTCATCGACATCCCACCAGAAGGGATCACGGGTGAACGCCGAGATGGGCATGTTGGGATTGGGGGAGAGCATATCCCTGTAGCGGTTTCTGGGGTGGAAGATTGGGAGTCCTTTTGTTGTTGTGCGAGTTATTGCATGTATGCAGATAGTTGCGAATGGGCGTGACGGTTATAGGCAGTTGTTTTGTTGTTGTTGTTTGGTAGCAAGATTAGAAAGAAAATATTGTGTTTTTTTAGACTAGAAATATAATTCACGAAAAGAAGAGAGAACACGAAAAGAGAAAACATTGCTTTAAATTGAAACATTGATATTTTCCATGCGTAAGTTGGATTCCAAAGGAAATATATCAAAGTGTGTTGTTGCAAGGTGGAGGGGGGTGTAGCGCAGGAAAGGCTGGCGTAATGCGTTCTGTTGCTTAAGAGGCATTGCTGGAAGTTGGTAATCCGTTAAATTCTCGGAAATCGCTTGTAAAAGCAGCTCAAATTACACACTAAAAGCTTTAAATGCACTCACACACGCACAACTCTTGGCTGAGGTGCTGAAGAGGACGACGTCAAGCATACGAAAAAGCAAAAACAAAATTCTTGATTCTTGAAAAGAGCGCGTTTTGAGGTATGCAAAAAATGGAAGCAACGAAAAATCAAAAGTGGCCAAAAATATAAAAGGAAGTCAAATTGCTCAAGGAGCTCAAGGAAGTAGCAGTCAATTTAATTGCGCTGATGCTGCTGGCGTTAATAAATTTCATTATGCCAAATTACGCGAAATCTGTTTCCTTTTTTTTTTTGCTCACGACAATTACAATAAATATGTACTACGAAATTTTGTGCTCTCATGCGCTCGCGGCTCGGACCAACGGTCAACATCAGCATGAAAACATCAAAGATATCAAAAGGAATTTCACGCATAGGCCAAATTAAAAATTTTTACCGTCAGCATCATAGGCGACTTCAGTGGGGCGTGGTCCCCAGCGGCCGGCCTTAACGGGAGTGGGACTTGGCGAGCCGGCACGCTCAAAAGCTGCGCTGGGCTTGTCTAACTTACTGGCAAAGAGTTCATCCAGTGGCTCCAGCGAGCTGGCACGGAACACTGGCCGTCTGTAGGGGGCCAAGCTGGTGGCCCGGTCGAATACGGATGGGCCGCGTGGCACGCTGCCGCCACGGTTCCAGTAGCTTGGTGGTGGCACATAGGGTTCGCTGCCAGCGCGTGACCAACGGCCGGGCCTGTCCGCTGATGGCGAGCGACGACCTGCAAAGACAAAAAAATATATGCACGAGCGATTAGCTTCAAGGATAACATACATTTTTCAATTTACATCATAGTATAGTACTTTTAATAAACAGTGGCATACTTTCAGGCTACTTGAAGCATTATTCCGACATGCTCGAAAGTGCTGCTTGGCTTCTGCTATATATTTTCTGCTTGCCAAACTTATTTAAAGCAAAATATCCACTTAAACTACTATATGAAAAATCATTAAGAATATGAGAAGATTGTCGGCCAATTTGTAATCTTTCAACTATTTAATTTAAGCAGTGCTTGTAACGCCATTTTGTGCTCTTTAATGAAAAACTTTTAGAAAGAATCTGATAAACTGCCTGTAAAAATCGAGTTCTGCTGATTTTGTTTGGAATTTGGGTGTGTTTCATAAATTTCCAGACAGGCTTTTTACCTAGTTTCGAGATCTGAAAATACAGACGAGTTCTAGGGATGGCGCGCAGAAACACAGTAGGTGTTCCAAGTTCTCCCTTCTACCAGCTTCTTTGCATTTGCTGCAGCTTTCGGCGTTCGTTATGCCCATCCCAAGGCAGCATCCCATAAGTGCAGCTATGATAGCTCTACATTCTATTCTTGGGAGAGTCAGTATAAACCTAGTATACTTTTCGTCATAGGACTTTAACACGGTTGTGTAGGTCGCACAGCTGCTTAGGTTATTCCACCAGGTCATCATTTTTCCTTTCACTTATTCCTCTTGTTATCTAATGTTGAAAACAGATGAGCCACTAAAATATATTCTTTATGAGAAAAGTAGTATGATTCCCTGCAGGCATCTAGGCACTACTACAACACGCATGTGAACTAACGCACACACACACAAGCATATGCGAAGCTTTGTGGACTTGAGTAGTGAAACTTACGCCCGCCAAGGAGATGGCTACACATCGTAAAACTACAACTTTATGCTTGTGAAAATGGCACTGCCAGAGGGAAATATGACACGAAGTTATATCATTAAATTAAATTCAATTAAAATTTTGTTATACTCGTAGTGAAGTGCCAGCAGCCATTTTGTAACGACATTGAAAATGAGGCCGGAATTGGGCCATTGGGCGAATGAAGCTGCGCTGTGCCATGGAGTGAGCGGGGAGGGCGGTGTATGACGGCAAATAATGTCATGACTGTGCTTGAAAATAGAACGTTTCCGTACGCACAAGCAAGCATTTCAATTAGTGACGAAAAAGTGGAAATTCGCTGTCATATGAGCACATGAGAAATGCGGCAGTCATTATCGTCAGCTAAGAACTTAATGTCTGTGTGTGTGTGTGTAAATGAGTTGAAAGTGTTTTAAAGCTTTAAAATTTTGAAATAAGTGAAAATCTTTTCACTTGCTTCACTTTTTTCTTGCATGAAAAAAATTTTTTATGAATTTTTACAACTACAACTTTAAAATTAGCTTAGTTCACATTTAAGCAATAAAAGACAAGAGCAAATTCGTTCCAAAGACTTGTTCCTGAAATTGAGTCATAGACCAATTTAGACGAATTTATCAATTAATTCAAATTAATTAATAGTAGCACAATGCTAAATTTTGATAACATTTACAAATAGTAACATTTTGTAGTCATTAAAGTCAAATAGAAACCTTAAACGCAATTTCAATAAAAGCTAGAAATTTTTCTCATTATTTTATTCTCATTATTTTCGCTTTGTTTCATTTTCACTGAAGTACACTTTCAGTTCGCTCTCACTCTTCTGACGTTCCTAAGGTCTGGGACTGGCTCTGATCACATTTCAAGTTACTAAAGTGCTCTAGATAAACGAAAGCACAGTTGAAGTAGAACACATAAACACTTAAGCTTGGCCTGAAGTGCTCACGCCTTTTATTGAAAGTTTTATGAAAATCTCAAAATATCCGAATAATTCAAGCTCAAGCTAAAGTTTTTAATAAAAACTTGCAATACAGCACACAACTACTTCTATTTTATGCATACATATGTATGTATAAGCAGAAAGTGCTTTGCTTGCAAAGCACAACCACAACAAAAATAACTAAACATTGTGAAAAAAAAAACTTGAAAGAAGTTGTTACTTTGACTGGCTTTTGTGGCTGAAATTGTGGAATTGTGGCAGCAGAGTGGCTTACTTTTCTATTATGGCAAAATGGCATTATGAAATAGCATATATGTATGTATGAACGCTTTGTTGCCACATACACACATACGCATGCATTCATAAGCACATACAGTCTGAAGTCACTGTGTGCGTGTTTGTTTTTATATAACAAGCAAAATATTTGTGTTTTGAAACAAGCGCAAAAAAAAGACAGTTACCCTAATATACACACACACACGCACACACCCAAACACTCAACATTTGTTCACATGTTGCCATTGTCTGTTCAGTGCATGTATGCGTAAGCATGCATATGTTTGTCAGCTGCCATATGTGCATACATTCTCATATTATTAAATTCAGCTTTTTATGAGTGCTACAATTTTCTGCAAGCCAACAAAAAAAGTCGCATGATTTTATGAGATTTTTTCAAATTCCTGCTTGCGGTAAGACGAACTTTTTTTGGCTCCTGGCAAATGTGCGGAATTGCTGCTGTTTCGCTTGCACTTCTACTCTTCTGCGCTCTCGGTTTTATAAAAGGCAAATTCACATGTTGATTTTGTCAATTTGTTGTTGTACAATTTGCAGTTGTGCAAATATTCTGATTTCGTCCTACTTAATAGGTTTGAAGGAATTTGTTGCTGGCGCATAGCATTTCTTTTTGCAAACTATTCATTTCGATAGCAGCAGCGTTAAAATATTTGCAATCATGCCTAATTTCAATTTCAATTTATTTCAATTTATTATTAGATTTATAATGTTGGCAAATAAGTGAGAGTTATAACACCTTTTTAGAGCCCAAAGAAAGTACGAAATATATAACACCTCGAATGATATGAACAGAAGAAAGAGAATGAAACAGACTAATTAGATATAGAAGAAGAAGAAGAAACAGGATAGCGAGATAAATTCATAATAAGGAAAAGTATGCTAAAAGGTTAAATAATAAAATGCTTAAAGGTTCTATAGTTTGACACATTTTTCATAGTACACACGGGCATTGGCAAAGTATTCGTAAATAGCACGGCTTTTTAACAGTGTTCGGCAAGCACGCACTCTTGCACTCGCACTGTGCATAGTGCAGCGAAAAGTGAAGTGCAAGTGTGAGTGGAAATGTTTAAATCAGTGCCAAACCAAACCAAAAAGGCGTAACTCGAGTTTGGACAAAATTGAGTTTTTAATGCCATCGTGTGCTGAGTTTCCAAATTGATATGCTATAAATTTGCATGTTTGTAACTTTTTTAATAACGGCAATTATCCATAAAGAAAACCTAATAGCTTGAGGTGCTTTACAGTGGGAATTTTAAACTTTAAACTGCTCTGCTAAAAAAATTGCAAAACACACTTAAGTGTGGCTATGACTTGTGATAGAAGAAATATTCGAGAAGAGTAACTAAAGGGTTTTACAATAAGAATGTGTCGATGTTGAAGTGGAATAAATTTTTAACCATTTGAATGTGCTGCTCAAACGCTTAACTTGTCACGCTGAGTTGACATCAGTGACTAAACAACAAACAACATATTGTATAAACAATGCCTAAACAACATGGCTGCCACAACCTTTCAACTGCGACACGCGCTTATTTGAAAACCTTGTGGAATACAGTGCTAGAGCAGGTGCCAGAGAGTTCGAGTGTGAGTGCTGTCATAAAATGACTTCTGTCATATTTGAAATATGTCATAAAATGACTCCTGTCATATTTGAAATATGACTTCTGTAATATGACGTACCAGTGAATACCCTTTATATGCTGTACTAGAAGTCGATTTTGTTATATGAGCCGTTTATTTTGAAAATGAAGCAAGTGCATTTTCTATTATTGCCAGATATTTGAAGGCTTGCATTTCACTCTCAGTTTCAATATTGTTAAGAGCTACTACTGTAAAACTACTACTGTAAAACTACTATCTTCCAAATACTTGAATCTCTTTTTTTTCTGCAATATATTGTTTATCTATAAAAATATCAAACAAGTTTTACCAATAACTAGCATTTTCTTCATTTTTTTTAAATGCACTTGTACCACTTTCAAAATAATAAGATATATGAGCATCTTTGATTCATATCATCTGCTGCGGTCTATCTAACTTTTAATAGAATATACTAGATTGACATATTTTGAAATGAATAATGCTTAAAGAACTAGAAATGATTTGTCTGATAGTCATCGTAGCCTCAAAAGCCGTACGAATACATTTCACATTTTCTAGTAAATTCTGTTTTGCAAATTCAAATTATGTATGTTCTATATACTTATATCTGATGTTGTAACTTTGCTGCCCTTCTTTTTATGGCACTTCTTATATTTAAAATAACATAAGTACTTACCAAAAACTCTCGAAATACGCAACAAAGGCTGCAACAAAAATTTTCCAAAAGTCCAACAAAAAAATTACAACTGCACAAATTCAAGTAGAGAGAGAGAGAGAGAGACACCAAACAGTGGAGCAAAAATTACAAATACTGTGCGCACGTAAGAAATTTTAAATTGAACAAAAAGTTTTACACAAACAAATGCACTCAAGTGCCTTTTTTCTGGTTGCTGCTCAGTTTAAATTGTTGTAACATAAATTGAAATTACAACAAAAATGGAGTGAGTATACTTTGCAGCCAATTACAAAGAGCATTTACATTTTGTCATGGTTACAAAAAATTTGTCATATTTGCTAACATTTATAATGAACATAAAACATTCTTAACATTTCTTGCTTTTCGTTAAATATTTCATTTCTGCTTTCATCTTTCTGTTTATATTTTTTCATTATTATATGTCAAATTGTATTTTCATGAGAGTTGTATTTAATGAGTTTCAGTATTGGCAGTATTTACAGGCCGCACACAGTGTATGTACATTTTTGCGTTAGGTTGTGAGAGGATTTACAGTAGTGGAAGGACTACGTGTGTTAGCAGAGGACAACAAAGGACAACAAATTAAATTACAAACTTATAAAATTATAAATGAAAGAGAACATAAGAGAAAAGTTGTTAGTGTATAAATAAACTGAAATACGAAAACGAAAAAAAACGTTTGTGAAAAAATCAGCCCAAAATCAAAAATACAAAATGTTGTTCTTTTCTTTTTTTTCGCAATAAAACAAAACAAATTTCAGATTTTTCTGTATTATCAAAAATTGTTTATTCTTGTGATATTGTTTATTTTGGTTGAAATGTTTATTTTTAGAATTATGATACATATATATAAATATATGCGATATTGGGTAATCAGTTAAATTAAAATACAATGAAAATTGTTCGGGCACGTGTGAGCGAAAATCGTATCCAAGAACGTAAGGCGTATATTAGTAAAACGAATGGCAGCTGTCACTCTTGTGGTTGTTGTTTTATGGTTTTAGTTGTTGTTGTTGCTACTGCTATCTTGTAATATTTATAAGAACTAAGAGCAAATCGCACGGACTTGTCAGCAGCAGCAGAGTTAGCTATTAAACGTAGACAATGCTTCTTCTTTTTGGTTTTTTGTTTTGCTCTTACACAGTTACGCCTTTTTACAGCAAACAACTTTTTAACAGTTGTCATTGTCAGCCTTTTTGAAACCGAATTATTTATTTTGTTATATTAATATATTAAAATTTAAAGGCATTTTTAGCATTGAATGTGCAAGCGAGTCATTGCAAAGAGGTTAGCTCACGCTCAGACTCGCTCGATTCTCACGCGCTCACTTGGCACAAGAGAGAGTGAGAGAGAGACCACAGCTGACTTGTCTGAGTGCTGAGCGAGTCATGAACTCTTCATAATGTGCTCAGCTTATTGAATGCATTTATATCAGTGAAGACCAAAGTAATACAATGAAATTTTGCATTTGTGTTGAAATTTTGAAAAGCTCATCACTGATAAAAATTACAAATCACTCAGTGAATAGTGTCTTGTTGCTGCCGGCAAACTACTTTGCTCAACACTGATTTATATGCACATATTACAGCTGTAAGTAAGTAGTAAGCTGTTGTGTAATAGTAGCAGCAGCAGTAAGTAGTAGTAATTAGCTGAAATATTATATTATAGTAGTATTTTGAAGTAGTTGTTTGAAGCTCTGAAAATATGAAATGATTCAATTTGAATGGCGCTTTTTTATCAAGTATTTTATTATTGTTGTTTTCCTTTATATTTTTTGTTTTCATTCTCTTTACTTAAAAATAAATATTTTGCTTTTTTTTTTGTTTGTATATAATTAAAAGTAAACATAAGTAGATTGGACTATTTAGCATAGTTAAATTGTTTTTCGGACTGTTACAATGAAACATTTAACGAAATTTGATATATTGAGATTTGATTGATTGTAAGTATCATACTTCTGTTTGAGTCTTTGTGGCTCGTTTTTACACATAGTTCATATATTTTAAGTTAGAACGTTCACTATTTCTTACTATGGCTTAAGATTTAGACTTTAGAGTGTAATATAACATACGTTCATTATGCTTTGATTCAATAAATTGTTGCATTTGATATTTTTCAATCTTCTTGTTTTATTGAAATTACAGCAAACAAAAGAATTTTCCAGCTGTTTCGCTCTCGGCACTCTCTGCGCTGCACAGTGCACTTCAAACTTTCAGTGCTATGTGAAAATGTATGCAAAGAGAGACGTTTGAGCGTTAGGAATTGAGAGTACAGCTCAATTGCACATTTACAAAATTACAACAAAAACATTACAAAGACAATAAGTGTGCGTGTTGTTGTGTTTTTGTATGGTTTGCAAATTGGCCGACGATGTGTTGGCGTCTCAAGAAAGCCCCTACATGCTGTTCAATGTAACTTAAGACACCAACACACATTCTACAATATTGCACACTGTTGTTTTTGTAATAGTTTGCGCAAAATTTTGCAAAAGTTCAATTATGTATGTCTTAATCTTTCTTTACCATTATATTGCATATTGAATTTGAAAAAATTCTTTTGTTTGTATTGAGAATAGACTATTTTTTGGCCTCTGCTTCAATGTGGCTCGTTCTTTGGTGCTTTAACAATTTTTGTAATTCATTTAAAGAAAATTTCACTTTAAATTAACTAAAATTTAAATAAAAATTCTATGCACTCAAAGTGTTTGCTGTTGTGTATTATTTTGTTGTTGTTGTGTGGAAGTTGATGTTGTTGGTTGAGCAGTTTTTTTTGTTTTCTTTTTTTCTGTTTTTTTAACATTGAGCTTAAAAATTTAGAATTCCTTACCCTTGTTGAGTTGAGCGAGCAGCTTATCTTCGGGTTCGTATTCCAAAGGCACCAGCGCATTGGGCGTGTATGGCTTGTCCTTCAGGTAGAGGCCATAACGAGATGGATACCTGCATGAGAGCAAATGAAGAGATAACAGACACACACACAGGCATTAATATGAGCGAGCACTTCTCAGTAAAGGTAGCCACTCAATTAATATGTTTTCGATTTATATTGTTTAAATTGAGCTATTACTGTAGTTGGATTTTTTGTGAAATTACCTGCGTTCGATTTCTTGCATACGCTTCAAATGATCATTCCAGGCCTTCTCTGCATCGTAATTAGCTGGAACTGTGATAGCAAAAATGCACAAATTAATGACAATCAATTGTAATGCAATAAGCTAGAAAGCAAAGGGGTAGGGGTGTTGGCTTACGCATTAAAAAAGAATTAGCAATTTGCAGGCGAGGCGTCTCAGGCAAGCAGGGATTTGGTGTGGCAGGTGTGTGAGCACAAGCGACAATAGTTGCAAGTGGCAGCAAGCAATTTTTTTTTGCACAAAAATATCATAAAGAGAAAGAGAGAGCGATAGAGAGAGATAGAGAGTGATAGCGAGAGGCAGAGAGAGCGAATAAATAATAATCAAATTAGCATGCGCAAGCGCAGCACAGCTTAAACTAGCAACAAACATGACAATGAAATATGCGCAAAATGTAAAAAAGTACTACAGTCTATTTAACTCTCTTATGCCCGATTTAAAATGGGCAGATCAAAAAAATTTTTGAAGAAAGATACATACATATATGTTAGTATTGGCTCAAATATGCACTGACAAAAATTTAAACTCTTTTGATGTACTGATTCGTTAGTTATAGAATGTTGCCTATAGGCAACATCGAGCATAAGAGTATTAAATTTGCAAAAATGCTTGAAAATGCACAATGATCGAAAGTAATTAAAGCAAGCATACTGCATAAAGTGCTTTAAATGCCATGAAGTAGACAACAACTTTTTGTTTGCATATGCAGCATATCTTTCACCAACAAAGTGCAACATAAACATTTTTCAAATATTTTCTTCTAAATAATAAAATATGCTAAAATACTTCGGCAGCTCTGACTAGGCGCGCTTGCAGACTGCGCAGCGCATTACTCATACGTACCGTGCAACCGAGTAAGCAAAAAAATACAACAGACATAGCGTCGCCCTCAAAGCGCAATTTTTCGAATTATATAATTTTATTGAAAATTCTTAGTTGAAGCACATTTTGCTGCCAATTATTTAACAGTCAATTTATACAATTTTCTATATGTATATAATATTTCATTTGCTATTTTTTGCCGCCGCTCAACCAAAATAGACCAAAAGAGCCAACCCAATGTTGAAATCTAATTTTAAAAATTTTGTTTGCTGCTGCCTGTTTTGATTCATTTCATTTTAGTTATTTTATACATACATAGATACATACATATGCATGTATCATATACACACAAATTCAAAATATTCAAATTGAAATAATTTGCTATTAGTTGAGCGTAAAGCAGAGTTGCATTCCTTTCTTGTTTTGACAACTGAACTACGCTTTCTGTTATACTGTATTTTATTTTATTTATTTTTAAACGCTGACAATTTTGTGCTTATTCTGAAATATTTGTGAAAGAGAAAAGAGAACAAAAAATCATTGGTTAATTAGAGTGAAGGCAACAGAAGATGGCAAGTTTGTTTGCGCATGAAATCAATCAATGAGTACATATTGAGGGCGGCAACGTAGCCAGAAGAAGTTCATTCGTTTTGAGTGTGTGTGTGTGTTGTATGAGTGTGTGTAGTTTTCATTAATGACATCATATATGCACAATTTTAATTGCTTGTCACGTCTTTCCAAATTGGTTTTTCATCTGATTTTTCAAACGGCTTTAAAATTTATCGCAGTTACCAAAGTGACGAGCAGCTGATGGAGCGGAAGGTAGTTCACTTTTACTGTCACTCTACGCCACTTTCTATAAATTATCTATGCTCTAAAGAGTCACCACAATCTAACCTAATACTTCCACTATGTTTGGTAGCTTTTTCTTTCGTGCCTCTTGTCAAGTGATGCCATAGCCAACCACTTACTGCTCACATTCCTTACTAGCTGCTCCGCTGAAGGCAAGCGCTACACAATACATATTTCTACCGAATTGCTAAAAAGATTTGCGATTCAAAAATTAAGTCTCAAGCGGTTTTCTTTACAAGATATGGATATGATATCTGTAAGCTTGTTGCTTTATCTATAGCTCTCTTATGCGCTTATGAGCTCTGTTTCAGTTGATTAAAGGCAACTGCATTCTATCACAAAGATACGTCATATTGGCATTATAAATAGTTGACTAAAGCTACGAATATTGAGTGCTAAAGACAATTTTTTTGAATATTTCAAGCATGTCAAAATGAGCAAAAATATACACTCATAGTTCGTAAATCATATCGCACGAAATGAAACAGATTCCGCTAGATGAAATTTGAACTTTTCACACACTCACACACACACACAATGCCGAAGAAAGCTTTCGTCGTTTATTTGCTTTCTTTTCCTTCAATTTTTTCTTTTTTCGCACACTATTTCAACGCTCATAAAATCGCACGTAAATGCTTTCTGGCCAAAAGCTAAAATTCGTTCGAAATTCGTTTCTTGCTTTAAAATATCTCGTTTTTTTCTGTTGCTTGTTGCTTTTGCTGTTGTTGTGTGAGGAAAATGAACTATTTAAAATTGGAAAACTTAATTAATACGCAAAGCAGGCAGCATCGGTAAGGCAGCAGCTAGCCATTCGCACAAATACACTCGCGCAAAGTTGAGCGCTTTAAGACATACGATACGGCGGCAGCGCAGCGCACAAGGCGAGAAAAAAGGTATACAAAATAATAAATAGTCAAAATATATACTAGACAAAATTATTGAAAGTGTTTGGCAGACCATAGCAACATTCAAGTTTGCTGTTGCCAACGCCGCAGAATTAAAACAACAGCAACAACAACGAAGCGGTAAAGCAATTTGTTGAAATATTTGATGCATTTATTGTTGTTGTTGTTGTGAGAACTTTTCAAAGTTAATAAAATTCGAAAGTCTTTTCAAATAGTCAAAAAATTGTTTTAATTTAGATTTTCGCAGCTTTTTTTATTTGTTTAGGATTGTGCTTTCCAAAAGTTGTTAAAATTCGAAAGTCATTCAAGAAATGAGAAAATTATTTGAATATTCAATTTTTTTATACCTGTGGCAACACTGAAATAATGAAGCATTGATGGCTTTAGTTTTGAACTAGTTCAAACATTTTTAGCTACAAATATGTGCACTTTTGGCATAAAACTTCTAAAATGCAGCAAAGGCATGTTTGAGAGCGGGCATGAAAGAGAGTGTAAGAGAGCGGCGAGAGAGTCGATAAGAATGACACTTGTGCATAAATTGGCAATAGTTTGTGAAAGTGATGATGGCTGATTAAAATGCATGAAGAGTGACTCGGCTTGAATGTAGAAATAGCAGAAGCTGCGAAAGAGAAGCCTTCAGCCATTCAGGGTCTATATATAGTACATATGCATGGATATAATAAGCGATAAACGTCACTCACTTGTTCTGCTGTAATGATGATCGTAGATGGCGCGTGGCGAGTAGCCATAAGTATCTCTGCTCACGGGCAAGTATCTGTAGCCGTGAGACTGGACGCGCTCGTTGGCGGTGGCGGGCTCATCGAAGATGCTCCTGTATGTGGGCATAGAGTCCAGGTATGAGCTGTAGGGGCGGCCGGCCCTTGGGGTCTCATGCGCGCGTATATCCTCGGATCCTGTGTAGCAGAATATCAATTATAATAATGATTATATATATATATATAATTAAAGTGCATTCCGTCTGAAGGTCAAGGTCTGCTATTGCTATTTTTTTGCAAAATTTTTAAATATAAATCAGTTCTCAAGGCTTGCAGAGTCTTCTCAAGAGGCAGTCACTCTTCTGAGTGTGCCTATTCTAAAAACCTCATTTTCCAAAAATGCATTCGAGCAACAACAACAAACTTGGCACTTGAATTGTCGCGTGCAAGTGCTTGGGTGCATGCTACAGTGCAGTGCACAGTTGTGTGCTATTTTCATAAGACATCAGACGCTAACTTCGAAATTAATCTACGCCAAATTGCACTCTAAGTAAGTAAAGCGTACGAAATTCTGCTCATAGCCATGTGCCTGCTACCCCTCAACCCATCTACCTTTTCCATAAGCTACTTAGCAGTCTTAAATAATTTAAAATTTTGTGGCATTAATTTTTTGTTTTGACTTGCAAGCATTTTCATTCCATTAATGCACGTCATTGAATTTTGGAATTTATTTCTTGGTGCACAGCCAAATTATAAAATAAACAGCAAGATCTAGATTTTCCACACTCGTTGCTATATATTCTACTATTCACCTTAGCAAATTTCAGTGGACTCGTATGCATAATTTGAATCTCGAACCCTTTTGTCAGCGGGCGGCATGTGGGCGTCTTTCTGTGTATCAACAGGCAAATCAGCAGATCGCTTCGCATACATGCTCGTAAATTCGCTGAGTTTCAAAAATAGATTTCATTTTGTTTTCAATTTTTTTCTTCTTTCTCTCTGCTCTCTCTCTCTCTCGCTCTCTATTTTGCACACAATAATGTGTGCTGAAAGCTTTTGTTGTTTCTGAAGGAATATGTGAGAATCGAAGCTATGTTTTTGAAAGCAAAATTTAAAGCTTTGAATATTGAATTTTGCAATAAAGATGATATATTTTTTGTATGAGAAAACTTCGCTCGTTTGTGAAATTTTCTAAATTTCCAACATAATAAATTCAAATATCTAAAATAAAATGAAATACGTTTACAAAAGCTGAGAGAATTTCTTTGGCAAAAATACGAACTTTTATAAATCTTTAAAAAAATGTCTGCAATAATAAATTCAATTTTTTTTTAACTAAATCTTAAAAAAAGTTGAGAGAGAATTTGACTGACAACACTTAAGGTAATCTTTCAAAATTTATCATACAATTACTACCAGTTTTGAAAACTGAGTTCTATGTGAAATGTATCATGAGTATTAAGAAAATTATTAATTCAATAGTTCAAAGAAATTCTATTTGTTTGATTTTTGTTTTCTAGCAATTTGGAGTTTTTTCATAATTTGGTGATTTCAAAATAGTATATCAATTAATGCAATTTTCATTTACTATGTTGACTATTTTGAGCACAAGAAGCCTTTTACTTGCCTTAGTATATTCATTAAAAGCATGCTTAAATTCGATTTAAATGCTGTTTGAAATTAACTTATGCATAATTTGAGGAAAAGCGAATAGACCAAAAAATTTAAGTAAACTACCAGCCCTATTCTGGCCTTACGGTCACATCTCATTGTTATTGAATTGTATCTTGAGAGGCGTATAAGCACAACAACTATGCCTTAAGTCAGTGCCCAAGTTCAGTCTTGCTTGAAAATAAAAATGCCAGCTGGGTTCAACAAGTGGGCACCGTGGGTCTTAGAGCTTGACTACTTCAGAGTTTGCAGAATTTGAATTTGTTCAACAGGCGGATGCTCGAGCCACTACCATTCTATCTATCTATCTTTAAATTGCGAGCATTTGGCTTCCTTAAAGAAGCATCTAGATTGTAGCAAGTGCTCTGACGCTGAAATGGCTTATAACTGGCACTCACCCTTCAGGGATCTGATATAGGATTGCCAGAATTTCGCCTTCTTGCTGGGGCTCTCATTGCGCCCGATCATCTCCAGATGGTTCTTGAACATGTTGATCGATTTGTTTTGGTTTTATTAGTGCAAGAAAATTTCGATGTCTCGTTCGCTGCAATAGAAGAAACAAACATTACAAATGGTCGCACGCCATTTTTCGCATATGCAATTTTTTCCAACACAAAGTCAAAATTATATTTGTATATTCATAAGCATTATTTTACAAAACTTTTGCAGCACTTTTTTGAAAACAACTACTTGCTGTCACTATGCATATGCTCTTAGCATCAGCACCAAATCCATGCCAATGCGACAAGATCAATTTGCTAAAAATAAATTTCTCACGTAGAGAAAATTCACACTTTTCCACTTTTCAGAAATTCACGCACACCCAGCAACATGGCGCATGCTCGTATCTCATAGGTTGATATATACAAATGTTTGAATTTTTTGTCGCTGACTATCGTCGTCTGACGCAATATAAAATGTATGCCTGTGTGTGTGTGTGTGTGTGTGTGTGAGTCTAACTGAAAGTTGTGCCAGCTAGCATATCAAGATATGTGCCGTTGTGTGTAGCTGTGTGTATCTGCAGCTAGCTTTGCGTTATTTTTAAATGTCCTTGAGTTGGATATTTTCACAGCAGCAATTTGAGGTGCTAGCCGAGCCAGCAAGTACATGCCGTTCAGATCAGTGGCGCAGCAAAGATCAATAGAGCGGCGCAGACAGGCATGTGCTAGTTGTAAGCAAGACCAACAATAATAGCAACAACAAATTAAAAGAAGTTGAATCTAGTCATAGTCTGAGTATCTGGCACTTTGCGTTATTTTTTAAGTTGTCTAGTTGTCTACAGCTAGAATTCCATAGCATGCATATTCCCGTTTTAGCTTAGATTTAATTGTATTTGAAGGCGAAATAAATTCTGCAGCCTTAAAGACCTTTTGTGGCACTGTGCTCCAGCTATTTACAGGTGCTCATAAAAGTGCTGCTGCCAGAGCTATGAAACGATTTCCTTTCAGGCTCTGTGCGAAAGTATGAGCATACTTCAAATTATAATTTATATATTATAAAATTCACACATATTCTAAATTAATGCAATATTTTTCGTTATAAATTTTTGGAATATCATATTTTGAATGATATTTGAAAGCAGTCGTTCTTTAGCGCTTTTGCTCAGAAAGTTCAAAATTATATTATGCAATCAATATGCATAATTTTGTTCATAAATTCGTTCTTTTTTTTTTTGGTACAAAATTCCAGCACTGCATTTCACACTTTAGGCCATTACGCTTGCCAAATTTTCATTTCACTTTAATTGCATTTCAATTGATTTTGACTTTTTGTATTTTTAGCAAACACAAAATTTGAAACTTTATTCATTTTAGCTTTAAATCTTACATTTTATTTATTCCTAACAAAAAATAGTGATCTATCCTCAACGAAGAATTTTTTCAAACTGCCAACTGATCAGATTCAAGCCCAACAATTTCACTCGTTCTTCGATCGCTGAATTCCCTCGCAGCGTATATATGCCTCGCATTTGTATCTTTTTGCCAGCGCCAAGTTCCCACACACCAACGCACACACACACACACACACACATGAACACTAACACACTGTGCCAAGCGGCGAATGGGTGGGTTGTTGGCGCGTGTGTGTGTGCGTGTGTTAAACGCTGCTGGTGTGCGCCAGAAAGCTCTTGCTTTTCTGCTCACCAACAGTTTTACACATACAGACGCATCGCGTAGCTGTCAGCTATTCGCGCATATCTTTTCCACTTCAATTCGTACGATTTTCATACATTCTGCTGTTGTGCTCGTTTTGTGCTTTTCATAAATCGACATGATCCTTCGCTGCTACTCCCCCCCCCAAATGCACACATAACCTCACTTCAGCGCCGTCAGCATATGCGAACAAAAATTTACGACTTCCTTTGGAATTTAATTTACGCTTTCGAATTTCGCTAAGAAGCTCGTTAAATTCGACTTTCCCAGCTCCCCCTTCACTCTTCCGCTCTGTTGGCAGTAAACACTCTTGTCCATAAACCTACACTTTCACAGCAAAACAATTCAACGTCAGTTCATCTATAAAATCTCTGTGTTTTTTTTCTTTTGGCAAGCAATTCTCATTCACGCTCGTAAATCAGGCCAGCACACATCAAAATCGCTCTTGAACGTTACAATGAACTCTAGTGCTAACCCAAAAAGTACTCATGCATATACCTATAGCCGATCTTATTGTGCCTATGATATCATTTATATATGTACATATATGACTATTCCTGCTCAGCAAAAACCCAACCAATTCTTTTGAAAATATATAATTGCGGTTATTTTAAGTACATATGTTTTGTGTGTTGTCTTGCCAAAAATTTAAAAAAAATTATTAATGTAATTGCACACATAGTTGCAAAATATTCTTTTTATAAAATAGTGTTTCTTTTGATTACTACGTTAGTATGGAAAATATGTTTGGGCTGAAGGCAGTATCTGTCTGCTGATTGGGAAAAAACTCGTAAGCTCTCAAGTCTTGAAACCAATTTAACTTGGTTAACCAAGGGAAATTGTGAAGAAGCTGAATTTTATCTCAAGCTCGTTTAGGTTCAAGAAAATAAATGAAAGTAAGGCTTGCCTGTGGCAGACTTGGAAAAAACGCCACCAGAACATATCGACAAATATACCAGAGCCACAAAGTGGCTTCCATACATGGGAAGTGTATAGGTGAAACCCTCACGTGGTAACACAATGGGCCTTTCGGCCTAAGTGATGTCCTTGAGACGATCACTTAACCTAGCTACCTACCTGAGGGCACGCCTGTGCTCGATGTGTACTCTACTTTGAAAGTACTTGACTCAAGTCAGCTGCATGTCATGCTCATCTAAGGGTCTTCACATTCTTCTCCTTATTCTACGGTTTGAATTTTTCAAAGAGCAGACCGCATGCCGCTTTGCTATCAGACTGAACTTCATGAATATATAAGAGCTTTAATTAGATAGCTTGCTCTTTATCAGTAAACTCAACAACTATTTTCTGCCTTCAAATCTCTTCGACACTAGATTCACTAACCAAATTCCAAGCGGCATGGAATGGTAACGCGATGAATTGTCAAAACTTGAGATTCATTGAGCTTCCTAATAGCTTAAACAAGATCTAAATAAGACAAGCTAGAGACACAACAGATGCTCCGGAAGACGAAGAAGGAGTCAGTAGCTCTCTGCTCTCTCCTTCTCTGTCAGTGTGCAGTCACGTTCAATAAAAGTTGAATAGCGAGTATGACCTCAAATCTGTCAATATCAAATAACTTTTAAGGTTCAACCAACTCTCCAAGTGGCCTACTTTAACAGAAAGTACGCCAAATCCTTTCATGTAGTATCACAACGGACCTACGTTCCTCTTAAACGAATTCGCCTTAAAAAGTTTTTATATTTTCTGCAGAAATTTCAGTTAATGCCCTTCAAAATACGAAACTCAAACAATTTCCAAAACAATTATAATTTTTTTAGGTATTTCAGCTCATTTTAGTTTGATGTGATTTTCTTTGTGAATAAGACAAGTACGTAGTTGCCTCAAGGAAAACATGTCAATACCCTCGGCAACTTTGGATGATATAAGAAAAGTAAAAGTTTTTCGAATTCTTGGCAAGATAAAAAAGTCAAGTGTTTTTTAAGCAAAGCGACAACAAGAGCAACAGCAAGACTATCAAAATCGCCACAAACACCTTTCGAAGTGTTGCCAGGTATTTCCCAAGCACAACAACAACAACAACGACGAAAACAACAATGAATTGCGTCTTGCATTCTCAATTGCTTTTTTAGAGCGCTTCCCCTTTTAATCAATTGAAATAGATTTGCAGCAATAGTTCTACGTTTTATCCGCTGCCATTTTCAATGTCAAGTTCAAATGTTGCTATCGATCGCCGTTGTTGTTGTTGTTGCTAGCGCGCTTTTTTTATTGCACTTGTGCTGGTTCCAATTCATCAATATTTGGAAGCTATTCTATGCTCCATTGCAAGTGTAAGCAAACAAATCAGAAATAAATGGAATTTAAGAAAAAACATGCCGAGATAATTTCTTGCTTTCGATTTGTGTTGTTGTTGTTGTTGCTGTTGTAGATGATGTTGTAGTTCAGCACATTCTGCCATTGTAAAACAATGTATTTTATTGTTGTTGCAAATGGCAAGCACCACTCTCGTTAATTTTACTTCAAGTATTTTAAACTATTTTAGGTTTTCATTTTCAAGTTTAAAATACAAATACACACACACAATCACATAGCGTACCCAGCAAGCATTTGCTCTTGATACATGTATGTTTGAGTATGATTTGATATCAAAAGCTATTCCTAAACCTAAATCGTTTAAATTGTATTTGATATCAGTTTAAGAATTTTTACTTATTGAAGTCATTCTGAATTTTTTATCTTCGGTTATTTTCAATTTGAGAATTTCGTTAATTCTCAAATCGAAATCAAACGTTCGTTAAATCAATTTGAAACTCAAAACAATTTGTAAAATCATTTAGCTCTTAAATCAGCTTTACAAATTTCATTCTTTCAGGTTGTTTAAATAATAATAGATTCATTTAAAGGGACTCATAAACATATTTTTTTTAAACGATAGAAGAAGAAGTCTTCGAAATGCACACTGAAAGTTGGCGTGAGTCTTAAAAAAACAATGATGCATGTTTAATTGAAAAGGTGTTAGAAAATCAGGTTGGTCATATTTTAAATTTCCATTAGAAAGCTTAGAAATTATAGATTTTCTGGGAGAAAATGATGCTGCTTGAGCTTGATTTGAGAATTACACTTAATATCAAATGTAAATCCTAAAATTTATCAAACGTTTGAAAAGTTGCATACTGGTTTGTGTGCATGTATGTATGCATATAGTAAATTATGTACATGAAATATATATAGTGATTTCTATGGCTGCACATTCCATTGAGAGCTAAAGGCAGTTTTTATGCGCGCAATTCAATTGAATTAAAAATGTAATGATTTTTAACAGTGTAAACAAATTCGTCTAAAATCAAGATTATATATTTGTATATATAAGCCATCCTCCACGCCTGCTGTGAGCCCTATGGAAAGAGTGGCACGTGCAAATGTTTATGAACATTTCAGCTCAGTTTTCTTATCGTTTCCGCCGCAGTGCGTCCTTCAACCGCGCGCGCCCTTCAAGCTGCACAGTGGCGCGCGATCAATGCACGACCTTGGCAGATACGCAGCTGCTTAATTCCATAGTGCCATACAACAACAACATATGTATTTTTTTTCAGCACACTAATTTCTCTCGCACCGCCTGGTGAAAGACCAAAGTAAACGCGAAATTTTTTAGTTTTGTGCCATCTTCGTCTGAATTTAAATATTGCTTTTGTGGGTCCGTTGGGAGTGACCGAGTGACCTTTGATGGCGTTTTGTGAGGGACGCTGTTGAGTTGCGGCAAAGCATCACATTTCAACGCTCAGGTAAATTTGTTCGCCAGAATGGGCCAACTTTTCTGATGATGGGCGGCAACACTCCCTCACAGATGCATGTATTTGTTTATAATACGATTATATCTATCGGTTGCGAGGCCAAGCATAATAAATAAATGCTCTGTTTACATAAACACGCAGATAAAGGCGCAGCAGCGGCACAACATTTTCCTCACAACCAATTCGGAAAATATTTTTAACACATTTTATACAAATTTTGCATTTTTTGCTATACTTTCATCTAAAAGCGGAAGCACTAACCCAATAATTATTGGCTGGCGTTGTTGCATTCTTCTGCTTGCAATGCTGGATATTATACTAAATTTCATTGAATTTTCTATATTTATTCGAAGACTTGGGCTATACTCTCTATTATATCCTATGCTATCCTTCCAAATCGAAGCATAGTCATCATAATTCTGTGGTCAAAAGCAATAACGACTTAAGTCGACTTAAGACGAAATTGAGTTGACGTTACCACTGTATTCCTGACGTTGATGCGCATATTTTGTTCAAACCCCGGTATCTGTACCCATCTCAGAAAAAAAGTTATTTAAAAAAAACACATGCACTTATGTGCATTTCAAATTTCGAATTGCATTTTCTCGAAACAGTTGTTTTCGACTTAAGTCGTTATTGCATATGACCACAGAATTATCCTACCAATCCTTTTTATTCGTTCCATTTCTCCATTCCTCCTATTCATCAAATTTATTCTATCTATTATACAATATATTGTACATCATATCTATCCTATTTACCATATTTATCCTTTTCATTCGAGCTTATTTTAGCTCTGTCCTATCTTATCCCATCAATCAAATATGTTCTATTTATTATATCTATCTGTTTTATTTTATATATCCCACCTATCCTTTTCCTTCTACCTTCTCTATGTATTCTATATATTCATTCAACCCAATCTATTTTACCTATCCTCTCTATTCTATCTATCCTATCAATCCTGTTAATCCGAGCTATCTTATGGCATACTCTCAAACGTAAAATATGTTAAAATAGCGCTTATCTTTAAGATTTCTGGCCTTACAGCGACATAATAGCAACTGACACCTGCTGGCCTTACCTCAGCGTAGAATCAAGCAAAATCGTACGCCGAAAGTATTATACATATACATATGTACATATGTATGTTTGCTGCTGTGACTGGTTCAGACAAAAATGTCAAAAAGGAATCTTTTCAATGCAAGAAATTTTACAGCGAGCCAAGAAATGTTGCGCATATTTTTTTCCCTCAAATTTTTGCCTTAAGCAGCGCTGTCAACGATTTACAATTGAGACGTTAAAACTTGAATGAATTGAAACTTGTGCAAAACCGCAAATAAAAGCAATAATTTCAAAATAAAATTTTTGCTATTAAAAATAAAATTCAATGTCAAACGAAAAGAAATGAAAAGCGTACAATGTTATGCGCTGTCACTTTTCTTATAAAATCTGTTTTGCTCAGTGAGTTATGCGCGCAGATGTGCGCGTAATTTTTTGGGTATATTCGCCAAAAAAAGCGATAAGTATCTACCAGTTTGCATAAATATAATTATTTACATATGTATATAGTATTTTACTGAAAATCAGTTCACGCTAATTGTGAGTCATGTCGCTGCAAGAGCGCCGGGAAAAGAAAGGTGGCCATTGCATATCAATCAAAGTGATTTTCCAATTCCAAATTTCATTTCGTTTTGCCTTGGCATTTTTAAGGTTTCATTGGCAACGAAAAAGAAATTCGCTACATGTGAATAGCGGCAAGCGTTTGCATGTGTGTGTGTGTGAAATAAAAGTGTGAATACTTACGCGCTTTTCATATGAAATTCGAAAGCTGCACGCACACCTCGAAATATGCGCTTATAAATTGTTCCTATATATCTTTAAAAATAAAAATATTGTTTCTTCAAGCAAGAAAAAAGTCATCGCAAGCGAAAAGACGGCAAAAGCTTTTTGCATCACACACACACACACACATACGCTCACGCACGCATGCACACTCACATGCCAGCGCTACCTGCTAACACCTACACCAGCAAGCAATTCACTCGTTTATTCAGATTTTGTATGTGTATTTTTCGCCATTAGCCACACTGAAAAAAACGTTTGAGATCTGGCAAAAACAATGTACAAAATTTTTTGCTGTTACTCCGATTTTTTTTCAAATTTCTTTTTCTTTCATTGTGCAGCTTTGTTTATGACATGCACGCACATCTTTATGTGCATATGTATCTGCGAGATACAGACACGCCACTATATTTGCTATGCATAGTGGCATAGCGTATGATGATTTTAATTTTGTCTGCTTTGTGTCGCTTGACTTACTTCTTCTCTGCGTCTCTGCGTTTCTTCCTGCTTTTATATTTGCGTGGCCTGCCTCGATTGTTACGCAGAATTTTGCGAGCTGGCGTTTTTCGACTGTCTGCTGTTTATGGTGTGCGCTCATGACGCAAATGAACTTGAAAATTGAATTCTGATTTGCAAGCGCCCACGCATACATACACACACTCCCACGCAAACGCACCCGCACTATCAGCATTTTCAATGCAATTATTGCACTTTTTGCTACTCGACTTTGAATAAAATCTATCAAAGAAATTCTCAGTAGATTTGAGTCGAAACCCGATTTGACTCGAAATGAATTCAAATGAATGGAAATGACTCAAAACGCGCATCGAATCGAGTCAACTCGGCTTTCGTGTAGACTCTTCACGGCTTTGAATAAAATCTATCGAAGAAATTGTGAGTCGAAAATTGATTTGACTCGAATTGAATCCAAATGAATGGAACTGACTCAAAACCCGCATCGAATCGAGTCAACTCGGCTTTTGCATAGACTCTTCAATGCAATTCTTGTACTTTTTGCCACTCGGCTTTAAATAAAATCTATCGAAATCGATTTGACTCGAAATGAATTCAAATGAATGGAAATGACTCAAAACGCGCATCGAATCGAGTCAACTCGGCTTTCGTGTAGACTCTTCACGGCTTTGAATAAAATCTATCGAAGAAATTGTGAGTCGAAAATTGATTTGACTCGAATTGAATCCAATTGAATGGAACTGACTCAAAACCCGCATCGAATCGAGTCAACTCGGCTTTTGTATAGACTCTTCAATGCAATTCTTGTACTTTTTGCCACTCGGCTTTAAATAAAATCTATCGAAATCGATTTGACTCGAATTTAATCCAAATTAATGGAAATGACTCAAAACGTGCATCGAGTCGAGTCAACTCGATGTGTGTAGACTCTTCAATACAATTCTTGCATTTTTTGGTACTCGGCTTTGACTAAAATCTATCAAAGAAATTGTCAGTAGATTTGAGTCGACGAAAACTGAGTTGACTCGAAATGAATTCAAATGAATGGAAATTACTCAAAACCCGCGTCGACTCGAGTCAACTCGGCTTTTGTGTAGACTCTCGGGGTACGTCTGAGTAGGCCGATTCAAGCGAACAAGCATTTTTTGAAAACTTCTGTTAAAAACTGTCATCAATTTCTGTTGAGTCTGTTGAGTCGTTGTTTACTATTGAAAAGCCGAAGCCAAAGAACAAACGCCATAGTTATAACCCATCTTACTATGCAAATTTTTACCCAATATGCTGCTCCTCTTCTGTAATTGTTATTTTGGCCTTCAATTTCGACATAAATTAAATATGTACTGAATTTTGCACATTAATTAATGAAATTTATTGTGAATCACTTTGGTTTTCGCTTGTAACTTGTCATATGAAATCGTACCAATTGAAATTACTAAATCACCCACACCTTTACTCACACGACCTTGACAACACCTTGGCAGC
Organism: Neria commutata; assembly: GCA_963457695.1. Taxonomy (NCBI): domain Eukaryota; kingdom Metazoa; phylum Arthropoda; class Insecta; order Diptera; family Micropezidae; genus Neria; species Neria commutata. Next base: position 60,647,862 of record OY735245.1, read on the forward strand.
TGCATTAATCACGAGCGCTAAATTTAAAGAACAAATGCATTTTTATAAGCAAAAATGTAGCAGAATTTCAATGCGCTCGGAGACGTTAAACAATTTTAAGAAAACGCCAAAAATGAGGCAAATAGAGAAAAGTGCATATAATATTGAAAATTGATGAATTGGCAGAAAAACTCATTGCTTACGAGTTAAAACGTCAATTTTGATTTGCATGTTCGACGCTGAATATTTTTAAAGACTGTAGGCAGGTGTGCTATTAGTCGAATAATTATTTTCTGATTGGGAAATGCTATTTTTGTTTGAGGTAAACAACCTTAGTTGCTACCACATATGGCAACAAAGAAAATGTTTGCAACGGTCTGCAGGGTCTTCATCTTATGATGGGATTATAAAATTTTAGTTGGCATCTCAGCCAAAAAGTCATCTGTTGAATCATAGAGAAATAATGAGCATTGGTTCAAAGAACGTGGAACCAAACTTACGCTAATTTAATCTTATAATTTCTTTAAAAAAATGTGAGTAGGCAAGCAATTTTCTCTGTATAAAACTGTTGCATATTTGTAGGCTTACATTTTTAGCTGTAAGCCTGAAAATGACTTAAACTTTTTACCACACGAATTTGAATAAAAGCAGGCCTATCTGCAGATCTTCTTTTTTTGAGCATTGAGTTGTTGTTGACTAGAGAAATGTCAGAGTCTTCTTATTAGGTAAATTTTGTAATTAAATTAAATGAATTTTAGCATAAGCCTGAAATTATGCAATGCTTTTTTTAGTAATTGTGCTTTTGATTCGTACTTCGAATATGCATTATAAGGCTGAAACTATCGTTACTCAGTTAGCCTAAAATTATGCAGCCCTTTCCACAGATTAAACGAACTCGTTGGCAACTCTCCGAGAGTATAATTTGTCATGTAAATGAAAGCTTCTCAATTCCCGTTCGAACAGGACTACCAGAATAAGTGCGTAGGTCTTGTTATTTTGTGCTTAATAGTACGAGCATACACAAGATAATGCGAGAAACCTAGGCCTAAGCCCACACGGGCTGTTAAGCCAATTATTTATTATTCGATAGGCTGTTCAAAATGACAATTTATCTTTTTTTTGAGCGCCAACTCTGACAATAAACTGCCGATTTCTTCGGATTCAAAAAAAGTAAGACAAATATCAGCAATGTTTGAAATAAAACCAACAAGAAATCACAGCTCAGGCCGTTAAAGGATCTCTGTGCTCTTTCATTATATGTATCTTTGATGCTGCGAGTTCATGACGCTTCAACTTTGTTCCACATATGTGCTTGTTAATGTTTCAAGAGCATTTTTTTTGCATTTGGAGATCGCTTACTTGCATGTACGCGCTGCCTCAGCGCCACGTCATAGCCTATTGACGTCACATCCTTCTTCGAAACAACATCCTGCAGAGAAATGCAAAAAGTAATGTACAAAATCGAATATGCATATTTTGTATGTTCTATTCTTTTGTATCTTGTCGATTGTCTATTTTGAGCGATTTCCATTCATGAAATGCGACGTAGCGAGATCGAGCCGTAAACACAAGCTCGCAATTCCGCTGAAATAAAATGCCGCAAGCAATATTATTAAATTTTGTATTATTTATTTGTTTACACTGCCCAGTTGCCACTGCTCCTCTCTGCTGTTCTCTCCCCAGAGCGGCCTGTCCGCCTCGCTTGTTAGCCGCTGCTAATTATTTTGAATACTTCTGTATTTCCGTGTGTTCGATGGTTCAAGTACTACAAAAAAAGCAAAGTGCTGTTATGATAAATTAACGACAAATATTTTCACATATTGCTGCTGCCACGAACAGCAGCAGCGGCGCCGGCAGCAATTGAAACCAGCGAAAATGAAAGTTCAACTTGAGTGGCGAACGTTGCTGTTGAGAGCTTAGACAACAGCCACTGCAAGCAGCATGTATGTATGTATGTATGCATTCATTATGTGTGTGTGTGAGTGTGAGTGTGTGTGTGTGCAGATTATGTAGGCGTTTTTGCTTGTTTGTTTATGAAGTCGCCACTATTGCATATAGCAACTTGTTGTTGTATCTGTGATTTATGGCATTTATCTCAGAAAAATATCTCAAAAATTATATGTTAAATCTCTACTTAGTTTACTCTTTTGAAATATTTGACATATGTTGCATATGCGTGTGTGTGTGTGTGTGTGCGCGCTTGTGCTAACATAATTTTGTGACATGACGTCAAGCGAAATTGTTGTTCATTGCAAATTTTGCAGCATTTATAATAAAATAAAATTTATAATAAATTAACAAAAGCACATAAATTTTGTGTAGACTTTGTTTTGCAAAAATTGTATAACATTTTAAATGAAATTTCAACAAAAAAAAGCTTTTCATAAATCACATTAACCTTGAAGCGCAAAGTTCAAGGATGCCATTTTTATTATTTTTATGCCAAAGCAGACAACAACAATTACTATACGTTTTACATTTACATTTTGACAGTAAGCAGCGTGAATCAGTGTATACAAATACCGAACAAGCTTCGACGATTTTGCTTATTTTAAAACTTTTCCACAGAAGCGAATTTTTTGGAAAGCGAATTTACAAATTTGTATATTGAAAATTAAGAGCATTCTAGAAATTCATTTAATGCAATATGTAAAAAAAGTTGTAGGTACATAAAATTAGACTTTGTTATTAACGATTTGCCAAAGATGACAATCCAAGTATAGATATGTTCATTATATAGCTTGTGCATACATTTTTATAATTATTGCTATTCTGAATTGTTGTTTAATTTGTCAAAAATATTTTAAACCTTCGCTGGGCACTTCAGATTCAGATAACTAACTGGCTCATTTGTCAATTATTATGTGCTTGTAAATGGACAAACATTTATTTGATAGAAAGTTATAGTATGCCCATTTACTTACTGTATATAAGTATATAGATTTAACTATTGAAAAATCGGTTGTTGCTTTTTTCTATTTTATCCTTTTTAAAAGTCGGTTTCGCTAATTTTTGATAATATTTGCCATTTGAAAAATCGATCGTTCATCATTTAGAAATATTTGACTATTGATAAATATTTCGTCGTTTTTTTGAAAAATCGTTAGTCACTTATTTTTGATATACATAACTATTAACGAATTAGTTCTTTTATCTTTTTTGATATAGTATTTGGCGATTGACAAATTTTGTTGTTATTACTATATTAAGGGAAAGAAAAACCTTAAAGTATGGCCATTAGAAGCTTTGGTAGGCTTCAGCTGCTTTGCGCTTGCCTTCTACAGTGCCTGGCTTTAAGCTTTGACAGGGCTTGCTGCACTTGTACCCTGCACCGAAGATACGGTTCTGTGAAGCTCATGCGGAAATTCGTTCCCAAAAGAAACTAGCTTTCAAATTACCTTGCCGGCCATGCTGCTTAAATTAAGCTTAACATGAATATGCATTATTTCTTAAAAAAACACATGCTAGCACATTTGAAACATCAAAAGCTCAAGCCTCGCTCAAGTCGAGGAAACTCACTAAAAAAAAACTGCCAACATTTTTGATTGCCAAAATAAACGCAGGAAAATGCCAAAGTATAAACAGATAAATGTTTGAAATGTCTTAAAAGTTAAGCTTCAAGTCAAAGCCAAAAGCAAACCAAACAAAATAAGACAAAATCAAACAACAACATGAAGAAAAGTGCTGCATTGTTCTTTGTATGGCGTGATAGGTTTGTATGTGTGTATGTATGTAAGAGATCTCGCATAAGCAAGGAAAATGCTGCTGGAAAGTAAGACGCGTGCTCAGGCGAAAACTCTTCAAGTGTGTGTGTGTGTGTGTGTGTGTGTGCATTGATGAAAATTTATGGCATTCAGAAAAGGTTTCATTTATGACGCTTTGCATTTTGTAAGCATCGTAATAATAATAATAATACATAATAAGATCATAACGCATCTACTTTATGTGGTTTACGACAGTGCATGTGTGTGTGTGTGTGTGTGGGTGCAAGTGTATGTGTGGCATTGTGAAGTGCATAAACGCGAAACGCGAAATGTGAAATGTAAAATGGCGCTGAAGATGGTGAACAGTAAGGAACTGCCGTGGGAAAAGAGAGCAGGGCAGTTGGTAATAGAAGTGGGGGGCAGAGAGGAACATCGACATGTGGCAGTTTAATGTAAAAGTTAGCGTTTATGTAAAAGTATGTGCAGCTGCAATAAGTTATTGCTATTTTAATATTTATATTAGAAAATTGAATATCTCCTGGTCCGTCTTTTCTCTGCTTGGTTATTTTCTGTTAACAGCAGCTCTTCTCCTTTTCCGTCTCTCCATAAATTTTCCGACATTTTGACCTTTATTTACAAAACCAAATCACCTTAAATTGTGAAAAATATTTTTGGAACCCATGTGGTTTCTAACGAAGATCGACCCAAAAAAAAATTTTTTTTTTCAAAATATACTTCACTTTGCATAGTGATAATATGTTTACGGTATGAAGACCTCATGCCAAATTTTAGTTTTCTATATTGAAACCAAAGTAACCTCATAAGAATTCCCGTTTTTTCACTTTAGCCTGGCAAGCTTTTACGTACGGCCCTAAACATATTTATTATTATAATTTTTATATAATCTCAAAAATGTTTTGTAATAATGGGGAGGTGGTTCCATGATTTTTTCGTGATACCAGTAGTGATGCTGAGGCAGAAAAGGTTGAGTAATTTGAGGCAAGATTCGTGTGGGTTGTACCATTGTCACGAGCAACATATCGATGTAGGGATTGATGACATTTTAAGTGGCAAGTAGTAAAGTTGAAAAAAAAGGGAATTTAATTGACCCCAAGAGCACTTAACAACTTGCTGGCACTTTGGGGGCCTTTGGAGCTGGCTATCTAAAATAGCACACATACACACACACACACACACTTTTGCAGCTTTTTTGTGCTTGAGCAGATTTCCGCTGGCAATTTAAAATCAATTTGATTCGCTTGCCACAATCGCAAAAGTAAATTGTATACTAAATCTTTTACTTTTACTTACTGCGCTGGTTGTTGTTTTTGTTGGTTTCTTTTTGACGCTCAACGGCAGCTTCCTTTTGCTCTAATTCAAAGCAAAGTGTGAGCTGTGTGTGTGTAGGCAACGGAAACGGAAATAGTTGCTATATAAAGTTGACATGCCGTCGAAGTGTTAGTGGGCACGTAGCATATCTGAGCGCAGCCATACAAAAGTGTATGTTTAAGCATCGAGCACGTACACACAAAAACAACAACAACAATAAGCTATTCTAGAAACTGTTGAATATGCTGTAAATTGCACGTAAAGCGTGTCGCTCGCACACACACACCTACACAGAAGAACTAACAAAGCTGAAGGATATTGGCGCGCTGCATTAAGGGCGGCAAGGCAAGGCAAGAGGGAGCGGCAGTGGCAGTGGAAGAGGCAGTGGCAGCGAACGGCAACTTGCTGTTAGTTGATTGTGCGAAGGAAGCCTTTTACTATTTATTTGCCACTAATTTAATTGCATTCAATTGAAGCACTCCAAAGGCCAAGACGCAAGACGCAAGCGGCAATGTTGGCGAGAATGGCGCGACACTGATGAAGCAGACGCTGCCATCATTCGCAGCAGCTGTGATGCTTGTGCATGAAGTCTTAGCGGCAGCAGAGTGTGAAGGCGAGCATGAAACTGCTAGCTGCAGCTTTCCAGCTGTGAAGTGTCAAAGGAAGGGGCAGTGGCAGCAACCAGGGCAAACATATGTACAAACAAGCAAACAGACAGAAGGACAGACAGACAGAGAGAGAACCAGAATGCGAGTCTCTAGCGACTTACTGACAATTACACAAACGAATACACTAACACTCAAGCAAACAAGCGAAAGCAGAACAGCAACAACAACAACAACAGCAACAGAAAGGCGTTAATATGCGCACATGCGCTCGAACGGTTTTACATTTAGCAACAAATTGTTGTTGTTGTTGTTGTTGTTGTTTGGGTACCACTATTTATATGGAAGTCGTAAAGCAGGCATTCGCGTGCCATTCGGCCAGGCAACTGTCAACTGTGTTGTTGTTTCCGGTTGTTAGTTTGCCGGAATGAATTGAAATATTTAGCATTCCAGCGTAAATTGCGCCGAAGCCACTTTTCCGCTTCGCCATTACGCTTTGTTGTATTTGCATGAAGGCTGTCTTGAATGTATTGTTACAGTTCCTAATACTAATGATTCCTTGGCAACTTTGGCATGTTATTGCTGTTGTTGAGCAGCTGGCATGCCAGCCAGCACACTATTTATCGCTCTGAAATAAGTCTTTGGTGATAGCTTTATGAGCGCGCTTAGCCATGAATTTAACGAAAGCCTAGAGTGGCGAGAGAGCAATTTGCGAGGAATTGTTTTCAAGCTTTGTTAATACAGAAAGGATTTTTAAATCTTCTCAGAATTAAGTGAATTTTTAGTGAAATTTTTTTCATTTCAAGCTTAATTGGCATATTTACCGAGCTTATTTCTTACACCCAATTCTGATTCCAAATTCCAGGAATTTCTAAATAACCATTTTTAATAGCAAGAACACCCGGAAACAAACAAAAGCAGTGCGAAATTAAAATCCTTAAATTCTTTGCAGACACCTACTCTGCTGAGTGCAACTCAGCTTGCAGCATTCTTTTAAAAAACATTATTTCAAGTTTTAATTGATATGTTAACTATTATTTTATATAGTGCGTGACGTTTTGCTTAAACTTCTATTAAAAATACACAAATAAAAGAGTTTTGTAATATTTTAACTACCTCCCTCCCCCCTCAAGTTTTTTGCTCTGGCTACGCTCGTGCATTCGTTCCTATGCAAGTATTTACGATTGCATCCTTGCACTTAGATACGAATAAGCAAAACTTCAAAGCAACAACAACTTTCACTTAAGCAAATCCTTCCACTGCATACAGCTGATTATGCAGCAATTGCTTAGTGTGAGTGCATTCAGGCTCGTGCTTTTATAGCATGTGCATACATTTCTATTACCACTAATTGAATTATTGCTTCTACTGCTGTCTGCTGCCGCTGCCGGCAGCGCTGCCGCTGCTTCTTCTATTGCCTTCGCAGCAGATCCCATGGAGATCACATGCAACTTGCTTGACTATATGTCTTGCTTTCTTCCTTTCGTGCTTCCGCCCTCCGCACCAAGACATCGTTTTTTATAGCTGTGGCACTTTTTTGAAGTGCCTGCACTGCTGCTGCGTCACTCTGCCATCACTGCTGCTGCTGTGAATACTAAATTACTAAGAGGCAGACAGCAAAGGGGCAGGCATCCGGCAAACGACAGCAACCACTCGTAGGGCACTTTGGCCAGAAGTCTGTCTAGCATTAGAGTTACTACGTTAAGTCGAGCGTCCATCAGTGAAACAGCCAGCGATCCTTGGTGTCTGTGTATATGTGTGAGAGTGTATTTGTCTGCCTGGCATAGCAAAGTAGCAACGCTGCAATTCAATCAAAGCCGCAGCCAAGCAAGTCGACGATGAAAAAGCGTGCAAGAGCAGCAGGAAAATGTGCCGACAAGCTTGACGGAAATTTCGAGGAAATTTCATTAGAAAAAGCACGTTAAGCAAGCGGAAGTGATATATGTATGTATGTAGCTATCATTTGGTGCGGTTGATACGATTTTGGGCAAGGCAAGATGGAAAGGCAAGCCAAAATTGTTGCACCTTTCGAAAAAGTGTTTGTATGTGAGCAGATGTGTGTCTGTGTGTGTATGTTTTTAAAAACAATTTGCCGGTAAAAGTAGTAGATGAAAAAAGCCTTTTAATGCTTTAATTAAAGTTGACAACTGGAGCAACTCGGCTAAGGCCGGTTGCATTTGAGCTGCAAAGAAAAAAATAATAATTAGAGTGACTCTTTCCTTTTCTGCGTCTGCAAAGTTCAAGTTTTATTTACATTTCTCAGACAATTTCAAACGTGAACCAAATTCAATGCCCGCGACAAAAATGTTTTGAACTATTTTATGAGCTTAATAGCTTGATGATGGCACATAAAAGGGTCAGTGTACTGCTAGCTATCGACATCTTAAGGACCTTAATAATTTAATGAAGCAACAAAAGCTTCGGATACAACTTTGCCAGAGCCTGAGCAACAAGATTATAGCCAAAAATTTAACTCAATAGCAATGTTATCAATTATATCTTCGAAAATTAATTAATTACATTAAATCAAAATTTGATCACAGTAGCTTGATGCTCTTTTTATTATAAAAACTGTAGCTTTTTTGAGAAATTTTTAAAGCATGTTTAATAACAATGAAGGTCGTTTAAAAAAAATTTTACTCATAACTCGTGTAGCTGTCGTATCTTTTAAATATCCACAACCAAAAATTAGGCCTAAAGGCTTTATGCATGTTTTTTAATGTTAACAATAAACCGTTTGACTATTTAAAAAATGTATTTCCCTTTACATACAACAAAGAAGATCATTTGGAATAAAATGTTACTCATACGTCGTGTAGTCGGCATTTCATTTAATTGTTCAAAGTTTCTAAGACGTCATGATTTGCTGTAATTTTAAATTAAATTCACATATTTCATTTTTCTATATTCAATTCCAAAATGAAACGTTTATTTGGTATCTTTTGGAACTGCCATCAAATCAGCAAAAAGCACACAAAGCACAGCACTTGTAATTGCCTATTAAATAAATAATTTATGATGCCGCGGCCGTGCGGTCACGAAATATTGCACGATAAATGGCGATTTGATTTGTTGTCGTAATGGCGCTAAGATTTAAGACACTCGAGCAAAAGACAATAGGCCGCCCCAACAGCATCGAAGAGCGCCTCTGCGGAGTGACAGATCAGGCCGCCTTTGACATGCGGCAGCAAAGTAGTTGCCCAAAAGAATTAAGAAGTTAAGCCAGCAGCTAAGCTCTGCGACAAATTTTATTAAAATGTGTTAATGCTAACTTGTTCACGTAAACGAAACACTGAACGTGTAAATCAGAAGGAAGAGTGCGGAGCGCATGGCGTATGAGTAATGCGAATTAAAACGATATACATAATGCAATCTGGCAATGAGTTTGAAATGCAAATAAATTATTTAAAATTACATCAAATTATATAATCAAATTTGAATTAAACAGCCAAAATAAAATGTTAGTCTTCTTATTTCTTAGTGTATACATTTACTTAGTTGACATATCGACATGATTTATTAACTAGAGGAAATAAATATTATAATATCTATTTTACAAAAAAATGCCAAGATGCTTTTGGCACATGCTGTATTTAAGTTTCACTGTGGTAAACTAAAAAGCAATCAGATTAATAAAGTAGTATTTTAAATGTCGTAGGCCTTGCTGAGAAGGTCATTGTGGCATACTTAAAATTTTAGTGTTACCCCAAAACTCTTGATTACCTTTGTAAATAGCAAGTCATGCTGCTATTCAACAAGAATTATATTATATTAAAAACTCTTATCTCAGCAAATTCGTATGCGATTTCGTTCAGAACTCTACAGTTCGATTGGTAATAAATCATTATTTATAGAAAAGAAACTACAAATGGAGAATTCCTCGTACAAAATAGTTGTAGGAGCTGTTATCAAATACGTAACTAACTGAAAAATATGCATTTTTTGGAGATATTAATTAAATGTTTATTTTTCAGTTAAACTAGATAATAAATTCAACAATAAAATTATTCTTTTTTCTTACGTATAATAACATAGTTTTGTCATTAACTAACGCAAATCAGTCATTTTTCCATACACTTCAAGCTTTTGGGGGCTACGCTGAAATTCTAAGTAAGCCAGAATGGACATTCTTAACGGTCAATATTTTAGAGTTTCTTTTTTATAACTGTTTTTTTCAATAATATCAAAAATTATTCAGTCGAACGATCTGCCGAGATTTGTTATTCAAATATTAATATTTAAAAATTTGTTGCTAAGCGCCACAAAAACTGTCTCTGATTCAACTTTTCGCAGACCAACTTTTTGAGTGCTGCTGCTGAGAGCGTCCTCAACGCAATTGGCCAGCATTTTCCAGCACTTTCGTGCACTATTCAAGGCATTGGCATATTTGATGGAAGCTGCTCTGCTTACGTCACATTGACACTTCAGTCGTATTGTTTACACAGCGCAAGTGTTGATAAATTAATGTGCTTCACCTTCATGGTGACGTGAGCCATCTAGCAGCGAAGCATACTGTGTTTGTATGTGTGTGTGTGTGTGTGTGTGTGGTCGCGTATGCAATAGGCAATTCAGTTCGAGAAATCAATTATTTCTTCATTTCGGCTGAGGCTGCAATTGACTTTTTCAACGACAATACGCGAAATTGATTTCAAATTTATTGTAAGAATTTTGCTGGGCTTGGAAATGGCTAACGCCATTTTGGAAAATTAGTATTTGACGGTATTTGTGGCATAACGGTACAGAGAGATTGCATTTTTGTGTATTGAAAATTTTCGAATCGAATACTTTTTTAAAGTACTCATTCAATAGAAATTTATTGGTTACAATTCGAAAATAACGCTACAAATTTTAAAAAATTATAAAAGTATTAGCATGTAAAACAACAACAACAACAAAGAAGTTCAATGCACCATACTGGCCGTATGCGACTTAACAATTTATGCCTGCTTTTAAAATACTCGCTTTCAATAAGCCGGCCAAAAGTGTCAAGCTCATTGCATTGCAAGCTTGCTGACTACAAAGAAAGAACTTGCCTTGAAAAAGATGCAAAATTTATTAAGCAAGTTTATTATGTGCCTCTGCCATGCCGCCTGCTTTTATACTGATTTATGCTCGGTAAGTCCTGTTAAAAGCACAGAAGTATGTGAAGGAGCAGCCTGCAAAAATGAGAAAATAAAGCCAACCAGGGAATTGTGCGTGTGTGTGCGTGTGTTTCATTCTTTTTTTCGCATGTCAATTTATAAGACAAATGAACCTTCAAATTTGTTTTGAAGGCATTTTTTGGCAAAGAGCGCAAAGTTTAAACCGACATGGGCGCTTCTTAAAAGATCAGCTTAACAGTTACTTTGGTATTGCAAGAGCAATGATTTGCAAATTTTAAAAAAAAAAGTACATAGTATACAAAGTAAGTGAATCCGAGAATACTTAGTTATCTATGTATATGTAGACATCATTTTAAAAAGTTGCAAAACAGAGTGCAGCGAATATGTTATTGTTACCAACCTACTACATACATACATATATGTTTAATAATGCATATGATTAATTACAGATCCTCATTTGGATTGTCGAACAATTTGCATAACTAAATGACTATAAAAAAGTAAAATAGTCGCATACACGTATAATGAGCAAATATAGTTCAATATTCGATTATATAAGATTCGATCTCATGACACTGCAGAAAGTGAGCTTCAGCTGCAATAAATTGCATTTCAATCAATTTCATACAATGAAGAATTGAGCGTGTAGCCACCGGTTTATGCGTTCACTTTCTTTCATAATATAACTTAATAATTGAATGCTTCAATTGCCAAATCGTTTAACTGCAATTTCTGAATTTTATTAAATTTTAATTTCAGAACACTTTATTGACTACCAACTGTAAAATATTCAAAACAAATTCCTCTGCTAATAAGAGATTTTATGTTTTATTCAGAAATTGGAGTTAATAGATTTGGCAAGTGAAGCATTCAATTTTTAGTTGAAGCTCCAGCTGCATATTTTCGATACAGATTTTTTTTCACTTTTTCCTTAACCTATTCAATATATCAATTTTTTCAACTAAAGCTACGAAGTTTTTTTTAAGATTAATAATCTTACCTCGTGCTATAAAAATTGTTATGCAAAATGTATTTTTTCCTGTGCTTTTTCGATAAATTCTTTCTCGAAGATAAGGCTTCAAACATGTTCATCCTTTATGCATAATCTTTATAGAAAACGTAAGTATAAACGATGAAAGAATTTGCATTGAAGTTTCAAGAAATTCAAAACGAAACAATCTTGGTTTTAAATAAAGCAATTCAAGGAGAAGAAACTCTTTATATTGGAATTAAATTGGAATTTGGTTGAATCTGAACACAAACAATCACAGGCAGCTTCCTGCAGTTTATATTAAGCTTGTCTTGAAAATTCCAAGTAAATCTTATAACCACGCCTAATGAGGCGTATTAATGCTCATTAATATCTGCCTGTATACATCTATGTCATGTGTGTATGTATGTATGCGTGTTCGTCTCTGTTTTCCGTTATAATCGCAGCTTCCAATACAGAAATACCTTCATTTATCAACCATCAAATCTGCTTGATAATTTATGCTTTATGCAACCTTCGACTTGTTCGCTTACTCAGTCTGTCTTTCGCTCTCTCTCTCTCTTTCTCACTCTTTCATTACAGATTACAGTTAGAGATAGCAACAAAAATTAATTGAAGGTACACTAACACACAAGCACACACAAATATACACATAAACACACACATATACTCTTACAAAAGTGCACATAAGCCAGCTGAAGATACAATAACCAGACCGCCAACAAAACCAACAACAACGTCAGCACAGCACAGACAAACACATCAATATGTATGGACTACTTTTGGAAAATCTCTCCGAATACATCAAATCCGTTTACGGTGAGGAGAAATGGGAGGACATACGACGGCAGGCCGGCATCGATTCACCGTCGTTCAGCGTACATCAAGTGTATCCGGAGAATTTGCTCAATAAATTGGCAAAGAAAGCGCAACAGGTAAGCCACAATGGCAATGGCATGTGAGTGTGTGTGTATAATTGTGTGGCTGTGTATTTGTGTGAGTACGTGTTAAAGTCATTTGCCAATGATTGATAGTAAACTGGCTGGCAACAGCTGAAGGCAGAGGGTATACAAATTACTTACGCGTGCATGCTCAAGTATTTCATGAAATATGCAATACTTTGCACTGATGACTTTTACTTTGCTATACACTCAACGAAAAGAGTTCGCAAATACTATGTTAGTTTCACCTTAAAGAAGTAGAGCAGCATCTGTAGGTTTTGAATGGCAGAGTGAAGCCTCACATCCAATAAACGAGCTGGCGCTGTATATGGCAACTAGTTCTTACGAAAGGCGTACCATAACCATTCTTTGTATGCATACAATTTATCAGCAATTACAAGCAAGTGGATAGACCATGCCCATTTTGTAAAAATAAAACATATTGCAGTTTGTAATATAGTTGAACCGGAGAGCATATTGTTGTTGGAAACTTTCCGAAACCACTTTGATTTGTACTTGCGAGCTTTCTCATCTAATATTACAACTTCCATGTATGAAGTCAGAACTGTAAATTTTCGACTTTGAGAGATTCTGAGCAAAATTGCATTCAATTTCAACTAATGACTAAAACTCTGCAATACTTCAAGCGCCATATATTTGAAGCAATTAATTTACAAGCCCGACTTCGACTTTTGAAAGAAAGCCTCATAACTTCAACTACTTCAAGTTCACATTTGTATGCCTCTCAGATTAAAACTAGATAGTCTATGTATTTTTTGCATTCTTAATTTTCTGAAGACATTTATAATAAAGGATTTCAGATTACAATTAGGATTCCGTAGCCGATCTTTGTCTGCAAACAGTGCAATCGAACGAATTTATATACCTTCTAAACAACTCTAACTTGAAATCGATAGATTTGCAAACGTTTTGTCTGAACATAAACCTATTAAACAGTGCTAACCAAAAATATAATTATGCCATTATAGTGAAGTCATGAAGCCCAAACATTGTGCCAAATTTCAGATTTTTCCATTAAAAAGGCTATTGGGGAGTTCACAGTTCCATGCTATCTTTGTGCTGTGTGCTTTGCTTGCCGCCTGCTAAATTAAACCACTTTGCCATCTGACAACTTTTTTTGTTGTTGCTTTGCACGCAAACAAAAAATACCACTAGTTGAAAAAATTGCCATGCGTTGGGTCGTGTTTTTCTTTCGTGATAAGCTGGCATTTTTCATCAGCTGTTTTATTCGCGAAAATGGAAACAGATTTTAAGCAAATTTTATTGAATTCGCAGAGAATAATCACACACTACTTCCATTTTTATGGAATATTGCTTTTGGCGAGAGTAATAAATCCTTAATAATCGCTTTGGAAAACACTTGTAATGCAATTGTGGCAAATTAAGAATGGTCCACGAAACAGGGGCGCTCAGAGTTTTATTTTACTATCGTGCTGAAGTTGTCAGATGGAAAATTTAGAAGGAAACTGTGAATACCCTATATGTTTATATACAAATGTAAGGAAATAAGAGTAATCCAATAAGAGCTTCGTATTTCCCTTTAGAGTAAGGGAACCCAAAAAGTCGTAAAACAAGAAAATAAGTCAACTTTTGTCACTACCTCTTCGCTCCGGCCATCTCATCATATAACTAAGACACTTCAAATTTGTGTTGACAGGTGCTCGGTGTTTCGGAACGTGATTTCATGGATCAAATGGGCGTGTATTTCGTCGGCTTCGTCGGACAGTACGGCTACGATCGTGTGCTCTCCGTGTTGGGTCGTCATATGCGTGACTTTCTCAACGGTCTGGACAATTTGCATGAGTACTTGAAATTCTCGTATCCTCGCATGCGAGCGCCATCCTTCATATGCGAAAATGAAACCAAGCAAGGATTGACACTTCATTATCGCTCGAAACGACGCGGCTTCGTCTACTACACCATGGGACAGATACGCGAGGTGGCGCGCCACTTCTACCACAAGGAGATGCACATCGAGCTGGTGCGCGAGGAGATACTCTTCGATACGGTGCATGTGACGTTTCAGCTGACATTCGATAATCGCGCCTTTACGCTCGCCTCGCTGGCGATGACACGCGAGGAGCAGCATCTGCCCATCAGTGCACATGTGCTATTCGAGATATTTCCCTTTTGCATAGTGTTTGGGTAAGTGGAATGAAGTGGAGTGCAGACAGCATTGAAATGGCAACATATGACTAGGAACATTTATAATCACATTCTCAAGAGATCAAACCCCCAGTCAGTGTTACTCAACATTTTGTCGTGGCTATGCTGAACATGAGCTGCCGCCTAATAGCAACGTCACTCTTGGCAGTTGCCCAGTTGTGGCGAAAATTGCGTAACACCGCCTGGGATGAGTAACTCTCCAAAGGCGTTGCATAATTCTCATGCATTTTTTCTCTACTTCCTTTCCTTCCTCTCTCTCTCTCTCACTCTCTCTCCACTTGCACACAAAGCGCGGACATGGTGGTACGCAGCATCGGCAACTCACTCATGGTCATTTTGCCGGACTTGCTGGGCAAGAAAATCACAGCCTGGTTTGATCTTGTGCGTCCACTGATTGCCTTTAAATTCCAGACCGTAAGTCTCTCAGTGGCTCTCTCTGTCAGCTGACCACTAAAAGTCAATTAATTCTCATATATATTCCCTTTGATATTAGGTTTTAAATAGAACCAACAACATTTTCGAATTGGTCACGGTGGACCCAGTGATGGATCGGCTGGAAACGAAGTCGCAGAATGAGTTGGTGTTGCACGAAGATGGCAGTGAGCCGGAGAAAACGCTGCGACTGAAGGGTAAGTGCTCTTGTGATGTGGTCATGGGTGTACGAAGCACTGCTAACTGCCTACACTCACAACAAAAGTTTTCGCTTTCCCTTTGGAAATTCAAATTTCGTGCTTCCTGGTCTTGCTTTCAGGTCAAATGGTCTTCATGGAAAACTGGCGCATGATCATGTTTCTGGGCACGCCCGTAATGCCGGATCTGGATTCTCTCATAACGACGGGTCTCTACATCAACGATCTGTCCATGCACGATTTCAGCAGGTAAGTTGCTTCGGTCAGCCCACAAAATGCCATGTTTTAGCAACACTCTTATTCCCGCGCAGAGATCTCATGTTGGCCGGCACACAACAGTCCGTCGAATTGAAGCTGGCACTGGATCAGGAGCAGCAGAAGTCCAAGAAGCTGGAGGAGTCCATGCGCAAACTGGACGAGGAAATGCGTCGTACAGATGAGCTGTTGTATCAGATGATACCGAAACAGGTGGCGGATCGCTTGCGTCGCGGCGAGAACCCCATCGACACTTGCGAGGTGCGTCATTGTATACCCACACGTTAGTCCACGGCTATGGCGTCGTTTCTCACACTGTCTACTTTTGCAGATGTTTGACTGCGTGTCCATTCTCTTTTCGGATGTGGTCACCTTCACCGAAATCTGCAGCCGCATTACGCCCATGGAGGTGGTGTCCATGCTGAACGCCATGTACTCCATTTTCGACACGCTCACCGAGCGCAACTCCGTCTACAAAGTGGAAACGATCGGAGACGCTTACATGGTGGTGGCGGGCGCACCCGAGAAGGATGCCAATCATGCGGAGAAAGTGTGTGATATGGCGCTGGACATGATCGAAGCCATCACCGATCTGAAGGATCCCTCGACGGGTCAGCATTTGCGCATACGCGTTGGCGTGCACTCGGGTGCTGTGGTAGCCGGCATTGTGGGCCTGAAAATGCCACGCTATTGCCTCTTCGGCGACTCCGTGAACACAGCGTCGCGCATGGAGTCCACCAGCATCGCCATGAAGATACACATATCGCAGTCCACGAAGGATTTTCTCGGGCACAGCTACAAGCTGAACGAGCGTGGCGAGATAGATGTCAAGGGCAAGGGCACCATGAAGACCTACTGGCTGGAGGAGCGCGAGAACCGCAAACCGCTGCAACTGTCCGCCGAAATTTTGCATCCCATCTCCACATTTGCGCCGCCGAATCCCTCGCTGAGTGCACCTATGTTGGCGGAGCGTCGCCTCAGCATCACCCAGCCGCTCAAAGCTCTAATGCCGCCACCCGCGCTGAGCGCCGAGCGTAAGGGCTCCGCTGGCCCTGCCGCTATCGCCGCTGCCGCTGCTGCTGCTATTGCGTATGCCAATAACGCGGAGCTGAACGCGATATCGGTGCCTGTGGCTGTGCCGGTGCCTGTGCCGGTGCCGCACAGCACAGAGGACCGCGGTCGCATCTACTCGCCGGTTACCTTCAAAGATGTGGCCCGCCGCAGCATTGCCAATTCACCGGTGCGCAGTCTCTTCAGTGGCAGCGACCGCGGACGCGAATCGCGCTCCAATTCCACTGGGCAAGTGTATTGTCGCTCGCCCAGCGACGTGTTCGGCTCGCTCATACTCGACACCGAGGAGTTTCTTGAGGACTTGCATCAATCGCGCGCGTCCACCGCCAACAACTCGACGCTCGGAGTGCGCCCGATCAGTGCGACGCCACAGTTTCGCATTGGCAGCGCGCCACCCAAGCCAAGGCCCAACAATCCCGACCAATTCACGCCAGAGGAGCTGGCTGCCATGGAGCAGGCCACTCCGCCCGCCACAGCGCCGCCACGCGAGCATGTCACGTGCGCCATACAGCCAGCGCCATCGATCACGTCGCTGGAGAAAACGAAGCCGAGGTGTGTGCACAAATCGAGTTTGCACTTACTTCTGTCCCTGCACTCTCTCCATCTCTTTCTCTCTCTCTCTCTCTCTCTCTCTCTCTCTGTGTTGTTCTCTCTTTTGCGCCATTTCTCTAATTAGAAAAATCACATTCTCGTCTAGAATCGCCAGCGTGCAGCTGGCAGCTGCCATTCCGCCGCCGCAGCTGCCCGTGCCCAACAACGTGTCAGTCGGCAGCAGTCACTCCTCCTCCAAGGAGTCGCTCTCGATGCTCTCGCCGCCGCCGGTGCGCTCGCACTCGGCGCCGCTGCCCACGTCGAAGGCGGCAGCGCGCAAGGCGCTGCTGGCCGCCAAGCAGACCAAAGCCATGGAGAAGCTGGACAAAATGATCGAGGAAGTGACCGAGCTGGACGGACCGGCCAAATTGGCTGCCAGAATGCGTCTGGCCACATTCGGCGACGAAGGCGGTGGGCATTTAGGCGACGACGACGACATCGGTGGCGGTTGTCCCCTGTTCCTGCCACCGCCGCCGCCGCAACTGACGAACTCCATATCGGATTCGCGCATTTGCAACCATGGGTAAATATGCTTTCCGCCGATTACACTAGCCAACAAAATTGCATTTTATTTAGTTAGAGAAACGTTGACTTTTGATCGGGTTTGCTTATTTTAAATGCATTCAGAAAAGAAGCGGTTAAGGAATAGCTTTTTAAATTCAAATAGTATTTTAAAGAACAAATTCTTATTGAAAGAATGTTTTGGCACTTTTGGTCGGTCTATTCCTACATATATGAAAGTAAATGAAAGTCCAAACAAAATTTTCAGTGAACAGTGTACAGCAACAACAACAATATGTTGTAACAATTCTCTTCGTTAATCAGTATACTATGTTCAGCATCTTCACCTGCCAAGCCAAGTGTTCGGGATTCAAATTCTTGCAATCACAGACCTTACCAAAACAAATTTCAATTTAAAAAATTTTTTCGTTTAAAATTATTATTTGAAAGTTACTGCTGCGATTTTCTGGACAAAAATTTAGGAAGCCTTATGACTATGGCCATATTGTTCTACACTTCATCTGTTTTATTTTATACAAAAATAGACAGTTTTGGTCCTTTCAATCTCGAAACTATAAAACGCTTACTTGAGCAAGTTTGCTGTTTTTAAAAAATTTTATTTTTTTCACTTCCATATTTTCCAATCGAATTATTTAGAACGAATTATATTTACTGTTGCAAAATCGCTGTTGGCCAGTGTTGTAGGTCACACTAAGCTGTTGCTCACTCTCTCTCTCTCTTTCTTTTTAACACTCTGCCTGCTTGTTCACAGACACAGCCACAACCACACACCCTTGCAGCAAGTGCGCAGTGCTGCCATGTGCAATCACATGCACGAGCCCAAGATGACCAACAGCCAGAGCTTCAGTCACTCGCGCGGAACCGTGCCGGCGACGCATCAATGCTGCAGCGGCTTCAGCCACACGAACGGACGGCACTCGCATCACCGCATGCACTCCAGCGCCTGTCAGCTGCTCTAGAAAGCGCCGCAGCCGGCGACACTGAATGCTGTGAGGCACAATACGCGCGCAAGTCAAAAGCACCGGAAACGGAAGTGAAAGCGGCAATGCAAAAGAGAAATCTTGGCAAAAATTGGCACATAGCAGTGACACAGGAAGGCGCAATCGCAGCGGAGTCGATGGAGGAAGAGGCAAAACAATTTGAAATTAGTTCGACGAGAGATTATTTTTATGCTGAAAAACGGAAACGAAAACGAAAATGAGCCTTCGCTCGCAACAGCTTAACTTAGTAATTGTGTTATTTATAAGAAAATTGCAAATTGAAAATGGAATTTCGCAGTTAGGCTGCGCTTTGAAAAGGTGCTGCTGCTGAAGCCGGAAACGGAAGTTAGACAATTTAGAGCTTAAAAATAAACAATTAATAGGCAAAAATTGCATAATCTGAAGTTGACAGCAGCTATGTTAATTAACTATGGTGGCATATTTTCTTTAAAAAAGTTGAAGATCAAAGCTAATGAACAGGCAAGTGACAGCTGTAAGAGACTGTGCGCAGCCTGTGGTGCGGAGGACGTATTCCTAAAGGCTAAAACAGCCAAAAATTCATTCAAAATACGAAGAGTTTCAAGCTTAAATCAAAAAGCCAAGCTTGAGCTTTTTAAATCAGCGCTGCAGAATACAAGCAAAACGTTGACAAAAGGATATAGTAGAAATGTACTCGTATGCTAGACAAGCTATTCAGCCATATCACTGAAGCTATCGCAGGCTTAATTTTCCAATGGAATTCGATAAATTAATTGAACTCGAATGCTTACAAGCGAAATTTCAAAACTCCCAGAAAGGATGAAAAACGTTCACATGGATTCTGTGATGGCAACTTCTTTGTATTGGTAGCTTGTCTATGACGGTTTCAGTGAAAGGTGTGATTATATTTAGCAGCTGTTACTTAGTTAAGCTCAACAAACGAATAAACGTTAGTATTAAGTAGTAGAAAAATATGCCTGTTTGTTGCGTACGCAGTGTTGATATTTTTAGTATATGCAAGTACACTAAGCAACAAGTACCAACTAACATAAAAAAAGAAACAAGCAAGAAAAGCGAACGGCTCGTAGCATGCTACATTTTAAGGCAATGCAACTATTTTCGTATGTATGTATTAGTGTATTGTATTCAAATGTTTTGTATTGTAATTGTGTTTGTGTGGCATTTGAGCTTGTTCGCTTACACTTTACAGTTTAGTTCAAATATTATAATATTTAATATGCGAGTAGTGCATTCGAAAAAAGTTGGCCATTTTATTACACCATTTGAAAATGGTTATCGAAAATAAATTTTTCAAAAACTTCTTTCAAAGAACACGCTAAAATTAACTTGAAATTAGCACCTTTCTGCGCAAAGCACTGCTACGCGTATGAAAGTACAATGATGAGCAAAATTGCTTGCACATATATATGTGTGCTTTTATATTTATGTGCGTGCAACCCACATGCAAGTACTTACATACATACTTATTCTGTATAAGTCAAATGCAAAAAATTATCTAAAAATTAGCATTAAATAATACCTCTTTATAAACAAAATGACAATACGAAAATCAGCTTTGAAGAGTAGTAGTGTTAGTAAAAAGTCTAAAAGAAAGCATATAAGGCCTAAAGTCAAAAACTATTTACATGCATACATACATACATACATACATAGCCAAATATTCGACATTAGTTAAGTTGAAGTAATTAACAATAACAAAAACTGCTGCATAACACTAGGCAACAACAAAAATATGATATCGTAATTTCGTTAATTTTCATGAATTTCGAGCGCATTCAACGACGCCTCATACTCAGATTTTTGTCATACAATTTTACTTTCGATCAAAATTTTAAACAAAATTTAACTGAATATGAATTTTTCGAATTCAGCAATTTGTTGAGAGAGAAAGAATGCAAAAATAGGCAACATACATACATACATCTTGTATGTATAAGCAAGAAAGAGTGAACCGCATGAATTAGAAGTAAGCATTTGCTATTTCTTAAAATTGTCAGGCAACTGCTTAAATTTGTATGAAAAAAAGGCGCAAGCAATTGCTTTATCTACAAGCTTTAGCTATTTTTCACAGCAATTGCTATTTGGATTAGGTTTTGCTTACCTTTTTAAGCTGTTGAAGCGAATCCATAAACGAAGCAATTGCTTTTCCTGCATAAGCTTTGGTTTAAGAAGCTTAAAGGCTGCTGTACTCCATGCTAGCATTTGCTGAAATTAAACTTTTTTGGTATTCGGTGTGAAAATGGCACAGTATTTTTTAATCTTCGAAAAGAAAAGATCTAAGATGAGTGAAGGGATTTCTTCCGTCTTCCTTGATTGGCCAGAACAACCCGTTACCAGGTTACGATATGACGCAGGGCCTCTCTCCAGGCACCCCTGCCAAGCGTGAAAATTCCAGGCGTTGCCAGCTCCTCTTCTACTTGGTCTTTTCATCAAAGGCATGGCCTCCCGCGCCGTCTCTGTCCTACAACTGCCGCCTCAAATACCTTCTTCGCTGGAGCTACTTCGTCCATACGCACAACTTAACCCTGCCAGTGAAGCCAACATAACCCAGCAAAGTTATTTTTGTTGAATTGTCAAACTTCCGCTTCGCATGTTGATATGTTATTTTGTTATTTCTTCCAAAAAAAGGCAATACAAAAATGTGTACTTTTTGATCAAAAAAGTAAATTAGATTCCATTTCAAACCAAAATGTAACAGTGTAAGCAAAAATTTTAGTATGAGTTGTTGTTGTTGTTGAGGGGCGCTCTCGAGTTATATAGAGCAGAGTCGCAAAAAGCGACATTTGGTTGACTAGTGCAATTACAGTTATTACAGGCTAAAAGTTCTAAATGTCAGTCAAAGTAACAAAATTAATATTAATAGAGCGAAAGTGAAAATGAAAAAGAAAACGAAAACGAAAAAGTAACCAAAATGTAATGCATATCTCAAAGTAAACATAATTTGGTGCATTTTCTCGCATATCACACAAAAAATGTATTGTTAAAAAATAGCAATTTTATTTAAAGAAGAATGCCACCGAAAATTGGCTTGCGACTTAAGCATATTTTTGTATGCAAGAATGTTAAGCAAACCTCAAAAACTTAGAACAATGCAAAAAAGGCTAAAGTGGGACCCATAAGCTTTAAAGCTAAGAAAATTGTGAAAACCAGAGCGAGACAGAGAGAGAGAGAGCGAATCAAAAATGCATTTTAAATGTAGACTAGTCGAAAATATTCAGATTGTCTTAAGTTGAAAATCATTTTTAGCTAATGAATTAGCACTATAATTTGGTAGATGCCGTCACAAAGAAATTAGCTCATTTATAGTCAATATACATTACAAAGCATTAATTATAATGCTAGATTGCGCTCAAAATTGCAAATTGCAAAATTTGGAAAATTGTTGTAAATGCAATTCCAACACAAAATTTGGCATTCTCTCATTGTTGTGCTATTATGAAATTTTAATAAAACCAAATACCTAGTCTATGTATAACGATAAACAAACACGTATACACATTCACGTGAAAATAAAAATATATATATTTTTGTGAAAACATCATAAAGATATTTGCAGATGTCCGCATTAAAGGCTGTGAAAGCGTTTTCTTACTTTTGGGGTGCGGGTTTTGTTAGGGTTTCCTGGTAAGCCAAATAGACCACGCATAGACTCGGTTGGCTCCTCAGCGATCCGTTTATGAGTCAGGGAAGCAGTTTGAAGCAGCCTACAGCCCAGAAAGGTTTCGAGAATAAGTGAAGAGACAAAACGACCGCAAATCCCGAACTCCGAACAATGCTAATGCTTTTTTGCTTTTATTTTCTCTTGATTTTCCTTTGAGCAGGAAATCAAGAAAGAGCTGATTCACCAAAGCGCTTAAACACTTCCAGAATACATTAGCAGCTTTTTAAAATTTGCGGCAGTATGATTTTATTATTTGTATTTCATTTTACAAAATAGCTACATTTTCATAATTATCTAGGATTGCACTTTCAATTTGTGAGAGATCTGTAAAGGAGTACAGTACATAAACATTTTAAAATTTCCAAAATTTTCAAGTAAAACGGGAATTTTAATTCGATTATCATTAAGGCATATAAAGCATACAAAAAAAATTTTGTTCAACTCAAAATGCATTTTTTTGTTTTTGTTTTTTGCTGCTGTAGTAGGAATGTGCACAATGGAACATTTTAAAAAGTTCGTTATTTCAAGTAAAAGGTGTCATTGTTTTGCGTTCTTTTGGTATGCTGTGTTAATATCACAGTTGCATAAGATTTAAAGCTAATAAACAATTGCGAGTAAATAATTTAGTTTCATAGTAAAAATTTGTAACATTAAAAATTTGTAAGTAGATTTTTAGGCAGTTGAGGCAAGTTCAAAACGTTTTCAACATGACTAGAACTTTTCAAGTGGGTGGGATATTAGATAATTGCATTGCATGCATAGTGATTGGAGTGTGTATAGGTGGGTAATATGATGAAATATGACAATTACATCTGTTCGTAAAAAGTGGGTGGAGGCAAGTATTCGTTGTTTCGATAGATGACCGTGCCGTCGACCGTCTCAATAGTCTCGATCATGGTCTTGCAGTAGAAGCAAACTTTCGAGTTCATCAAATGCTGGAGTATGCAATTGCTACAGGACTGATGCCTGCAGGGTGTGAAGTAGACAGCAATCGGCTTCGCGCAACATATGGGACAAAGCGAATCCTCCGACGGCAGCGTAATGTCGGAGAGTAAAGACTGCTTGATACGCAGCATTTCAATGAGGTGACGCACGTCTTCCATTTCCTGCGGCGAGACGTGTGTGGGAACTGTGTGGGAGAGTTAAATGCGATGTATTAGAAAAAGTGACAACTTCCAAAAAGTTCACTCACAATCGGCTAAGGCAAACTTGATGATTGGCGGATCGGCGCGTATGCGCTTGGTCGACGTCGAGGGCATGGGTACGCGCACATCGTTCGTCAGCGGATCAATGTGGGCGCGCGTCTGTGGATCGAAATTGCCACGCGGTATCTCTGCTTGCTGCAAGATGGGTGTTTTGATTTCGCCCAAGGCGAATTCCAAATTTGCAAATTGAAAACTGGGATCGGTGAGTAAGGCGCGCGTAATGCGTGTAACCTGCAGAAAATGCACAACAACAGTCAAAAGAGCTCGCACACACAGAAGCAAAAACAAGGACACACCTTGGCCGGATACTTATCCGTTTCCATTTCAGAACGTATCAGCGCCAGGAGTATACCCAGCGCTGCCGTAATAATGGGAAAATGTGTAACCGAGTTCAGGTCGGCCGAGCACATGTCCACTACAAACTGAAAGCAGCCGGGTGGCACAGTCACACGTGACAGCACTTGGCTGATGAGCTGGCAAACGCGATTCAAAATCAAGTCGCTGTTGGGACGCGAGGGATCCTGGAATATGTCCGGCGCCACGGTGATGATCATCTCCAAGCAGCGCATCAACGAAACAGTCAGTTCGAAGCACATGGAGCATATCTTCAACTGCTTCGGCTCGAAGACGGTGTTCTCCTGGCGGTGCGCCGTATTTTGTATCTATACGAAATGCGTTTAATAATAAAAGCTTTAAGCATTCAATTTTTAGGCAGACCTCCTGCAGCAGCAATATGAACTCCGAAAAGGCCCAGTTCAGCTGGCTCAGCACAGAGTTCAAAAAGGCCGTGGCAAACGGCTCATCGTCTGTCAGCCGCGCGCCAATCAGCTTCTGAAACGATTTCGATGGGTTCGCCGGAGCGATGTGATGCAGCAAACCGGTGTGTGTCTCATTCTTGGCGCGACTACGACACAGGCCGAACTGCACTGGTTCGTTGCCGCCCTGCCAAACGCTGGGCTGGCGTGCATCCTTGTAGGCGAAACCCTCCCCAAGCCAAAAGCGCAGCAGCAACCAATTGCTCTGGCCCCAAGCGCGATTCTCATATGGTCGCAGCAGCGATCTCACGAGAGTTATTTGACTATGTGGGACGAATAAAAAATATGTGAATAGAAAATAAGCAAGATATATTTTCACAAGAACAACCTCTTCTTAGGCGCGCGCTCCAAAGCGCGTATGCCTCCCTTATGACAGGTAAGCGTACCCAAAGCCTGCAGCATGGAGTCCTTGCAGGAGGCCAAAATGATGCGCGGATCGGCGGAGTGCATGCCCAGGAACTCGGCGGAACTATTTACCGCGCACTCAGCATCTACAAAATCAGAGCATTATTTAGCATTTTAAATAACGCTGCGGCTGAACTGTGCACACCTGTTATTTCAAATTGCACCAAGAGATCGTGATAGCTAAAATCCATAACAGTATCCAAGAGTATAGGCAAGATATTGATGTAGACTTCGGGCACAAAGGAGAAGAGTGGACCCAAATGCGAGGAAGCCTGGCAAAATACAAAACAATGGATGCGCATAAAATAAGTACAATGTGCGTAAAGGGAGTGTGTCTTACGTTAAGCGTGCGCAGCGTTTTCTCCAGCAGCCAAATTAAATTAAGACGTCGCTGCTTGCCCAGCGCCACGGCACGATACCAAGACTGCTTGCGAGCCAACTCGATTGCTCGTTTCTATGGCAAGAAAGTAAAGAAAGTGAGGTTAGTGGCATATGAAAGATGTCTTTGGCTGCGGCTTACCGCAAACACATTTTCACGTTGACTGAATTTCGACTTTAACTCTGAGACGATGTGTGTGTGATTCTCAGACATGCAGACGCTGGCGTGATCCTCCAGCACCTTCAGCTTCTTCTCCACATCTTCGCGATAGTATTTGGTCTCGTGCAACACATCATTCAAAGCAGCGATTTCATCACGTACCGAGGCAATCTTTATAATTGACAAAAATTCACTTGTAAAATTTACTTGAAAACATATAATTTGCAGCCCACCTTGACGATGTACTTATGGCCCACACAGTAGTAGTACAAAATGCAAACATCCAGCAGCTCGTACAGGGACGCTTCGGTAATTAAATTACCCGGCGTGGGATTTACATTAGGAGTTACATTGCGTGGATTGAAGAAATGCGTAAATGCCGCAGATGTGGGATTGCTAATAATGCAGATGGCAGAGTTAAAAAATACACACATTAAATGACGTCATTATGTTGAACGCAGGCACATACCTCTGCACCATCGGACGGCCTGCAGCGGAAGCATTATTCATATTAACCGCGGTTAGAAAAATAGAAGCATCTAAGAATTTAAGATATTAATCAAACGGCTGAGATTCCATTCAAGACGAACCTAGTTCTCCAACACGCACAATGGAGCGATCATCTTCCATCAGCTCTTGCGTACGTTCGGCGCCCAGCTGCTGCTGAATCTCGGAGCGGTGCACTTTGCGCAAATGCGACAACACGCCACCCAGACGATCGAAATGCTGATACTCGAAGGAGCCATCGAAAAAGTACTTGGGACTAACTTCCACATGTTGCCCAGGCATTTCCTTCTCAAAAAGCGTTGCTGTTGTATCAACCAGTATGCAGAGAAAGGCCAGTGCTACGGGCGCTTCAATGGGATGCTGTATGCTGGATTGCATCAGAAAAAAGGAATGGAACGGCTGCAGAAGTTCAATAAAAAATACGTCGCATGAAAATCACTCCGAAAAAGCCTTCATCGACAATAAATTACACGCTGTTCCATGCTGATGTCCATAACGTAGCGACGTAATTTAATCATAAATATTTTACGACTTGAAGGTGTGTCCTCTCCCCCATCACTATTGTTCAGCAAATTAAGGAGAAAAGATTTCTGCTGCACGTAGAGTGTTTCCGTAGATTTACTTATTATGTCCACCATTGTCAAGTATTTGGCTTTTGGACCACCGATTCCTGTAAAATTGTTGTTTTTTTTAAAGAAAAAATATTTTTTATAGCAACACACCTTCCGTCCAAGCTGTGCTATCCGGTATAAGATCTTTCATGTACGCATACTCCGGTGGGCGCATATACATGAAGAGCGCCAAACTGTCAGGAAATATAAAAGTATATAGTTTGTGTGTAGTATTAAAAAATTTGACCATTTAATACCAATGCTTTTTAAAGAATTTGTATTCCAACAAAGTTCTGCGTGTAAGCGGATGATTGCACAAACAATCCAGAACAAAGATCGCTTTACGTTGCTTCTCATAGTCCAACGCTTTTTGTGTGTGCGAAAAGTTGCTCAGCAAAGCATTCACGAGTTTCTTAATCACATATCTAATTTCTTCATTTTCCATGTAATTCCAAAAAATCGACAGTAATGAACCTAATACGCTGTCCGGACTTCCCGGCGAAATAGCCAGTTCTTTCTCCACCTCACGTCTGCCAAGCAAAAGCAAAAATTCAGCAAATAATTAATACTTCCGGCAGAGTAAACTAACCTTTCCGTACACAAATTCGTTATGTACATTAGCAGTTTATCCTCAATCACATATGGATCGAATAGTACGGGTGTTAGGCTCTCGATTATCATCGTGCAGAAGGCCACATACACAGTTTTCTTTGTGGAAAGTTTACCGTCCTTTGCTTTTTTGTCCTTGCAGCAGGAAATGCGCGACACTATGGCGGACAAATTGACTAAGTAGCCAAGCAGCATATCGGCTTTTTCCAACTTGACTATGGGTTTAGTCTGCAATGGCAAATAGCGCGCCACGGGATACTTGAACGGCATATTCCCAAAGTTCGCCTGCACGCCCTGATTGTAGCCCAGCGAGATGGCAGGAAATAATGAAATGTCCGGACCCATTTCAATTTTGTTAAAAGCCACGCCCATGGAGTTGCCATTGCGGTAGAATTCGATTTTCTCATTGTCCACATCGATAGCGATTCCAATGACGTCGCCGATTTGCCATTTCTCACCGTATCTTATGTCCGGATTCCAATTTTAATTTATTTATCATTCCAATACACATAATTACAAGCACTTACTTGGTGGTGGATATGTGCCAGAGCTGTTGCTTGCTGCCATCGTAGCCATAACTTAGTTTGGAGTCCCCTACGCCGCTGTTTTCGTTAAAGCTGCACTGGTTAGAGCACCAGCCTAGCTGCATAACACCCTTCGTGTGTAGTTGCACCTGTAAGCGAGATATTGCAAAGTGAATAGCTACAGGTGCCTATTACTACACTACTCCCTCTGCAGGTCAACAACCTTGAACTGTATATGTGACCTTACTCCCTTTCATTCACCGCCGCTCTAACTCACCTCGTACATCCAACGTCCGCCAAACACGCATGTGTTCGCTTTTATAGTATTGAAACTCCCCTGCGACCGCACTGACAATCTATCCGTTGATATCCGCACCGTTGATGTAAAATCGATATCGAAAATTACCAACTCTGGTCCTAGTCTTGAGCTCATTTCATGTCGCTGCGAGCGCACCGCATTTGAGCACTCCGCATCAATGGTGTCCAACTTGAGTTTCAGCCAGCCCTTCACGCTCACCATTTGCCTACAGTACGACATGACTCTAATTAGAGGGACATTTTGTAGCAACAAGCGGCGCGTTCTTCTCCCATAAACTTACTCGGGCAGATCACCCCTGGGGCGCTGCGGCAGCGGCGTGTTTGAGCAAGCGGGATCTTGCTCATCTTCTCCCTGTTGGATGCGACACTCAAGCGGCTCCTCAAATATATTCTCACCGAAAACTTTTACAAACAATTTAGCAATTGACATATCTCGGACGATAGGAAATTATCATTTGCGGAATTTTAAATGCATCGAAGTCTTCTAGTTTACTCCTTTATGAGATCTTTTCACTAATTGCTAAAAATTTTCCAAATTATTCTCTAATAATATACAAAATTTAAGTTAACAATTAATTTTGTTGTTTACTTTTCAATAATTTTCACAAGGCATGTATCGGTCACAATAGAACAATAGATGTGTTCTGTCCGTCTTGCCAAATTAAATTGTAGCTTAGTCCGCTTTTACACGATGCGAATCGGCCCCGGCGATTTTTTCGCATTCCGCTTTGAAATCGCGCATAGCTTTTACACGATGCGACTCGCTCCACTTCACATATTGACACAGAGTTTGCAGCTGGTTTTATTTGTGTACTTTGTAAACATTTAAAGCACTTATTCCACTCTTTGCTCATTTTCTTCTTTATATTTACTTTTTTGCGTAAAATTCTGTTCTGTTTCAGTTTATTTGCAATACGTATTCACTCGATTTCAAGTTTTAATTTACAGTCGACAGCGCGAAGCGCGAAAACGAATAAAGAGGAACGTCAGAAAATCAGAAAATCGCAGCACAATCGCTGCCCGAGCGATTTTGCGCGTTCCCCTGTCGTTTCACCCCTCTTTCCTACATTCTTCCGTGTCTCCGGGGCCGAGTCGCATCGTGTAAAAGCGGACTTAAGGCCTCGTCACATAGAATCCGTTGCGTCCGTGAGAGCGATTTTTTAACTGACAGCAAACTTGAAATGTATGAAATCATATGAAGCATGGCACATAAGCAACGGATGCGATGCCGCAACGCAAAAAGTTGAACAACTTTCAACTTTTGCCGTCCGGCAGAACGTTGACAGATATCACCTGATTGTTTTTATTATTTTGCCGACTTGAAATTTTCTGTGGAATTTTTTTAATTTCATTGAAGTTTTCTGTATTAGCAATTGTTTCGAAGAACAATTAATAGAAACAGTACAACAGTACATTTGCCTTTATGACAAATGGGCTCAGGTGTACCGCAAGAAGCTTCTGAAGGAAAATGCTGGGGTTTCTGCTGCTGGCGCAACAATATAAATGTTTTAATACAGAAGACGAGGCAGCTGATTTTCTATGCGCTGCCAGCGTATTCATTGTGCCGACCCTCTCCGGCAGTCCGTCGCCGTAAGTTGAAAACGACGCTCTCACGGACCTTGACTTTTAGGGCCCTGCTCAAAATTCGCTTATTGTGAATTAGCTCAAGAGATCCATTTCACAGCACAACTTGCTTTCTTTGTTGACGTTTCACTTTTACTCCAGCTGATGAGGTGGACTTACAATTTTTTTAATTCTTCCTAATTGAAATTTTAATTTGTAAAAATGGGTTCGGATTGGGATGAAATAAAGCGTTTGGCTGCAGATTTTCAAAAGGCACAGCTGACTTCCACGTTGCAAAAGTAAGTACAAAAAACACTCGAAATCATATGGTGCTTTGCAACAAAATTAATTTGCGTGTCTCATTTCCAGACTATCCGAGCGGAATTGCATTGAGATTGTGACACTGCTGCTGGAGAAAAAGCTGCTCGATGTGGTGTTCACTAATGATGGCAAGGAATACATTACACCCGAACACCTGGAGCGGGAAATTCAAGATGAACTCTATATTAATGGCGGGCGTGTCAATTTGGTGGAGGTTAGCAAGTCGCTGAATGTTGACCTATCGCGAGTAAGTTTAAGTCAATCCAATCTAGAAGCATTTTGCTAAATGGGCACATTTAACAGATTGAAGAAATCGCCGCACGGGTCGCGGCTTCCAACCCTAACATTCACTACATGTTGGGCCAGCTCATTGACGAGGACTATATATCGCATATAGCGCAGGAAATCAACGAGAAGTTGGCGCAGAAAGGTGAAATATCCGTTTCCGATCTAACACAACAGTTCGATCTACCATCGGACTTCCTGCAGCACGACGTGCTGGAGAAACATTTGGGCAAGCTTATACGTGGCCGGCAGGATCCCTCGAATCCGCGCATTTTCTTCACCCTGGCGTACGTACAACGTTGCAAAGCGAAGATACGTGGTGCACTGACGGCGCTCACGCGCCCCACTAATGTATCAGCTATACTGCAGCAGATCAATGTGCAGGAAAAAATTTTTCACTCACTTTTGGACGAGCTTGCGCCTGCAGGACATGTCACTTCAAAGTTGGCCAACGCGCAATATGTGCCACACATTTACGCAAAGATGCAGTCCGACTGGGTGAACTCGTTCTACAAACAGAATGGCTTCTTGGAGTATGATGCCGTTAACAAGTTGGGCATCTCGGATGCAAAGCAATTTATACGTAAACAGTTTCCCAATGAGGACATCATGTTCCTCAAGCGCTGTGCCGTGGGCTCCAAAATCATCGAACTAACCGTTCTTACATCACTTAATGAGTGCAGTGCCACTAAAAGTTACCTGGATCTCTCCACTATTCTGCCCTCCAACATGTCCGAGGAAGATGTCGAGGAAGTTTTCAATGTCATCGTGGCACAGAGGAGTGCCTCACCGAACAACTTCATTTACATGGATAGCATTGGTAAGTGTGAGCGTTGGCAACTTTGAAAACTATGACGAAAACATTTATATAACGAAACAAAAGATAAAAATAATGAAAAAAAATGTTATTTCAGTCTTCTCGCAACAGTTTCTCACCGACCTCATACAGCCCTGCCACGACATGGCTCTTGCGCATGCCAAAACTTCCATTGAGAGCGGCATTTATCAGCAATACTTGGCGGACAAGCAATTGGCAACTAAGTCAAGTAGCAGCCAGGCAGCTTCGAACGACTTTGAAGATGACAGCAAAGCGGACAAACGCGATGAGCGGCGCAAGAAGGCCAGCTCCGGCAAAGCAGGTGGCGGCAGCCAAGGTCGTGAAACCAAAACGAAGTCCACGAAGAAGCAGCAACGTGCCGGCGGTGGTAACCGTTCTGCTACACACGACAGCGAGGACGATGAGGAGAACGCCAGGAGTAGTGCAGGCAAAAATAAGAAGGGCATCAAAGCGCCGGAGTTGGTTACTGTGGCTGACATTCTCAATATTATACAGAAGCCACTGGAAGAGGAAGGTCTGGAGCATTTGGCTAGCGAAATAGCAAGACTTTATCATAAGTAATTGGGCAATGAAAAATTACTTTATTGTATTGTTCTTCATTTTGTGCCCTCTATCTCTTCAGCCAGCTGAACCAAGTGGCCCTTGCGCAAGCACAGGAGCTCTTTGAAGCCACACCACAAACAAATCGTCGACAGACTCATGCTGCCATACAAGAAAAACTCAATATTTGGCTAGTCGATATACGCCTCTACGAAAAGGGGCTGAAGGTAATATGTAGAACGTTTCGAAGACGATAATTGGTAGTGAATTAAATTGTGGCTTCTTTCCCCCATCCCTCAGCTCTTCCCAGCCGATGTGCAAACACAGCTGGTGAAATATTTACTCAAATCGCTCGGCAACGACATCTGCAACGAGCTGACGGCGTACATAGCGAATGAGTGCAATTTAACATTAAAGAGCAACAATCTGAATGTAGATCAGCGCAACAAAGTGGCACAGGATTGTAGTAAGTAAATATGTGACTATTGTAGCTCTTAACACTCTACTCATCTCTGCGTCCTTCTTCACACTTTCAGATACCGAATACAAAGCGCCACTCATCGAACTGAACAAGACATTGAACAAAGGCATTGATGAGTTTGTTGTGGCCACTGAGGCCGTGCTGAAGCCATGCAGCATGATCATCAAGAAAGTCGACAAGAAGAAGGATCGCAATTTGATAGTGCAGCACAAGGAAAAATTGCTACAGCAGTTGGAGGAAACCAGCGATACAGCTTTATCTTTACACTTGACCGCCTTGATTCTCTTCACCACCATTACTGGCTGCATACTGCATGCGTCCGGAAAATTTGTTTCACAAATAATTGGTTTCATACGACCCCACATGAGCGCTGAACAGAATGCGTTGCTCATGCAGTACCACGGTCAGCGTGCACTCTAAGGGCCAGCAGCAACAAGATTTCAATTTGTTTTGTGTATTGCAGATTTGGTGCTTAAACTGCTGCAAACCGACTCCGAGAGTGATGATGCCAAACACGAGCAGCTGCTCAGCATGCAAGGCAAGATTAAGACGCTCGCCATGACCTTTGAGAAACCGGGCGTATCCAAGGCGGAGTAAAGGGTCTCCATTTAAATTTAAACCCCATGTTAGTTTTAAGCTGCCCTGGGTTTTTGCATTTTTTACTTAAATTTTTTTGTTATTCTTTTTACATTAAAGAATGTTTCAAACGCATATCGGTTTTTTGCAGTAATGAATATATATACTTTTCCGCTACTTTTAAAAATATCGCCAACTTGCATGGAACTAATTTTTATTTATTACTTCTATAGAATCTTAGAAAAAGAACTTACAATGAAATCTTTTTAAATTTCATCCAACTTAACTACATATTTACAGATCTATTTATTAGCATACCGTAATTGCGAGCTATTTAGAGGCGTGTGAGATAATTTCGAAGTGCGTACTACTATTTTAAGCATTCTAAATAGCTTAAAACCATGTGATTGCGAACGTTCCAAATATCTAACGCGGGCAATATCCAGAGTTGTTTTGAATTTACGTTAACATTTTCAATAGAATTGACATGTTTCACGAACTGTGCAGCCTTTGTAGTATTTGTTTAGCTTTATCACAGGTTTGTCTGCAGAAGATAAGAAATTTAATATAGCAAGTGGATAAGTCAGCATATATCAACACTTACATAAACAGCGGATTTTTCGCATCACAACTTTCAAGCGTTTGTTTTATATATGCAATAAATAATTGCATATTCTTGAGTGTATCCGATTCTGGCTGCAGCCAAACCGTGGGTAAGGTATTCACAACGATGTAAGCCTTGCTGATGGCATCATTAGTAGAACAAACCTTTTAAGTAAACAAAAACAGTGCATGAAGTGACTTACTGAATGCGGGCAAATGTTTAAATAGACCTACCCTCATGGCCATTAGTAAATAACGATTAAGTAAGGAACTAATTGCCAACTCCCGTAAAGCTTTGTCCGCTATAATGCCCTGCCAGCTGAGAAAATTGCGAAATAACTTGAGACCACTGCAGAACTGACGTTGAAAGAAGGAAGTCTTCGCTTCTTGCACTCTGTAAGAGAAAGAAATTTCTTACTGCACTAACTATTAAATATGTATGACTAGTGCTTACTGTTTGGGGAAAATTGGTATGAAGACATCATTATCTAATGCCATTTTCATTTTATCTAGTATCGCATTGAACAGTTGCTGCAACGACTTCGATGACGCTTTGAGCGGGAAATCACGACCGAGGCGGTTGATGAAACCGATTAATCGTAGTGTTTGGGTTGTGGATAAGGGATCCCAACATTGATTGACAATTTCTGTAAAAAAAATATTACATAATCTTCTTTCTCATAAGCTATTTTAGCGATTCAACTAACCAGTCACTTTGGGCATTATGATTTTCTCAATTATTGTTGGCACAAACTGTGCATCTGGATCAAGCTTAAGTGTTTCCTCGGTTTCATGCTCGTCCCAAGCATAGAGCATTGCAGCGCTGTACCAATTCATATTTTCAATATCCTTATATTCTTGCAGTAGTGGCGACCATGTGAGCAGCTCTAGACGCACCAAAGGACCGAATATCTACAAACAGCGTAAAGTAGCTCAGCACAAATTGTTTATTACACGACAATATTGACAACTTACCTTCGGCAAGCAGAGACTAACAAAAGCATCTTTATATGATTCCATATCTGTTTTGCGCCAAGCAAAAAACTTCATTAAAATCAATTCAGCTTTGCAGAACTCGTCGTTGACATCGTTGAATACGTCCTCCGCTTCCTTGTCCACTTGTTCTGCGAATGCGAGAAATAACAAATATTATGCCTCTTTACACACTTAAGCTCTTATCTAAAGACAGTCTTACCCAAACTATTTTGTAATTGCTCCTGATAACGGTCCGAAGTCTCCTCGTCACTGGACATGCCATCCAAATGTGATATAAGTAACTCGTTTTTTTCGCGATCATAACGTCGGCGCGTGCGTCTGCCTTCACGCTCGGCGGCGCGACGCACTTGCTCCTCATGCTCAGGACCCCGACGCGTTGTAGTTGGTTCTATTAATAAATGTGTTACAAAAAATGCTTAAGCAAATGTTTACGCATATCATACTTAACGCTTCTGCCATTTCTTTGGCCTGATCTCGCACATCTTGTCTCCGTCGTTCGATCAAAAAATTCTGATGCTTTGAAAATAGATGTAGTGCGCGCTTTTCCAAGTCATTTATGTGTGGCACCTGTGAAAATTTAAAATATGTATATCAAATATATAGTTATACTTAAGCGTGTTTATTACCTTCTCATTCAAGCAATCCACCAAATCACTGACGTAGCATTTGACCTCCTGATAGAAACGATACTTGGCAGCGGATGTGGGCGCCTTTTGACTACAGTCAATCTCCTCTAGTTTTAACACCTTCAAATCCTTAACGATGCGCTCAATATCGGCTGTATGTTTTTCATTCAGTTCCTGCAGTTTAGTCAATCTAAAAAAGTAGTATTATATTAATTCATGAAATTCGATTTGTGTTTCTGTGTGCGATTTTACCTAGCACTAATGGCATCACGTATTTCCTTGGGCGTACGCAAAGCAGCCGATTTTGTCTTTTCTTTTTTAGCTTTTACAGAAGTCAGCGAATGCTGTGGCTTGTCCAATGAGTTCTTTGCATATGCACGCTCTAAGAGAGTGGATGTCGATTGAGGCTGCTGCGTGTACTCTAAGAGATTCGTAGAAGATTTTATCATAAAACGAGAGAGCACCGATTCCTGCTGCACGCTAACGAGTTGTGCACCAGTGACGCCTTTGCGAATTTGTTGGTTTTCCCATTCATTCATTTCTTGATCTGAATCTTCATCGGAACCTGTACAAATTATATTCAATGCATTAATAAGAATCAGAACTATAGTGCAGTATGCCAAAATACAATATAATTCAATTCGACAATGCACAAAGAAAACGCCGTATGTTTTCCCACTCTACATGCACTACATACAATCATTCTCCACCGCGTAAAACTGTTCACGTCGTTCTTCGCGTTCCTTTTTGCCAGTGATTGCATTCATATCTATACGTTCTTCCTCGTCCGAGTTATCATCTTCCATGTCATCACACGCCAGCCGACTACCTTTCTTCGGCACCTCCTTAGGCTCTTCAATAGGCATGAAATCACCTGATTTAGGTATAAACATTTAATAGAATAATTTCAAGTGCTACTTAAGTCCACCACCCACCTTCTTCTCTGGCCTTTTGTCTACGCTTACGTGCCGCGTGTATCATCGCTGCATCAGGTATGGAGCCACTCTCTAACATTTGCTTTAGTTGTTCCGGTTTTGAAAAGCGGTGTCTGCCTAAGCGATCGTCGCTCAGTTTCTGCACATTGTCATCTTCGTCGGACATGTCATTGCGTCCCGCACAGAACGCAGCGCGTCCATTGAGAATTATATTAGGTTCGGATTTTTTGACTACCAGCTGTGAAAAAGGTCAGAGCATGCGATTAGGCAAACGAATTGAAAATGTTTCTAGACG
The DNA here is from genome assembly GCA_963457695.1 of Neria commutata. Classification (NCBI taxonomy): domain Eukaryota; kingdom Metazoa; phylum Arthropoda; class Insecta; order Diptera; family Micropezidae; genus Neria; species Neria commutata. The sequence continues at coordinate 60,684,000 of OY735245.1, forward strand.
TAATGAAATTGAAACATAGATATAATGTTAAACCTTTAAATTGGAAATAATAGGATTAGAGGAAACGTAGCAAAGATCAAGGAATTTCTGAAGCAGTTTTTTAGATGTTGTAAGAAGAGGCAGTAAAAATGCAAATAAAAAATACTCTGATTTCTTGGAAAAGTTTAGGGTATAATTTAAAAGAAACTTATTCTATCGATATAACTTAACTATTAAAAAAATGTATGATATAATTATTTTTTGTGAATTCATAGAAGAATTAGTTTGTAGCGGTATTTTGAGTAAATACGCTAAAATATTGCAATGTGGCTGTAAGTTAGTGCTTTGCTTATTTCAGCTTCAGCTGTCATAACAATATTCCAGACTCTTACAAACTAATTCCCAGCTTTTTTCACCCACATTTACGGTAATACACTCTGATAGAGCGCATTTTCGAAAAAAGCTTGCGCGTTTTGCATTGGGTTTCTGCTTAGAAATATTTGCGTAAGTACTTTTTGGATTTTGTAAGAAAATTGATAATAATAACCTTACCACAAAGTCGTCTGTGCGTATTTCTGTTTGGATACTATCAGTTTTTTTACTTTTACACTGTGCTGCAGAAGCAGTGGCAGTTGTGGTCACCGACGACGAGGAAGAATTTTTATATTTACTACTAGACGTGGAACCTATATTATGATGGGAATAGTTATTGTTGTTATTGCTGCTACTACTGCGTCCATTTTCAGCTCCGAAGCCGCCCCAGCTGCTGCTACCATCGCGTTCTTCTTTCTTCTTCTTGCGCCGCTCCTTGTCCAGCATACGCATCATTTTCTTGCTGTGCGATGATTTACGTACTTGAAATACTTCAGCATCGTCTTCTGCGAAATGTAAATTACTCGCTTTAGTTCTCCCACCCATGCAACTCGCCGCATGACTTCTTACCATCGTCAACAAAACTCAGCAGTGCCTTGGAATTCTTCGCATCTCCCACGCAATCAGACGACTTGCTGGATTTTTTCCCATCCCGATTCTTTTCCTTCTTATTCTTCTCATGTTGACTGATCATAGGAGCAGCCTCCATTTCTTCATCCACGTCCATTCCATCATCCGGGCCCGAAAACACACGGCGCTGAATTTTCTTCGGTTTGCGAAAAAGCGACATTTTCTTTGCACAAGTTTTTCAGATGCAATCTTCTCTTATTTAAATGCAACGCACACAATCAATAATTTACAATATTCTTTATTTTCAGTCCCGGAAAGCGAAATTAGAACGCCAGACTAGGGACACGAAAATAGTATCGATATTACCCAGTGTCGATATTATTTTTCAATACTTTTGAAGTACTCGATATTTGATGGTATCGATTCCTCTATATATAATATCGATACCTAATTTTCATCTCTAAATTACGCGAAATGGCGCAGATCTCGCGAACGAACGCGAAATTTATAAAAGTCATATTTGCTCCATTTTTTCTTTATAAGATTTTTCGGCTGATTAAATAAAGGGCCAACATTTATTTTAAGTTTGTTATTGTTTTGTACTCGATTAAATAAATACATAATTTCAACCAATATTGGTGTTTTCTTTTTCAGGTTCCATTTTTTCATGAAAATACATAGCAAAATTCTGAAATAACAAATTTTATTTTCTATGAGTAGTAAATATAGATACATATGTATAATATCGATACTTTTGTCCTAATATTTTTAGTAAATCGATACATTGGCGATTATAATGAAAGTATTCCAACAAAAAAATATTATAATTTTATAAATTACGAATATATGTGAATCTAAGATCTTATAAATAGAATATATTGGAAACTACTACCGCAAAATTTTTGGGTCAAAATTTTACGGAAACATTTTGTGTTGTTAAGTTAAGGGTAAAATATTTCAAATATGTATACACATGTCTTTATTAAAATCGGTGTAAAAGTTTGATCAAGCCAGTGCTACCAATTTCGTTTTTCATTGCAGTACTATTTTTTATTTCTTAATTCGGTTTAGCCTGGCAGTGCTGAATAATAAGCGTAGTTGTTGTTTTTGCTTTATATTGCGGATTTTCGTGTTATTTTTGGGTGTATCCTGCTGCTTTCTAAAGTCATAAAAATTCTTTAAAATTTGACCAAACCTAGTTTCTTGAAAACGATTTAGTAAGAAAATGGGTCTGAAAGGTTGTGAAATTCAATTAGACAATCCCTGGAACACATATTATGCAGGGCAAACTGTCAACGGGCAGGTCAAACTAACTTTTGATTCGCCGAAGAAAGTCAGAGGTGAGTGCAAAGTGTGCAAAGTAAAGTGCAACAACAATACGAGAAGAATTTGTTTTCAAATTTAAAATCTTACAAAGTCAAATGTTGGGTTCACAAAGAAATCAAAAATTTGCACTAGAGCATTACTCACGCCGTGACGACATCATCAGCACATCAGCATTTGCTGCCCCACCCACCAGCACCCCATCACGTCTTAGCAACCACACAGCATCAGCACTCAGCAGCTAATTTGCTTTGCTCTAGCAACGACGAGTTTGCTTTCATTCGTGCTTTCCACTTTTTCGTGAAATCATTGCTGGTTATTCGCCTGCCCCCACATGCGCTGCTCTTACACTTTGGAATTTCATATTTTTGTTGTTCCACTGGCACCGACTGCAGGCAGATATTTCGAAAGCCGGCCGCTATTTGCAGACCATATGCTGCAGCATTGTCTTGCCGCGTTGTGTGTGTGTGTGCGATGGGTTGGGGTGGGTCGTCTCAATTGAAACATATTCATGCTTCGAAAGTAGGAGCTATGCTGAGCTATCAAGCTGCAGTGCTGAGGCCGATACAAAACGACTTCACTGAGTTATTGGAAGTCTTATTGATATTGACACCAACATAATTAATAATCAAAATATTGACATTGTATAATAAAATAGATTCAATGCCAAACGCAGACGCGTTGAAGACATAAGTGAGAATATCTGTTATATGTTCCTGCATCACGAGTGTAACGCAAATTGCGTGCTGATAATTGAGTTAAGGCAGATGATGTCATCTGATCAACAAGAATGTCCACACTGAAGTAAAAGGTCTCTCACTCGGTCAATCAGAAGTGGCGCTATTGAAGTACATATTTATAGCATGTACCGTAGCCATCGAAAGTAAAATTCAAAATGTGAACCAATTTATCAAAACTAAACATACATATTTTAAAGCATAATTTTAAAATAATTTGAATCATTTAAAAACAAAGTTTTTTTATTTCTCCCGACACAGGCATAATAATTCGCTTTTTGGGTGAGGCCAATACGGAGTGGTCGGAAACGAAGCGTGTGACTACTAGCGAAGGCAAAACGGAGGAAGAAACCGAAACGCTAAAGGGTCATGAGGAGTACTTTCAAATTCAGTATTACCTCTTGGGCGGCAAGAACAGTGAGTATTAATTTTGGCACAGAATTCGCTTTTGAATTTGAATTTAATTGCTTTTGCACAGGCGCTGAATCTGAGTTGCCTTCTGGCACGCATACGTATCCTTTCACCTGTGCTCTGCCACCAACTTTGCCTTCCTCCTTCGAGGGCGAGTTTGGCCATGTCCGTTATACCATCAAGGTAACACTGGATCGTCCCTGGAAGTTCGATCAGGACATGAAAATGGCATTTACTGTGATTTCACCAGTGGACTTGAATTTGAATCCACGTGTTAAGGTTTTTAACTTGTGAATTGTCCTCTCTCCTGCCGTTAATTAAATTGACCTTGCATACACAGGAACCCTTTAAACTGGAATTGGAGAAAACATTTTGCTGCTTCTGCTGTAAATCTGGACCACTGGCGGTCATTACATCCGTGCCCGTGACTGGATATGTGTCTGGCCAAGTCATACCCATCACATGTGAGTGCGATAACGTAAGCAATGTGGGTATCACCGCCGTGAAGCTTGTGCTGCGAAAGCGTGTCACGTTCCAGACCAATCAACCACGTGCTGATAAGAAAGAGAGCAAAGTGACCATCTCTGAGCTAAGCATCGGTCCGGTAGCAGCTGGCGAGTCGCGCACCTTCTCGCAGCAATTAGAGATACCAGCACTGCCACCAACGAATCTGCTCAACTGTGGCATTATTGCGTTGGACTATGACTTGCATGTGGAATGCGATGTCAGCGGCCCGCATCGCAATCTGTCTGGCAATATTCCAATCACTTTAGGCACCATACCGTTGGCCTCGTTCAAGCCGCCGGCTCCCTACACAGATGTGCCACCTCAAGTGCCATCTGCAACAGCACCACATCTCGATGATCCATCTATGGCGCCCACTCAGCCCGTGAGCCCGGCTAGTCCGCCGAATGGCACTGGCGGTGCAATGGGTTGGAATGTGGCCGACAGTGCTGGTGGGCAGTTGTATCCTAATATACGTAAGTGCCGACAGCAAGAGCAGTGTGGGGAAAATGCTCAACTTTGTGTTTCACCTTTTCAGCGCCACCGCAATTTGTGGAGACAGAATTTCATGCGCCAAAAATTACGGGACGCGATGATTCCGAGCACACCACGGTCATTGGTGAGGCCAGTTTCGCGCCACGTTACCCAACGTTCCAGTTCAATACAAATGCGCCACCGCGCAACTTTTAAGTTCTCCCAGGTACGCCCTGTGCAGGTGCGATTACTTGTATTGTTTTTACATTTAACGCGAAGCATACAATTTTTCTAAAGTAGCTCGTTTTAATTTGTGCAGATATACTTACATACTTTCTTTATTTACGCGCAGAATCTCATGAGCAACGCACAACTTGAAAGAATTTATTTTTTCTATACAGAACAATTTTAGATAATCTCTATCATACTCCCCCAAAGTCTCAAAAATAGTTCTTAATTTTTGCATATTTAAAAATAATCTTATTTATTCAAAATTATACGCGTTATTTGCTATAAATTGATAAAATATTTATTTTTTGGAAATCTCTTGAAAAGAAAGATTCCGTCCGCGTGCTTTTAACGTTTGAGCGTACAGTTTTGTTAAAAATATTCTGAATTTTGGTACGAAATTTTGTTTGGGATAAGCGTTTTGTTTCATTTAAGAGTGCCTAAAACAATTCAATTCATATTACCACAAATAAAAAAAGGGTAACACAATTTAGAAAAATTAAAAGTGAACAGCTTAGATTATAGAGCAAGTTTTCATATTTTTGTTGCGACATAAACGAATTTAAAGTTATATTATTTTTCTTTGTAAGCAAGAATTCACGTATGATTTTATATGTGCTTACGTAAAATTTAATCAAATGTGTTAATATGCACTTCAAACGATATTATTAAATGGCATTTACATAAGTAAGCAAATAGTTAGCAATCAAATCTCAATTGCTTAGAAAAGAGAATATACACGCTTAAAGACAAAGTCGCTAAATTGCAACCGCCATAACTAAATAAAACATTGCTTCCTCAAATTGTAATTTCCTTTAAAAATATGTTAAATGTCGGCATCAAACTATACTCAGTAAGCGATTCGAATTGCTACAATAAAGCTGATTTATATAAAATACAAAAAGAATACTTTTCATTAAATACTTTCGAAGTTAGACATACAATAATTTTACATTCACATGAAATTTTAAGTACCGAAAGGACTTTGGTTGTTCGTGTCTCTATCCTGCACGTGTATAATAGCCTTGATGACGCCATCTTTTCCACAACGTACCGTATCGAAGGCCTCCTTTGTGTCCTGTATGCAAAAGTGGTGCGTTACCAGACGCTTAATTTTTGCCACTTTGCCTGACTCGAGCAGGGATAAAGCGCCCGGATAGCTGAAATGAGTTGTTTGAAAATTGAAGCCTTTGCACGCAGTGCCTACTCACTCATTGCAATAGCGAAAGACCCCTCTTATATCGACCTCACGCGATAGAGCATTCATTAGTGGCAATGGCACATCTGCGCCCGCCATACCCACAAGCACGCATATGCCACCGCTTCGTGTCGCCTGTTAAGTAAACGACAAAGGTGACACAATAACACATTTCAACTATTAAACGAAAATACGGTGTTGAACGGTCGGTCTGGCACTTACGAAAATTCCTAATCGGGCCGTCATGCCAGAACCTACGCAATCGATCGATCTATTTGGCATAGCGCCCATCGTCTGCGATATCTCCTTCGCCACATCTTCGGCATTGTCATCTTCACACATGAGTCTTGTGTGCGTGGCGCCCAGTTCCTTGGCGACTTTCAAGCGGTCTTCCTTAATGTCAGTGATCATAACATTCGAGACACCCAAACACTGCACCACGAGCAGCGTCACCAGGCCAATAGTGCCCGCCCCCATTATCAGCACCTCCGAGCCAAGGCCTACTTTGGCTCGCCGACATGCAGCTACGCCCACAGAAAGCGGCTCCATTAGTGCACCCTCTTCCATGGTAGCATGGTCGGGCAGCTTGAAGCAGCATGCGGCGGTATGTTTATAGAATCGCGTCAAATTGCCATCGTAGGGCGGCGTGGCGCAGAACTTCATGTTCGGACAGAGGTTGTAGTTGCCTGTTTTGCAATAATCGCACACGCGACATGCTTCGCCAGGCTCAATCGCGACACGATCGCCCTCCTTCAAATGATTCACGCGTTTGCCCACTTGCGCCACAATGCCAGAGGCTTCGTGCCCAATAACCATTGGCTTCTTCAGCACGAATGGGCCGATTCTGCCATGCTCGTGATAGTGCACATCTGAACCACAAATGCCCACACAGTCCATGGCCAGCAGCACATCTATTTAACGGTACACATTTTATTTTAAGAAATTTAGCTTGGGCAAGTTTATATTTTTACCTCCGGCAGCTATTTTAGGTATCGGGCGTTGTTCCTGCAAAGTAAGGGAATGGCTTATGTATTGAATGTGCCTACAATACAAATTAAAGCCTAACTGAAATACTGAAATATGCTCCACAATCTTCAATGCGCATTTAAACTGCCCATTAAGGTCATATATAATAGTCCAAATGTTCGCTGTTAACGTCAATAATCAATAACCTCAATCAAGCCTGTTTCAATAAAGCGGGAACACTAATACCCACAGATTTTATTCAAATAAGATTAGAATATTCTCATGCCACTAGCTCGACTAAACAAGGTTATTACTTGAATGTCAAGTGCTGATAGCGCTGATGGCTGATAGTAGTGTGTATACTTCAACTTAACTAGAAAACAAACAAGCAATGATTTGTGCAATTGTAAATAGTTGCATACCAACTAAATTGACTTTAATCTGAAGTGAAATCTCCGAACTATTAAAAGCGGTTTGTGCATCTATGGGTGACATCAACAGTCTATACTCGATACGCATATCGATCGAGTCTGTTGTCATCTTTTTGAATTTTGAGTCATGCTTCATTTTGGGTTTTGGTACATTTCCTCCCATTATCTTCTAGCTATACCTACCAAACGTATGTCATTAATGCCATATTGCACGGCCGTGAGATTATCAGACCGTTCCGAATCACTGTCACAGAATTTTCCGCACCTACGCACTCCGACCGCAAACTGCAACTGCTGGCGCTTAGGATGTATGGAAGCGCATCCAAGCCAATGTCCAACAGGGGCCAGGAATTGTGCCCGCGGAATCCAGATACTCAAACTGCATATTTTTTTAAACAAAGACATGCACTTTATAGATAAATTTTATAAATGCTGTAGAACTTGACAAAAACACGAAATGTTTAGCTTGATTTTTTAACTAGGGTTGATAAAGTTCTTTCGATTGGCAGGGTATCCTAAAAATTGCCACAAAAAGGTGTTCACGGAAAAAAGGACTATACAGATTGAATTAAAATTTTAATTTATCTACCCAAGCAAACTGTCCCTTGATTTCGATTGGATTTTTCGGTCCAGAAGAAAGGAACCTTTTTCAAAAGTTTGTCAAAAAACTACTCATTATTTTTTTCATAAATAATGGGAAATGTAAAGGCAAAAAACTAAAGCAAATATTGCAGATTTAAACGATAAGAATAGGAACACTGGAAAGTGTTTCAGCTTGCAACAACTCTCAAAAAAACTGTAAAGCTCCAATGTAAGCAAAAACTGGAAATATGCAAAACTCGCCGAAAATAAAAACTCGCATTAATTCCGTATTTATTCCAAAATATTGATTTATTAATGTAGTTACACTTTGTTGTTCTTGTCTCTTGGCTGCACGTGTATCATGACCTTGATAGCACCACCCAATCCAAGGCGCGAAGTTTCAAAAGCTTTTGCCGTTTCCTCAATGGTGAAGTGATGAGTTATCAGACGGTTTACATTCACTCTTCCGGATGCGACTAAAGCCAAGGCAGCGGGATAGCTAGGGATAAAGTATAGCCATGCGATAATCCGCCATAAGAGCTACATATTTCAGGCAATGATGAACTTACTCGTTTGCATAGCGGAATACACCGCGAATGTCTACCTCACGCGAGAGCGCATTGATCAACGGAATTTTGATTTCTGGCGGGCCCATGCCCACTATGACGCACACTCCGCCGGAGCGAGTGGCCTGTGCGTAAGAAACATAGCCTTAGAGCGTACCTTATTAAACTCCGCCAACGTCTTATAACTTACAAATATTGCCAAGCGTGTCGTGACCTCTACACCGCAACAATCGATGGTGCAGTCAGGCGACACTCCCATTATTTTATGCACCTGCTGAGTTATGTCTTCAGCTTTATCGTCGGGCTTCATCAACAACGTATGCGTGGCACCCAATTCTTTGGCCACATCCAAACGATTCTGCACCAAATCGGTAATCATGATCGTCTTGGCGCCCATAGCCTGCGCCGTCAGCAGCGTCACCAAACCAATTGGTCCAGCGCCTAAAATTAAGACATCTGATCCCAATCCCACTTCACCTCGACGGCAGGCGTGCACTCCCACTGAGAGCGGCTCTAGCAACGCACCCTCTTCCATGGTCACGTGGTCGGGCAACTTGAGGCAGAAGTCTGATGCGTGCTTGTAGTAACGCGTGAGGTTGCCATCATAAGGAGGCGTGGCACAGAATGCCACATCAGGACAGAGATTGTATTTGCCAATCTTGCAGAATTCGCACATACGGCATGGTACACCTGGCTCGATAGCCACACGATCGCCCACCACAACATTCTTTACGTCCTTGCCCACTTTGGCCACAATGCCAGCGGCTTCATGTCCTATCACCATAGGTTTGGTTACAATGAAGTCGCCGATACGTCCCTTGGCCAAGTAGTGCACATCAGAACCACAAATGCCCACGGAGTCCATGGCCAGCAAAACCTCTATTGGAATAGAAAGCATAATTTGTCAAATACTTTGAGATATTTTGAATTGACTTTGAAATTACGAAATTACAAACCATTGTCGGAAATTTCTGGTATCGGACGTTGTTCCTGAAATTGCAAGAAAATCAGTTAAGTTGGCTGTAAGTTTGTATGCGAAAATAGAAATAGATAATTTAGTGGACAAACTTAAAATATCATTAAAATATTTAATTAATATATAAAAAATTCCTTCAGAAAAGTTAAAATATGTATGTATGTTATTTTGACTTTCAAGAATTAAAAGAACCTATTTATGTTTTAAATAACCGTTAGTGTCTGAATTACATTTTTGTTTCTTAACAAGAAATTTAAAAAAAGAGCGATACTATTTCACATTTTTTTCAGAACTCGCACTTCACAAATTATATAAATGGTTAAATCAGCTCTAACCAACTACATACTATAAACAAATGAAATTGCACTGATTTTATCTACATATTTGCGAATACAATAAATTATGCTAACAAATTAATTGCTTTATTAGAGCACAATACAAAACAAACTCGTTGAAAATTGAATTATGATAATAACAAAATGATCAAATGTAGAATGGCAAACAGAAAATTGTTTCGAGTGACCCAACCCAAATTTAATAAAAAACAGCCACTTCATTCTACACTCTGGAACAAACGGGTTGTATGCAAGTAGGTAGTTGTACATGACTTGAATTGGATTGCTTCACAATTTGCTTTAAATATCGTACATATTTGCTGCGCATTTGAATTGAATTATTGTACATAGTTCAATTTCACAAAAAAGCAGACGCGCGCATTCCAACAAATCCAATTGCATAAACAAATAACGTCTGACTTATTTTTTTTATTCATTGTTGGCACTCCCTCTATAGTTAAGTTGTTTTGACCGATTTGGTAATGCCAAAATACGCAGTTAACTTACCAAACGCAAGTCCTCAATGCCATACAAAACAGCAGTCAAGTTATCCTGAGACATGTTTTTAATTGAAAACCCGAAATATACGAAAATAAGCACGAATTAATATACACTCAGCTCGCCTGTTGTTAATTTAACAGCAACACAAAGCACCTCTGTCGAACTGTTCAAGAGCAAGTCCTAAACTGGAATACTCGCAAAAGAATTGTCGCAGGCGAACTGAACTACTATTGCTCTAAAGAATCCCGCATGCTTTCGAATGAAGTGCGCGTGACGTGACGATTGTGCAGTGGCGTATTCTGCTAAGGCGGTTATAAAGTCCCTAAAATGTGAATATCGACATTTGTAACATATTCATGTGTCTTGCTAAAGGGTACTAAAAACCCGCTTAAATCTACAAATAGCATTGGTCAAAATTATAACCTAACATTTTTAGGAAAAAATACATTTTATTATATAAAACAATTCGTTTGAGGTATAAATACTTACAATACAAGCATCTGATTTATGAAAAATCAATAAAAAGTATTATTAAAAAATTTAAATTTTGTTTAAAACCTCAACTGTTCGACTAAATACTCGGCCTTTTGTAGCCGAGGCCGAACCCGAACATTTTGGCCGAACTGTGGTAACCGAAACCGAGACCGAGCGTTCGGTCGGGCTCTAGTTAAGATGCTTGAAAGGGATAAAGAGATCTTAAATCCAGCACTGCTTTTTTTATTTGCTCAAAGTGTCGCCTCTGAAGAGTATATGGTATGTATATAGAGAGTGGAGAGTATGTATATAGAAGGCATATTAGCCTGTATGAGTGAGCGGGCTTGCCTGTGCGAGCATTGGCGATACTGCAGTGCAGGGAGAAGCCGGCTTTGGCTTTCGGGTTGTTGGCTCGGAATCAGCTGTGTTGCTCTCGCATGTTTGTCGACCTGTCTGTCCGTCCGTCCGTCTTTAGGGCTTGCCACTTGAATTGCTAATTGCTTTTATTTCATTCAATATTATGTACTTTCGAATGCGTGCTTCTGCACTCTTCTAAATTTTTATAAAATTTGGTCTCTTTGAGTTTTCGCTAGCACACAAATGTTAATAATAATATGCCGCTAACGTCATCAGTGCTTTTTGTATTCTCTTTTTTGAATGACTTTATTAATAGTCTTAAAATCTTTCGAATGGTAGCATTGAAAATTTCTGCAAATTTTAAAGTTTTTTAATGTAGTTCAGTTTGGTAGTTGTTTTTGTTTGCATGAAAGCATTTAAGAATTTAGTATATTTTATATATGCGCAAGGTTTGTTTTGTTATTATGTAGTTTTTTTTAAACATTGGTGCCGCGCAAATAAAACGTACACAGCTTTCTTGCTTATATGTATGTATATATGTATTTACTTCTTGCTTGATTGTGTGTGTGTGTTGGTATCGCTCACGTGTTTATATTTGCCACCACAAAATAGTTTTCATTCTTTATCAAAAGACATCGCTGCAAGAATTAATTAGTACTATTTCAAGCGCATATAATTTGTTATTAAAATATTGCTAAGAGTAAGAGAAGGACAGATAAGCCCCTGACACCTTTTTCTTTAATCAAAAATTTACATACATACATACATATATACATATATACATTGATCGTTTCATATAAATACATGCATTTGTAGTTTATTATGCGAGCATATCTCTTTATAATAAAAATGGTATAAAAAGTTTGCATAAAGTTATATATATATGTACATATATTGCATTCTTCTAATATTTACACTGCTAAACATCGAATTTGTAACTTACGTGCTTTATATTTTTACTATTTTGCTTCAGAGTGTATAACGCAGCATACTCAGGTTTTTCCATCACGTAGTTTAGGTTAGCTTCATCCAACCATCATGTTCGATTTTTCATAAAACCATGCACGAAATTTGTGAAACTTTGTTTCTCTTTAATGAGTTTTCCATCAAACTGATTCCTCATAAAAGCTTCAGAAATCTGTTGGTAATTTTTGTTGGGAAATCTGCGATCAGCCATTTAAGCTATATCAAACTTGCCTTATACACTGCTATATAGTATATGTATATGTACATACATATGAAGCTCGCTGGAAAATTTTCTCGCTACGTAGAATGGTTTAAATTTTAGTGGTAATTGTAAGAATCTGAGTTTTGTCTTTTGGCAAAGTCACTGCAAAGTATGGTACTCAGAGTATCAATGAATCAATTAAAATAAAATTTCCTAATTTTGTAGCAAGAGAAGCGCGTTCGCTTTTAATTTTCTTAAGTATGTACTTTCAAACTAAACGACCTTCGCTCTATTTGGCCACTGAGCAATCATTCAGCAGAACGTAAAAAAATTCAAATGAAATAAATGCACAAATTAGTTTATAATTGTTGCTTTTAAAAATCGTCTTTATTTTGGCCTTTTCGGTAAGTCATAGCTTCAATCAAATTTTTATTAACATACATACATATATTACGTAAATTTTCTCACACACAGACACACTTTCAAAGCGTGAGAATTTAGTTTGGAGAAGAGTTGTTCCTTTAGTTAAACATCATAAGAATGCAGGATATAGTTAATATAGTTATGTATGTATGTTCAATACATTTACGCTTTGTACAAAATTAAGCTATACGATACTTACATACATACATATAATTATATTATTTTTATTGTTATATTTGAGTGTAAATATTAGCTTAAAATTTACTTGAAACGTACAATTTAAAATAAATGCATTACGTTTTTCTTTATTTCATAGAATTTATATAAAAAACTAGCTGATTCACCCGGCTTTACCCGAGTGCCACATCATACGGGGAATCTGTGTATGTAGATTACCTATTCACGAAAACCTATTCTTCCTTTACATAATTTTCATATTATCAAAAAAATTCTTAACATTATTGAAATACATTTAAAAACAAATCTTGAAATAAAATAATTATTTTCGGCAGAACAACGTTTGCCGGGACAGCTAGTACATATATAAAACCCAAATTACGTAAAAATGTTTACGTGAATGCATAACTAAATACTAACAGAATACAAAATTTTAATGTTGTATGACATGTAGTTTTAAAGGAATACCAAATCAAATATTTAAGTTGTATGAGGGGTGCCACGCCTCGTGTCCAATGCTCATCCCATTTTCCGAGTTGAAGGATACGGACATGTAGTAAGTTCGTAACGTGTTTCATTTATGTGTGCTGTATAGTTCTAAAGTTATACCCAAATGTATAGTTAATTGAAAAGTGCCACGCCCCTTGTCCTACGCCCATAAAATTTTACCCGTGGGACGAAGCATCTAAGAGGGGCCTGCATACGGAATTTCAATGCTGCGTGACTTGTAGTTTTAAAGATATGCCAAATCAAATATTTAAGTTGTATAGGGAGTGCCACTCCCCCTTGTCCCACGCCCCTAAATTTTTTTAAGCAAGAGGGCACTGCTAAATACTAACAGAATACAAAATTTTAACGTTGTATGACATGTGGTTTTAAAGATATACCAAATCAAATATTTAAGTTGTATGGGAGGTGCCACGCCCTCTTGATGAATCGAAAAATTGTATATACAGTCGCCTTCCTTTGGTCTTCAACAATATTGGTATAATATTTGGCTGAAATCGGTCAACGCGTGTAGCTTTGTATAGCCGGACAGACAGACAAACAGACAAACAGACAAACAAACATTCATTTTTATATATTAGATTATGTATTCTAAAAAAGTAAATACAGCCTTTAAAAAGAAATTGGCAAACATGCGCTTACGTCTTTGCGAATAACCTATTTATTGATTATTTGGAATATTAGTGCTATTTTGGATATGAAAAAGATATCATAAAAAATGATAATCTCAAATATGTATGTATGTATATGTTAAAAAGTATGCATTTGTATTAAGCAATCACTTAATATGTACTTTATTTTTTAGAAACAATCGGCAGTTAATAATGGATTGTTATTTCTTGTATTTACGCGAATATTTCAAAAATTTTAAATACGTAGAATTTTTCTGGTATACATACATACATACGAACATATGTGAACTTACGAGGTTTCTTCTCATTTCGATACGAAACCGTCAAATATTGCAGCGACGCCGAGTTTGGGTATAAAAGTTGAACAAAAATTCAAAAATCCAGCGATAAAAAATAACCACAGTTTTGAGTTTTTGGTATCACTTCCTTTCCTACTATTTTCTTGTTTCTCATTGTGTTCCCGTCCAATTTTGACGGTTGTGATGTCTCTGGCGATGTTTGTACGTTCTTTGCGAATGCGTCCACTTAAAGCGACAACTCTTCTATGGAGGTGTTCACATGCAGACGCGGCGGTTCCTCCTCCTGCGGCAAACGTATGTCGGTCAGTATGATCACCTCGTAGGGACTGCAGTCGGATAGATGCAGAAACGAGCACAGCCACCCGTAGAAGCCCTTCTCGATGTCGGCGATTTCGTTGAACCAGCTGTTGAACTGCAAGCTCAATTGGACGAGGCCTGCGTATAGGCCCAAACCCAACGTACATACCAATATACCCACCGGATAGGCCAATATCAGAATGGGCGACATAAAGAATCTGTACATATAGGACTTCTCCTCGTTGAAGAAGTTGAACATGTTGTACCAGGTTAAGGTGCCGATGTAGAACGAGTATATGCTCGATATGACCGTCACAAAGGGCAGACACACCAATGACAACAAGAAGATGTGCAGACCGGTGTTTCGAGTACACCGGAAACAGAGATTCTGTTTCTTCTGCACTTCAATGGCAACAGCGGCGGCATTGATCAGCTCCAGCTCTTCGCGGCTGATGTTGATCTGAAGATCAAGACTTTGCCCCTTCTTGCGACCTCGCTTTACAGTGCCTAGAAAGGGATGGTGCATAATATTGCGCATAAGCATAGCCATTGAAATGTATTAAAAGCTCTATGAAAGCGCCATGTTACCCGTCATAGTCAAGTAATTGCTATCCATTGAGCGGCGCGTATTAAAGCGTTCCAAACTGTGTTCATCCACATTGAGCACACTCGTCTCGCCCGACTCCAAGTCTTCATAGTTGGCTATTTCTGGTGAATCGCGCTGGTTGCGCACATGCATCAGATCGGTGCGTATGTTGACACGCTTTTTCGTGGAGGATCGGTTGCTGAGACAATCGTGGGACTTGCTCAGTTTCGCATCCAGGCTGCTCTCCGAGTAACAACTGCTGGGCGTCACAGTGGAACTTTCATGGCGGTTTGTGGACTTGGTGCCCTGAGAGATGCTCTCGAAATTGTGCAGCTCCTTGTCGTCCTCGTAAATGTTATCTGCCGACTGAGAGCTGTGCGTTAGATTGGTCGACTTTTCGTCACTGTTGGTTTCGGGGTTGGCGCCTGGAATTTGTGGCAGTGGCTGCTTGTTCTTTAATATAAGTGAGGTTTTCAGCAGATCTTCCTCGAGACCCACGCTGGAAGGTGACAATTTTTGACGGTTCTAATAAAGATACAGAAACATTTTTTTACCATTCATTGACCTCAATTAAAAGTGTTGTTGTTTTTTCGAGTTCACGTATGAGATTGCAGACAATGTTGAGCATTGCTCCTGCACTTGGAGAGTGCAGCTACTGGACATGCACATGCTATGCTTACCTGTACATTGACAATGTGGTCCACATAGTTTTGGGCGCCGTTGGTTTTCTTGGAAGTCTGCCGTTTACGCGGCGGTATGAAAACGGGACGGTCACGCTCCTTGGCAGCCTCACTGGCCAAAGGAATTTTGCTCACCATTTTGCACTTTATACTAATCACTAATACGACCAGTTAAGTTTCCAAAATGCCAAATCGTTTTCTAGACAATTACATATATTGGAAAATTGCCATTTTGGAAGTCAATATAAAATTTGGCTAGTTTTGCTGAAGCGCATTTAATTGAATTCGGTTTAAATATTTTATTTAAATTAACTCTAAAACGCCCTTTTCTTTGTTCATCGCTCACTCCTTTCGCACTGCAACTGACTTTTTATGCAGACAAAACGAACTCACATACCCTTTCAAAAACATTGAGGAATATTGATTTTTCGCTATTCTTGTCCTTGTTCCAATTTGTTTTTGTTGCTTGTGCCGCTGCAGTGTGCAGCGAAAACAACAATAAGGCGGAAGCGGAAAACAGTGAAAGTTAAATGGGTGAATAGGGAAGCAAATAAAAGCAAGTACATATGTAATTGTCAAATTGCTTATTTTTTGTTTTGATTAAATAGCCTGCATAAATATGCATGCATATTAGTGCGAGTAATATATAATGAAAAACTATTATACAATATGCATTTTACAATCGATATATAATTTGCTTCAGAGATATTTGTAGTACATAAATGCTTTAGCAATGTAGAAGCTGTAAAATTAATTGGTATTTTTATCAATAGAAAATTTAACTTTGAAATTGCTTTTGATTTTTATTGGATGGAAATGTAAGGGCAGAAGTTGACATCTGCAACAATTCTGTGGTCATATGCAATAACGACTTAAGTCGAAAACAACTGTTTCGAGAAAATGCAATTCGAAATTTGAAATGCACATAAGTGCATGTACATAAGTGCATGTACATAAGTGCATGTGTTTTTTTTAAATAACTTTTTTTCTGAGATGGGTACAGATACCGGGGTTTGAACAAAATATGCGCATCAACGTCAGGAATACAGTGGTAACGTCAACTCAATTTCGTCTTAAGTCGACTTAAGTCGTTATTGCTTTTGACCACAGAATTATCTTCCAAATGCAAACGCATTTCAAATTGCACTAAAAACGTTAACCCAAAACCGTCTGCGATTGACGTAAATCAACGATGTCTTTCTCATTCATTTGCTCTCTGACTACCAAATGGAACCGGAGAGGGAATGTGAACTGTCAAAAATTGTAAACAAATCCGCAGTATTTTGTTTGTACATATTTAGTTCTGCAAAATGTAAATTAAATCAATCGCAATTAAAATCAATCGAGGAAGATTTATTTAACAAAAATGAACGAGAAAACGAAACGCACGATCAGAAATCCACAAATCCAAAGAGAACAACTGCAATTGGTGAAAATGCGAAAGGAGCTGGAAACCGTACTGGGCAAAGTCAACGAAACAATAAATGCGCTCAAAGTAAGAAGAAAGTCGATATTTCAATTGTGCTTAATTCTTTGTTTGAACTACTTTACAAAAAGGTGGAGGAACTGCAACTAAAAGCCAACGCTGTGACAGTCATGCAAGTCGATAGACCTGCAGCCGACGAGCGCCGCATCAGGCTGGATCAGCAAGAGTCAAGCGGAGCTAGTGAAGGTGAATCGCTGCTTGAAATTATTGGATTGGCTGAGTCAGAAAATTGCCCTCCAGCTGACGAGAAAGTAAATCAGCAGCGTATCAATTTGGACATGTCCCTGCACACCATCAATGGAGGGCAAGAAGAGGAGGAAGATGATTAGATGGATAGTAAACAATTCAGTCAACTTTATATTAAAATTCTTTAATAATTCTAAGGTCGTATTTGAATAATTTTATTTGCTTTAATATGTACAGATATTACACACATGAATTTGTGCATACATTCTATGTGATGATTTCGCCAATTCCAATAAAAACCCGAATAGCCAAAAATTACAATCGAACCAATTAGTGTGCCAATTAAATATTAGAATTCAATAGCATACCAGTTGAACTAGCTCTTCTATTAAATGCTCAACTAATTCCATATAACTATTGCGAGCAGATTAATTGAAGGTTACAATATTTCATATTAAATGTCGTATATTTGGAAACACTTTTTGATAAGAAACAAACTTAAATGAAGACGAAGAATTGAACTGAAAGCGAGTAAATGAATTGCTTCCACTTAGAAGCAGGCGGTCGCTGGAGGTATTTAGTTTCATCAATTATTTGAAAAAAGTAAACCGCTTGTGATGTTGAGATTACAAAGTGCATATCTAATTTCTTTAAATGCAGTTGAAAAATAATATCGTGCCCTGCGGTGAAAGCGCCGCCATTACACTTCATGATGCAGTAACAATTCATTTGCGCGCTACTGCAGCTGCTGACAGAACACACAATTCGTACGAACTATTCAAACTAAACTACTAAAGCTTGTTGTGAGCCGGTACTAATCACTCCTTTACTTTGTGCCTTCTGGAATGCTCACCACCTCCATACGCCTTGCATATCATAGGTCATCGTCAACCTCCGAAGAGGAAGAACTGCCTGAATGTTGTTGCCGTGATTTCTTCTTTGGTATTCCATTTTGCGCTTCTCCATCTTCATCGGATGAGCTAGAAGCGGATGAACCTGAGTTGCTTGAGCCGGATACCGAACTGCTGCTGTCTGAATCCGAATCTGAAGAACTGGAAGATGAATCGGACGAGTCGGAGTCTGAGTCAGAAGAGCCATTGTCCGTTGAGGAATCACTACTAGCTGATGAATCTTCTCCAGCGGAAGAATCTGATGCTGATGAATGCGCACGTTTGGAGCGTTTAGCTTTCAGGGGCTTTATGCTGCCGCTGTTCTTCCCCGAGTGATCACGATCACCTGTAGTCGCGACTTCAGCCGTTGCGTTTGCATTAGCGATCTTCTCCGCGATCTTCTTGTTCAGCTGCTTGGTGCGCGAAGTGCGATGTATGTACTTGCGCTTCTCTTTGCACTCGTACGACCAGTGGCCCAGCTCTAGGCATTTTTGGCAACGTACTCCATTTGGAAAAGCGGCAGCTAGTTTGGCATTGCTGGGTTTGGCATTTGCATGTAAAAAAAAATAACAATACACATACACATTTTCATTTCATGCAGTTTCTATTGCGACTTACCGTTTCCTTATCGAAAGTTTCTTCCCCGCCAGCCCCACTAGAGTCATGATCAGCAATTGCTTTAAACGATTTTTAGAGTAAATTTTGCCGGCGTTTTTTACAAAAGTGCATAAATATAATAAAATTCACAGGAGAATAATTGTTCTCGTAGTCTTGCCACTTTATCGGAATAGTTTTTCAGAGACTAGCTTTAAATTTATTTGGGGAAAATACAATTGCAGTAGCACCCAAAATTGTACATTTAACTGCATCGAAGAACTTAACAGCTGCTTTTTTTCGAATTATATGAATTTTGCAAGTTGTTATATAGATTTAAGAATATTCTATTTGTACAGATATGGCAATGTGAAGAACAGCTGACATCCCGTCAAATGTCAAACAATTTTGGAACGATAATAATAATTTTCTCTACAAATTTATAAATATCTGACAAAATTCCTGTAAAAGTGCGAATATTTTGAAAAGCTGCTGTAAATTAAAGGCGGGAAGTGCCGGAAATAATAGAAACGACAAAGAGTTGGTGCAGAAGAGGAGGTTTGGTAAAAGGCCGAAAGACGTGAAAGCGTAACGAAAACTAATTACCCAATAACCAATTTCAGACTAACAAACAGCAAAGTGGAGTTAGCAAACAACAGTAACAAAGAGTTAGTCACAGAGGCTATCAAGTCATTGCGCATAGATCTATACTACAATATTGCTGATCAAGCGGGCAACAAAGTCCAAACACAGCGCAGTCAGTTTCATGCTGGGCTGCTGGGCGCTCTGAAAGGTTCAGCTGATAAATAGGTATTTGCATGTGCCATTTGTAAACTACAAGCAAATCAATTTAAATATATTGTACTACTAGTAAATTATATACGTCGAGAGATGTCAAGCCAAGATTCAATACAGACCAGCACTAGCAGTGTCAGTCCACACGAGGAAGCTTTGCAATCGCTGTGTAAAACTCTACTGAAGTCACGCCTCTTCCGGGGCTATTACAAGGAACGCCGCTACGTGGAGAGTGTCGGCGGGTACCGGGACATTGTGGCGCTGCAGCGAGATGAGCGAGAACTGGAAAAGTTGTTGCTGGACATGCTACAAAAATTGCAGCTGTTCTTCCAGTATCGAGTGTCCAAGCTTTGGGTCGGCATCAGCTACGGCAGGGAACTGGAGACTGCGTGGCAGTCAGGTGCACTAGACACCTGTGTCTGGGCCGAGCTAGCGGATTTGGCATTTGGCCAGTATTGGTTCAGCATCAAAAGTGTGCGTTTTCGAGAGAATGAAATATTGCTTAAGCTGAAAATGGTGCGTCCGGTGGAGGATAATGTACCAGAGTTGTGGCAACGACGACACACAAGCCCCACATACACGGCCATGGTGCGCGCTCTTGCTGAGAAGCATGCAGCACTTTACAACAGCACTGATGAAGGTAGTGCAATTACATTGTTGAGCAAAAGACGTAGTTCGACGACAACCACCCAAGCGCCTGAAACAACACAAATCGGCATACAGGATTTCGCGGAAGTGGTGAATCAGTGGGGTGTAAGCATAAAACACAGTGTATATGACTTCATGTCCAACGATGTCTCCAAAGATAATATCAAAAGTGTGCTGCGCTTCCTTGGCTTACTGATAGTGTCGTTGCTCTCTGGCAGTGTGGTCGCCATCAAATTTCTGGGCACTTTTACGCTGCGCTTCATGTTCGAATGTAGTCGCGTCACGCACGCACTCACGCCAATCATACTGAAGATGATCGAAGTGCTGAACAAAATTGTGGGAGGTTTTTTCATACTGCTGGCGATGATATGGCGGGATATATTCGGAAAACGCGTCATTAGCAATCCAGAGACTAATTTTCACGAGATCGAATACAATCGGCCACTCTACAAGAGCATACAATACGATGTGCGCCAACAGGCACAACGCGGCGGCGTACACACCAAACGCTCGACTGAATTCGAACGCAAGTTCCAATAGTGCAACGCTTGACAATTCAAAGAAAGGTTATATGAAGTGAACAAGCGATCGGGAAAGTGCGAGCGCAGCTTGCTGGTGCGATAGTCAACCTTTTTGATTGTATTAGGGCTGTCTGTCATTATTTCGTGGCTGTCTGCGCCTGTACCCTGTTGAACGTGAACGAAAGTCAGGCTATTTATATGAATCTATATTTATTGTATTTTTTATGATTTGAATGTAAGGATGCATGTGATAATTTCCGAACAAATTGCTAACGTAAAGTCGTACGGCTGCTGATACCACTAAATTAGCTATTTAGCACGCAAAATGGCTGTGTTGAAAGAAATGAGAAGGAGAATTTGCGAGTTTGCAGAGCATAAATTTGCATTCCAATTCAAGGGCGTTTATGTTTGCCACCTTGCAAATTCATCTTCAACATTTCATTGCTTAAATCAGCGTGTTTTTCCAAGAGAACTTAGATGATTTTTGCAAATTATGTTAAAAATTTAGGCCGTATCTTTTTTTTTGCAAAAATCCCAAATTTAAATAATTAAAATTTGGTCATTGGCAATCAAGCTTGACCATTTCGCTGCGTAGAGTTAAACAAAAAGGAAATAAGACATAAAGGAATAGTGCGTATCAGGAACTTTGTCTCATTTAGAGAGTTTGGTAATGCTTTTAACGTCGCACTTCTTATTTAGATGTGTGCTGTACTGTACTTCAATTCCATGCCACTTTTATAGAATCACATTTCCACAAAACTTAGTAATACACTTTCAGGACTTCTTAAAATTCAAATCGGAAGTGAATATTAATTATTTTATTACATTTTGTAATAAAATCTGTTGTTCACATTTGGCAGTTTTCTCTTTGGCAGCTTTTTTTCAATTGGCTTTGTTTGTGGGCAAACAATCATTTTTATTAATATTGATGTTGTTAATAATTATTGCATTGTTTTGTAATTGTTTTGAAATTTATAAATACGAAAATTGTATCTAGATTGTAGAAAGAAGATTGAGAGACGAAAAATTATTTTGTATATTTCATGATGTCCATTTTTTTTAATAAAGTTTATTCTGTTCAAAATTTCATACTAAAGCGAGTGTCGTCTTATTGATTCGTGCATTAATGCAGAAAACAGCTGATCTTAAGATTTGGAAAAGGACTCGTTGACATTGTCAGATATTAGACTGTTCTTTTTGGATTTTCTTAAAAAAATATCACGTGATTTACTGTTACAAATGACAGCCTACTGTCTTCAGTTAAAGGAATTTACTTATCAGTAGAATGAAAAATGCCTGTCTACGTGCTGGTAAGTATTCTTATTCCAACAAACAAACGTTACAAAAGAATCATATAATTGAATTTGCCAACTGCAGCTTTTTTCCTATACGAAACATTAAGAAAATTTAACAAAAAATGTTTAAGAGCAGAACAAAAGGAATACTATGAATTAAAATTATGAAAATAATTAGTATAAATGTCTAATATATTCAATTGTTCGCGCTAATATTTACTTATTCTTACAAGAAATGCAACCAAAACCTAGGTTAGGTTGCATTGACTGGCCAAATAGGTCACTGAACACCTCTTCAGTAAAAGTTGTTTACCAATTTGTACAAGTTTTTTCATCAAACACACCTATTTTCAAGAGCATATATACCACATTTGATGGATTTAGTATAGCATATTGCATTACTTGTATTTGACTGGCTGCTTGAATTGAGACTACTTTGTAAAATGTTAAGAAGCAATTGTTGTAAATAAACATTAATCTATATAAATTAATTTTGTAGCTGATCTTGGCCGGTGAGAATAGGTGTGAATAGTCAAGCGAGACAGCAGTAACTTCTTCGTCCCTCCCAAGATTAAAAGCTGATATTTTATTTTTGTTTTCTTTCATTATTTTATTTTCAATTACTTGTTATTTTAAATTATAGTTTTACACTTTCCCTTTATTAGTTACATATTTCTCAGTTGTTGTTGTTTTTGTTGTTCTTGTTAGAATTAGGTAAAAGTTGCTGCTTTGCTTTTGCATTAATTGTTTTTATTTGCTTGTTTGTTTTTTGTGTTTTTTTTATATTAATTTCTCATCTAAATAATACACAAGATATACTCGCGCAACATAACATTGAGTGTGTGTGTATGGGTGTGTATGTTCTGATTTGTTCTTTTGTAGTTTTATAGCAATATATTAATTTTTTGTTGCTGTTTTAGTTTCTTGTTTGTTTTACTTTTAATCGGCATATTTTGCGCTACTGTTGGTTGTTGTTGTTGTTGCTTTTGTTGTTTACTACATTTTTTTTATGTGTGATTGACGACATGTTTCACTTTGCTGCTGCTTGAACAAATGCATGTATCATAAACATATGTAAATATATACATATGTATATATCATTTTATATTTGTTGCATAATTTTAATATTTTGCACAAAAATACTTTTGAAAAACAAAACAAAACTTTGTTTTTATGAAATTGCACACGTCACTTTGCCAGCGTTTTATATTGATGTTTTTATAACATTTGTTGTTGTTGTTGTTTATTTTAATATATCTTCTAATTTATTTATTATATATGTATAATACTTGAACAACATTTCTCAAATAACAGTTATTTTTAGTTTGCTCAATTGTTAATTTTGTATGCTCAATTTGCGCTCGCTTCATGCTCATACAAGTGCATATGTATGTATGTTCAACAATAATAGAAATAGAAATAGCAATAATTATAATTTCAATAATAACTGCTTCTTCTTCTTGTTTGCTTCGTATGGGAATGTGTATAAACAGCAGTTGATATATGGTATGTCTGCATGTACGTACATATGTATTTATATAGCATCATTCATATAAAGTTTTTCTTTAAATATTAACACTTGAAAACTATAACAATAACAAAAATAATATTTTTGTTGCTTTAGCAAAGCTTTTTTTGTAGTTTTAAGTTAAAAGTAAAAATGACAATAGAATTGGTTGTACATATGTATACATACATATATATATATATATATATAGCATATACTGTATGCGTGTTGTATAATGCATATATGTATATATGAATAGTTCATAAAGTTAGCTTCACATAAAATAGCTTTTATTTTGTTCGAATTGTTATTAATTGGAATTTTATGCAAAATTGAAAACTATATAAAACTTGCACATTTAGGCGCGAATTTTCATTTGCCAACGTTTTGCTATTTTGTATATATACTTATAAAAATGATAAACAGCTATTTTTGTGGAAAAAATTGTTCACACTAAGTTAGACATTCAGTAGAAACAGTTTACACATAGAGTTCAAAGGTCAATTCTCAAACGTTGAAATCCCATAAAATATCAATTTGATTTGAAATGAAAAAATTAGTGGAGGAATGCATTTTGCGGGGGCTGGAAGCCGCATGTGGTATTGACAATTAAATGATTTTGTTGAATTTGTTAAATTATTGTTGTTTTAATTATGCACAAAGCCCTTGGCTTTTTTGTTTGCTTTCCAAAGGTATAATAATTGAAGTGGAAAGAGGCGTCAAGGCAAAACTTTCAGTTTGAAGTGCATATTTTATTTCTTCTTTGTTCATATGCCAGCTAAAATGATCGAATCCTTACTATTTTCTATTTCAAACTTGAATGCTCTGTTGCATTCTCTTTGCTGCTACGTTGCTTGTTGAGGTTAAGGATATTTCTTGATTTTTCTTTTAAAAGCGCACAAACATCGAAATCATTTCGCTTTCAGTTGCTTGCTGAAAAATTCAACAGCGTGTTTCAATTCCAGCACGTTCCCTCATACAGTTCTACAGTTTGCTTTGCAAATGCATTTTCGTTTTTTTAATCTTGCCACGTTGAAAATTTCAAAATATTTCAAGCATTTCCCTTTCAAAAATTTGCCACTTTTTCTGCATTAATTTCTAGATTCTTTTGTTTGAATATTTTCAAAAATATTTCTAATATTGTATACTATGTTGCGTATATAGCCAAAAGAAAAACTGAATAATCTTCATTTTGTTTGTATTTAACCTTTATTTTAATAAACATAAACATAGCTTTTTTTCTCTATATATGTAAGTAGTTAATTTGCTTCTGTTTGTGGTTTTTTTTTACACATTTAATTGCAAATACTTTAATTTTAATATTTTATTTTTATATACGTTTTATATAAACATATGCATATAATTTTTTTATAGCTTTTTCATTTGTTTGTATATAATTCATTTGTTTAATGTTTTTTGCTTTTCATTTATTTAGTTATATAAGTATGTATATATTTTTATATATATATAAATGTTAGTAAACAATTTCATTCCATTCGCAGTTTAAGTTTTTGTTGTTGTTGTTTTCTTATTATTATTATTACAATGACCTCATTTTTGCACTAAATTTTAATTTTAAAATTGTAATATGCATATATATTTTGTTAATATTTATTTATTTATTTTCATGTATATATATATGCGTGTGTATGTAATTTATGTTTTTTAAATGTCTATATATATATATTTATATATATTTTAAAAGTAATTTAATAAGTAAATAATGTTAATTTTATTTAAAAAAATCATAATTGCAATTTCTTTATTATTACTGGTATTACATACATGTTATACATAGTTGCATATGCATATATATATATGTATATGTATGTAGGCATTTTTGTGTATGGAATAATCGGAACAATTGGAATAGCGCCTTTAAACGATTTTTCTTATAAAGCCGAATTTACCGCGTTTGCCGTTATTCGAAGTTGTTGTGTTGGTAGTGCGACTTTTCAAAAATTTTATTACTATATATTTACGTTAAAAAGCAAATTTGATTTTAAAAAATTAATAAAAACTTTTGAAAGAATTCCTTTTTTTTGTTGGAAAACTGCATTTTTTCACAATTTTCGCCATACATTTTGACTTCTCGTTAAATATTTCAGTATGTTTTTTGTTAAAAATTAATTGATTCGTAGCCGAGCATGGCGCGCTTCAAACTCTTCAGAGTTCTACAACAACAACAACGATATGGAGTACAACAACAATCAGTTGAATGTTCGGCACAAAATCAAAATTCATTCAAATCAAGTTCATGTATTTTGTATGTGTCAAGTAAAATATGCAAGTAGAGCCGTTTCACAGGAAAAGGAAAAAGAAACAAGAGTTGGCGATTAAAATTCTTGAGGAACTTAGAGAGAAGAAGAAGAACTTAGAAGAAACTACGATATAGGCTCTTAATTACTTTAAATCATCGGTATCCTCGATCAGATCGGCATACTCCTCCCAGTCGTTGTTCGTCGAACGTGTGCGCAGAGTTGGTATTGTCGGTAATTCGTCGTCGTTGTCGCCGCCGCCGCTGCCACCAGCTGCTGCCGCTTTTGTTGTTGTTGCTTTGCGGTTGGCACTGCCGCCACCGCCACCGGCACTGCTTACAACTTCGTAGTCCTTCAGCTCAGCCTCCAAATCCTTTTCCCATTGTTCCTCTGATTGAAGTGGGCGTGAGCGTGAGCGTGAGACGGTAAGATGGAATCATACAGATTCATAGCGTAGATAAAGAACGAAAAAGAGATCATAATTATCAATCGTTTGTGAATTGTTAACATTTTTCGTGTTGTTGTATTGTTTTTATATTGATATTCTATTTCTGCTGTTATTGAAAAATATATCACAAAATTGTTAGTAATTTGCAATTTCTGTTTGGTTAGTTTGGTTTGGTTTGGTTTGGTTTAGGCCAACAATTAGTTAATTAACAATGCAGTATGCTTGTATTTGGAATGCCATTTTTCTAGATTGCCTGATGTATGATTTTTGAGATTGTATTGCTCAATTCTGGCAGCCCGGATTGAGAGGTTATCGGCAATGAAATGGCAATCCTAATACGCATATTAGTAGCTATAAATAGTAAATCTTTATTAATAATGCATCGTACGACGTTTTGTCAATGGCTCTAGAGTTGCGATTGCCAGCAGCATGTCACTGATTTCGAAACAATAGATTCTTTAATTATGTCTTTTTGGTAGTAATACTTCGATGAATTTAAAGCTTCGTAGTTTTGTCAATGTTCTGCATCTTAAATTTTTATGAAATAGAGTTTTTGTTGGAAAACGCTTCGCCGATGTAGCTGTCATCTATAATGTTATTTAAAACCGAATTTTCAATGGCATGAAATTCCTTCAAATCTCACAGATTTCGGCATACAAATTTGAAGAATACGAAATTTAAGATTTCAATGAAATTTTGCTCAAATCTCAACTGTGTTATTCCCAAATCTTGATGGGAATAAGATTCTACTGGAAGATCTTACGTTGTTTTTTCGCTCTAAAAGCTTAGTCATCAAAAATGGCATTTAATTTTTTTATTAGATTAATTTTTCTCAAAGGTGCACGTGTATGCTTTGGATAAATCAACACAGCTAGTGAAATTATAAACAAACTGGCAGCATCAAAATGCTGTGAGAATTTATATATTTGCTTATTTCTCATTGATTGCATGTTTTGTATGTTATTAGCCCATTATAAAGTCTGAATATCATATCATACAAAAACGCTTTTAGAACAGAATCTCGTTTAAGTGCAGTGGAAACACTTCAGCAAGATTTCGAAATCTTCTGCTTAAAATCTCAGATTTCATGCCAACGTAAAAGGCGAATTACAAATGTTTTAAAGAAAAATGCCATATAGAAATTGACCGTTTTTAAGAGCAAATTTGAATGCAATTTGCAAAAATTTCGTTTTGAGAAATACGCCGATTAAAGTAAAAGACTTTCAAGACAATGTTGTTTAGCATTTTTTTAAACACTACTTTTAGAACTTGACAAAACGTGCAACTTGCAGCTTAAAAGTCTGAATATTATGTTTGTCTGCTGTTCCATTACTTATGTAAATAGAAATGAAAAAGTAAAGCAAGAGTAGAAATAAAAAGCAAGAAAGGCAGGTTCCAAACGAAAAATCCATTCACTTGTAAGTCTATTATTTACAATTTCTTCCTCCTGCCGCCGTGCATGTTTGACCAGCCACCGTTAGTCACAAGTGCCAACAAATTTCAGAAAAGGAGCAATTTACCTGCGCGCTGCAATAATTGTGCTCTTTCTTTTCGACGTGTAAGACACTACTAATTTTCTTGAGCGTAGCCTAAACAGAAACCCTGGCAGACTTGTACTCTTTTTGGTATGCGTATCGTAACTGAAATGTAGTCTTTGTTGTTGGAAATATCATTAGTAAAAAATTCAAATAAATTTCTCATGCGTGTTTTTTTACATTGTATAAAACTTAACCCCTACCCTTCTTGCTTTTTTTGAGTAGTGTAAAAAAGTTTCAAAGAATAGGCAAGCAAGCAAGCAAGCAAAATAATTCAAATTTATTAAATGCAATGAGTTAACTTGCGCATAAAGGAATGCCTAAGAATGCAGTGCAATTGTTTATAAAAGTGGTGGTGCATTAAATTATGACTACTAATTACTTGAAAATACTTTTGCAAATGCTACGAAAATAAACATGTTGAAATATAGAAAGAAAAAGAGCAAAGAGAACTCGTTTTCAAGTTTTGAGTTCGGCACATGGGACTTTTGTAGGATAGTTGAGAGATAAGAGAATTCCTTGTATTTTGTGTGGTGAGTTGATATCAACAAAAGAGAAAGAGAGTGAGAGAGAGAGAGAGAGAGTTTTGAAAAATCAAAAGCACAACACTTTGATTTTGTGATCGTTTGCAATTGAAACTTTTTAGACTTGTGTGAGTAGAGTGCAACGAAAAAATTTTGGTTGGTTCAAATTGCAAAATTTTTTGTTTATGTGAAGTTGAGGAAACTCTTCATTCAATTATGCTATTTAATATAGTTCTGTGTTATGCTGCTATTCAGTTAGGCGATAATGCAAAAGAGTATAGTGAAAAAATTGGAAAATTGCAATCATTTGCATATGCAACTTTGCAAGGTCACCATTTTGCAACCGCTCGTGAATACCCGCTTTGAAGTATTGGCATGAACTATATTTGCCTACTTACTTTTTATCGCTATAGACGAATTATAAAAATAATATGTCAGCAGATTTGCTTGAAAATGTTTTTAAATTAAAAATCCACCACTTTGATAGAAAACCATTGCGCATAGTTTTTAAAAGAGAATTGCGAGCAAACTAGCTTAAAAGGCAAACGCCAACAATTAAACGGCAAGAGTAAATCAACTGAACAACTTAGCAAAAGGACACACATACTGCCATGTTCCACTTTTTACGTTTGATCAAAATTGTTTGTAAGACGTATTAAATTTCCATTGCTTGATTTCAATTTCGATCGAAAGTGAAATTTGGAATATAGCGGAAAGGTAAATTTGTAACAAATCAACTATTAAACTACTTCGTAAAGTAAAAGCTGACCATTTTCACTAAATTGAAAATGACTTGTTCAAGAGAAAGACTCGCTAAAGTACTCGCTCTACTTCAGAGCAATTTTAGCAACTCCTTTGCTTGAGCTTCTAAGAGAAATGGACACAACGAAACGATCACAAAATGTTGAAAAGCTTTTTAAAGCTTTAAAGCAAAATGAGAATATGATGAAAGCCGTTTGCTGGAATGGCTAGAAATGTTTTAATGATTTGCTTTTCATTTAAATGATTTTGCGAATATGCTGAGATATATGCTCTACAAATTGTTAGAGAGGAATTACGAATACAACAAAATGAACGTTCTTTGTACGTCAAATCGTTGGAGTATACAAAATATATATTTGCAATTTAAGCTAGAAATCAAAATCGAACAAACACACAGACACTGACTAAAAGGAAAACTTCAAATCCAACAAACATTGAACAAATTTTAACGCGCTAATATTTATTAAATTAAACTAGAATTTGTAATTTCGTAATAAAATCTTTGGGTTTTTTGTTTGTTTGTTTTGCTATAATGTAATAACAATTAATAATAATAATAATATTGCGTAATTTTGTAGAAAAACTAACAAAATTTTAAACTTACCACACAAAATTTTTGTTTTTTTTTTGCTTGTATGTTTTCTTTTGCTTTTGTTTTTGTAATTTTTGACTAAATATTTTTATGCTTGTTCTTTGTTTGCTGTTTCTGTGATCTTTTTTGGGGTTTCATTTCTTGTTTTTTTTTTTGGTATTTGTAATTGGTTTTTGTAATTTGCTTTTGATATTTAGTTAATAATTTAGCGTAAATCCATTCAATCTTCTGCAAATTGTATTGAGAAAAGTAAACGTAGAGTAATCAATAGTTATCAAATTTTCAGCAATCAATTTCAATTGAAATTTTTAGTTTTGCACTTAATTTTGCTTTCAGAAATTCAACAAAGAAGAGCGGAAGGAAGTACTTGAGGTGAGGATTGAGGGAAGAGCAAAAATTACTTTCAACAAAAATGGCTGCTGGAAAATGGGAAAAAAATTAAAACGTAAAAAATTTGCAATTTAAATTTCATAAAAACTGAAACAAGACAAGAAAAATTGCACGCATTTTGCACGCACTGTCAGAATAAGTTAGCGACTAATTGCTAGTAGGATTACTAGCTCAGTTGCAGTTAGTCATGACTTAGCTTAATATGCGCAAGGCCGGAACTTAGAAACAATCTTGAGGCAAACAGCTGTTTAAGTTTTCTGCGTGAAGTTACGTTACGTCTTGAATAATCGCATACACCGTGTCTCCATATGGCGGGTGGCCGGCTCAAGTTAAGTCAGGCTACAGCTAAGTCATGCATAATCGCAGCATTTGTCACTCGCTCACCTCACGACAGTTCGAGCAAAAACGCAGAAAAAACCGAAATTAAGCAAACCCCAATTTTAAAAAAGTACTTCTGTATTTGTTTGCTTTACACTCAACTAAAAGATGTTTGTAATAGTTCAACTGTTTTCATTTTCCTTTGCTTTTGCTGTGCGAATTGTTGTTTTATTTTTTTACGTAGACATAATTTAGAAACGTTCTGTCGTTTGTTTAGTGAATTTTAGATATATGGCATATACTTATATTATAGTAATATCGTTAGTTTAAATGAAATTATTAAAACGCGTTTCATTATTAGTTTAAGCAATTAAATTAAATTTTGGAATTTGTTATTGTTCTTAAATTGTATTAAGTATTATATGTGTTTTAGTATTTTTAGTAGTTAAATGCCAGCGCTATGCGTAGAAAGAGAAAAAGGGAAAGAGAAAAACGGCAAGAAATATAAAAGAAGAAGAAAAAGTAAGAAGACAAATATGTATATAATTTACACACAGCTTCACATTTGTGCGCAATACATAACTATGTAGTATATGTTATAGTAACGTAATATACACTAATGACACAAATCAAAAAACACGCAATGAATATTATATTATTTAATTTAAGAAAAAACATAAAACTTCACAATAAAAGTACAATACGGAAATATATAGAGCACATAAAAAGGTATTAAAAGATTGAACTATATAAACATTTGTTACAATTTGCACACGGAAATATTTCCTTCTTCTCTTTTGCATTCGCTCTGCACAGAAAGTTTTCTTTGTGATAGCGAAAAGAGCAAAAGAGAAACTCTGCACTCGTCAGCTTTTGTTTTCTTCTTCTTCTCTCGCCTACGAGCCCGAGCACTGTGAGCACTTTCAAGACAGAAAAATGTTCGTGTGTAAATTGGCACCTTCACGTTTTATTTTTCCAATTTAAATTAGTAAACATGCAATTGAAAAGTTTAAAAACTTCAAGTTTTTCATGCCAATTACGCGATTGCACGCTGTTGCCAGCAATAAGAGCAAAGAGAGCTACAATATGCGCTCTTGAGAGAGTTTGCTAGCCGCTCAGAGCATGAAAACCCTCAACTGTTGAAGTGAATCTTTAATTTGAAACACTTGTGGTGAAAACTCAAGAGCATAACCTCAAAAAGAGAGAAGCGATGAATCAGTGAGTGTAAGAATCGGGCACTGAGCAGGCAGTTAACTCTCTGGTTATGAGTATATGCTGGGAAATGAGCGAGTGGCATGAGATATTCTATGGTATGACTTATCTTGTTTGAGCATGACTTGAATGCACATTTTAAAGAATGTAACAAAAATATGTGTTTTTACAACGAAAAATGGAAGGCAGACTTTCAAGATTACTTGCCTAATACGAACACTCACATACTTATACGCTAGTAAAGACAGGTAGCCTATATAACGTTACGCATATAAAACCATTTGGGCATGGCTAAGAGAAATCTACGATATACGAGAATGGTAAAATCGAAGTAACTTTCGGAAAAAAGCTAACTAGATTCTAGAGTTCATCGGAATGTTGAAGATTTTCTATTCAAGTTGCAATTTTGTAGGCTACTTTGTTTGAACTCGAATTAAGCGCTCACAAGAGGATGATGTGAATCGATTTTTATTTCTTCCGGCAGTTTTTCTTTTGTGCTTAACATATAGCATATTAGCATCTTCAGCACACAGAGCGATTTGCATGAGTTTGGCTTTAAAGCAATCAATGATAAATCGTTTGGCAATGGTAAAATGAAAAATTATTACATGAAAAATGAAGAAACGAAAAAACCTTATATACTTGTATAACCAGTTTGTACACGAAAATATTTCTTTCTTAAACACGGAAAAGAAATAATTGTTTGGCGAAATTTGTCTCTTTAGTTTTGATGTTGTTGTTGCAAACTTCAACAATTTAAGCAAGCAAAAATTACAAAAGAAACAGTCAGTTTCCAGTACAATCGTCTTTACTTCTCTTCTTTCAGTTTATCTGTTATGCCTTTCAAGAAAGAAAGATGTGCGTGTGTAAATTGGCATCAAATTTTAATAAAAAAAAAGAACTTTTCAATAATAACAAATCCATAAATCAATTAAAGCATGAGTTACGGCATTTATGCGACAATGTTTAATTTCAATTCAAAATAAAAAGCAAATTAAAATTGAAACGTATAATAAGTAAAACAGTAAAAACCGAAAAGGAAAATTGTAATCTTACCGTCGTTTGTGAGCGCTTGTTGCGCCATGCTATCGATGCCCAGCTTCCGCATGCCATCTTTGATTTCCTGCAAATCCGTTTCTTCGGTCGTTACAAATGCATCCGACACAAACTCCGATTCGGAGATATTCTTATTTTGGCGCGATTTGGACTTTGTTGTTGTTGCAGCTATTTTGGCGTTTTCCTTTACTTGCTTGTTATTTTTCTTGGCATTTTGGCTGTTGTTTTGATTGGTTTTATCATTTTCAGTTGCGATGTTTAATTCTTGCTTTTGGTTTTGCGTTTTGATCTCGCTTTCGCTTTCATTTGAAATTTTAACTTTTTATTATTTTTGATTTTGGGAATTTATTGAAATTTTAACGGGTTTTTGTTGTTGCATTTACAGTGTTTGTGTTGTTGAAGTTGTAGCAGAGTTGCAAATATGTATTACATAGCATGTTGTTGTTATAGTTGTTGTTTTGTACGAATAACGAAAAGAAATGAAATGAAACAAAACGAAAAAGTAAACAAACAAAAAATATACATAAAATAAATGCAAAATTAGATAACAACAAAAAAGTAGCGCATAAAGTGCAAATTTTTGCATTTCTGACTGCTAGTGAAAATGAAAATGTGAGTTTTACGAGTTCTTTTTGAAGACAAATTGAAATGATCATAAAATTCAAAGTCACGCCTGTCACTGAATTCAACGTAGATTCGATTTTCGTAGAAGCTGCGGTACCTTCAACTCAAATGGTTGCGAACGAAAATTCGAAATTCGCAAAAGGCATAATCGAATTCATGTGAAACGTCGTTCAAAAAGCTCTGCGGCAGTCGCAGAACCAGCGAATTCTGAGATACCAAATTCTTCGTTGGATTCAGTGATATGGCTGAGTGAGAAATCGAAAACTTTAAGAAATTTGAGTTGCGCAGTTGAGCGAGTGATGTTGTTGTCGAAGTGATTGGATTGTTGAAATGTTTTGTGGTATTTTTATTGAACGAATTGAATCGAATTTCAGACACTTTCGAGCGTTGCCTATAAATTGGCCCGTTTACGAAATTCACCTCAATCAAAACACAAAAGAACAAAATAAAATTGTATTAAAGAAACCAAACGCTTTTCCACATTTTCCATTGAACAACTCAAAATTAATTAACTTATGGCACTAGCTTAGGATAAAATAGGCGCATATATACAAAGAGTTTGTACACACAGGTGACTTATTTAGCGTAGGACAAAGTTTGAGACAAAAGAGTGAGCATTTCGGACAGTCAATAGAAACTTAAAATTGCTAGGAAACAGACTTAAAGTGAGAAGAAAAAAATAAAGAAGCAACAAACTCAAAAAATAAAAGTAGTTAAGCTAGAGTGAGATACTTAAATGAGCATTAAAAAATGATAAAGAGAGTTAAGTTACATAGTAATAGAGAGTTAAAAGAGAAAGTAGAGACTGCTCGAAAACTAGCTACAAACTTAAAATGAAACGAAAAAGAGCGCGTGTAGGAGAAGGCACAGGCAAAGGAGAGCACTCACCATCTTCACCGCTGGAGGCCTGGCCGACGCCGTCGGCGCCGAGTGTGCCCAATTCGGCAGCTTGTATGATTAGTGAGACGCGATAGAAGTAATTTCGCCAGAAGTTCTCCTCAGTGATGCTGTAAATTGTTCGGCAGAGTGAGAAGGAGAGTCGGATAAAAGTATGGCCTGCGGATCAATTTCACAGTGCTTATTTAACTTAAAGCTGAATTAAGTGTTAAGCTAAAACAACACTGCGCCTCATTTAAACGTGCAACATTAAAGAGACACTGCGAAATCCACCAGAAGGCACTAGTTTGCGCTTACATTTTAGGCACCAGCTCAAAACGCATTGTCTCGAGCGCCTTGTCCTCGGCCATAATGGCAATGGCTGTGGGATACGATGTTTCGTAGTTGAACTCGAAGTCAACGCCAGCCGGTGGTGCGCGCACGAAATTGCGCCGGTCCTGTGACAGGCCCAAAATCTCCTCCTTGATCTTGGCTTCGTTGGTGTGTCCGATCCAGGGTGCGACGCCGGAATCAGCGCCCGACTGCCCCTTGATGAAGGCATCCTGCTCCTTGTTGAAGGAGTCCAGTATGTTCTGCAAACGTGGCAAATGTTAGAATTTTTACGTTTCAAACGCAAAGCGCAGTCGAAGACAATATGCTTACATTATCCTTAACAGTTTCCTTTATCTTAGTGCCTGCCTTACTGATGGCCGACGACAAGAATGAGCCGAAATGCTTAGCCTGCTGTGTCACTTTTGTGGTCACTGAAATTTCCAAAAACGAAAAGTGAGTGAGTTTATTTGCAAATGTGCGTAGGCTCTTATTGTATAAAAAGAAAAACCAAAAATACTAGCTACACTATGCTACATAGCAGCACTACACTACAACACAAAAGTTTGCTATGTGAATTATTTGCTTTAACTGCATTAGTAGTAACCTGTCACTGCACCTCAAATTTTGCAACATTTTATTGAATTCACTTTTTATTAATTGTAATTTAGTCTCAGTTTCAAATTTTTTCTTTGCCAAATTTTATTGTAATTTTAGCGTGTGACACGTACTTTTTACTTCTTCGCCCTTACCATGTCCAATTTGGCCCTCTTCGCCAGTGGGTGTGCCGCCGCCGGAAGCGGGATGCGAGTCAGCACCCTCTGTGGCACTGTAAATAGGCAACAAATATGAAAATTATAATACAGACATTATTACAGATGAATTATGCACCTATATACCACAAAATATATAAAAAGTCAAGTAGAAATGCTCAAATTAAAATGCACTACGCAAACATACAACTCTGCGAGAGAGGAAGAAAAAAAACAGTACAAAAGGTATGCATCAGTTTTGCAAGGAAATGCATGCCATAAAACCCGGACACTTTAAATAGAGTACCTACTACAAAATTATATAATATAAAATAGAAAAAATTTAGATTTTACGAAAAAACTTGCTACAATATATTTTACAAAGAGAGCAAAAGGCGCTCACATTACATTCGCTAATTATTTTACAGGGAGCAAGAGAGCATATGTACTAAGTATGTCGCCGAGAGTTTGTTTGCCGTTTAGAGAACTTTCTAGAACTACTTCACTACTTTCCGGATCATTATTGGGGCATAGCAATTTTGGGCTCGAAAGGATTTCAACATTTCAAAACCTACATATATCCGAAGCCGTTACAAGAACTTGGAGCACTTTCTTACCTGAGCGGCGGTTTAGGCACACGAAAAAAGTATCGATATTTTGGAAGTGTCGAAATGATGAGGATATTTTGGAGGATTTGGAAGATTATCGGAATTTTAAATATCGATGTCGAAATGAGGGGTATCGATATCGTGTGCTTAATTTGAGCGTCTTAAAAGTGATTTGGAATCTTCAAACGCGATTTTTTTAAGCCATGTTTTTAAAGTTGCTATCTAAGATATCTCAATAAACAGTCAATCGTCACCCTTTTCTTCTTTTGTTTTGTCCAAAATATTTTAAAACTATTTCTTTACTTACACAATCTTTTTCAAGATCTTAAATACATTTTTGAAAATAGATGATTAAAAACAAAGCCAATAGACTCTGTTTTCACAAAAAAGAACAAATACTATTTAGTTTAAAAAATTTGGCGACGCTAACTTTATGAAAGCGTTTTTGTGCGCTGAACGATGGACAAACTCTTGGCTTTATTCCCTCTATTGGCTCGTAAAATTAGCTCACATAAACTTAATTTACATAAACATGCAAATTTTGAGGAATTTAAAAAAAAAGTGCAGAGAGTAGAAGTTTAAGAGAGCCAGAAATAGTTACGAGTAGTGTATATTTACAAGTTTTTCAAATGTACACCAACTTTAAAAGTTGTACGAATGTTCTGCATGTGAGTTCTGGTGTAATGTAGAGAGTTGAAGGAGATGAGCTCGAAATGAAACGAATGTAAAGAAATCTAACTAACAATTTAAAAAATTAGAAAGTAAGTATGAAGCATTTATAAGAAGATAGTACGCATATGTAGGCACACGGAAAAGGAATGGCAGCGCATGCAAATGCATGACTTTTGAAACATGTACTTTTTGTGTGTCTGTGTGTGGCGAATACAGCTACGAAAAGGCATACCAATTGGGAGGAGTCTCCCGTAAGGATACTTGCATACGGAAATGCACATTGATTTGACTATAGTTTTGCTCAAATGCAAGTGAAGGGCAGCTGCGGCATAGCACGAAAGAGAGACAGAAATAACAAATAAGCAAACATAAATGAAGCTTAAAAAGGAAGAACATAGAAGAATTGAAACTACAACTCAAAATTACACTATGCTAACGACTAACAATAAGTTATGATTTGCTTTTCTTTTTTTTTGTTTTGATTTTTTCGCTCGAACTTAATTTTATGATGATTGTTATTTCAGGATGTGGGCTGAATTTCCGTTTTGATGGGCCGCGCATTAATGATGGAATTTGCTATTTCAATGCTCGGTTTTCTGTGGATAACTAGTCTTTGGCGCAAAGGGAGTAAAAGTTAGTTTTGTATAAAAAAAATGAAATTATAAGATTTATTCGAAAAAGGTGGAATGTAGGAAAAGTAATGCAGAATGCAGGACAATACGACGAAATTTATGTAAAATTTTGGCCTTTTTTTGTTGAAATGAGCTACCAAAACTGGCAACGAAAAGTTACAAGAGAATAACTACAACAATAAAGTGAAAGTGACTTTGTGAGCATGATTTGTTTTGCTATGATTTGATGAGTAATTTTGTAAAAGTTGTTTTTAAAAGAGTTTATGAGCGGTATTTATG
Organism: Neria commutata; assembly: GCA_963457695.1. Classification (NCBI taxonomy): domain Eukaryota; kingdom Metazoa; phylum Arthropoda; class Insecta; order Diptera; family Micropezidae; genus Neria; species Neria commutata. The sequence continues at coordinate 60,721,543 of OY735245.1, forward strand.
AAGTAGCGCAATGGTTCAAAGAGCAAACATGTAGCTATGGTATTTTGTTCTTGTTCACAGCAAATCTGCTCTTTTGCACTTCTGCCAGACCATTTGCTCTGCTTCATGCATACCGATTGTCTAAAGGTAAAAATTGTTGTACTTTTGACAGATTGCTTTTGAAGAACTTTATAAAATTGGTACTTACTGTGAGAAAGAGTGAGACCATGCTTCAGAAATGTGCTAGTTTTACGTAAAACACCACTATTAAATAATTTACATAGCATATAAGATGAACGGAAATGAAATTCGTTTTAACAATAAACAGGGTTGGGACTTCGATGGCATGAGTTGGTTAGGTAATTCAAATCCGAGCTCTGATTATCACATACTAAGGATTACTTATTAAAAGTGATTATGTTCTGTTAATGAGGTTTTACCGTTAAAAATACTTGTTTGGGCTTCTCTATGATGAATCAATATATATATTGTGCAGCCTGATAGCTTAAGGTTTTTTTCTTTTATTTAAAACTTTAGCAAAAATAAAAGATCTATAGATTTATTTGGCACTCACCTGCTTTACGTTTACATATCTTTGTACACTTTTCATTTATTTATATATGTAAAACAGATATTTAAAAATAATGTAATTTTTTGCAAAGTTGTTCAAAAGTGCATCTAAAAAGCACAACATATTTTTCATTTAAGAAAATATAGTTTGTAAAGCTTAAATATTATATTAAGCAACAGTTTTGATAGCAGTGAGAAGAATTGTTGTATTCAAATGTTGAAATATCTTTCAAGGTGTAATTACAAAGGATCGATAGAATATATCAAGAGCAAAAAGTGTCGAAATTTAGCATGATAAAGAGAGAGAAAAAGGCGTGTATTAATTTGAAGAAGGAAACAAGTTATGATTTAGGCAAGAAATCTCAACTATTTTATAACTGTGAGTGCAATAAACTGAAGAAACTGGCCAAAACTTTATCGTATCTAAATATGCTTGCATATAGTTGCAAAAAGTATATTTTATAAAAGTAATCATTGAACTTAAGCAGTATTCAACTAAACTATATTTCAAAGAGAATAAGAACCAAAGAGCGATCGAGAAGGAGAGAGAAGTAGAACTGAGAAACGAAACAAAATGCCCGAAAAGCTTACCAAACAGTCGGGCAATTTTTGTTACGAAAAACGAACTGTAATACTGTAATTGCAACCATTTTTTGTTGTTGTAAATATGCAGTTGCGACTTGTCGGTCAAATGTAAAATATATACTATATGTATTTTGCAAATGCATAAAATACCACCATTCCGTCATTAGTGCTTTGGCCCATACCTAATATACCTCGACTTGTCATCATCATCACCACTCACGGCACCTGTAGCGTCCGCGTGCTCGGCGGCGGCAGCGCCGTCCGCACCTGCCTCGGCATCGGCGCCGCCCTTGCGCAGTCCCGGAATCGATGGCATTGCTGGCATCGCTGGCATGGATGGCATAGCCATGGAGGGCATGGCCGGCATCGACGGTATTGAGGCGCTGCCCAGCCAACCTTTGGCACTTCCTAACCAGCCGCTGCAAAGAAACGAATCAAACATATTATGTAGAAAAGCGCTACGAGTGAGTGTTGTTGTAAGTTTAGGCTATAATTTAAGCACCACTGGAACTGAGCTTCTGCTCTGCTACTCCCAAAGGGTTGTGCACTCTTCACTTCAGTGTGACAAGTGGCGTGTGAAAAGTGCTTTTGATTGCAATTATGTAAGCACAGCATGTGACAAAATTAAGCTTTGCTACTGCTTGCATGCCCCCCCGACCCAGCCGCCCGCTCAATACAATTCTACAAAGCTGGCATAATGGGATTATGGCACTCAATTACGTGCTTTAACTGAAAATGACACTAAATTTATTATGAGACGACAACTAAAACGAAATTAATTCACAGCAAATACATTCGAGATTTACGACGCTGACCAATTGAGGAGTGCGTAGGTGCGTGTGTGTTTGTATGCGCAGGAAATTTAATATTAAATACCAATCGAAGCACAATCCAGCGACACGATAAGTAATTCCTGCCCACTTTGGCTTAACGACGAATACAACAGAGATGGAACCGATAGCAGTGGAATGTCTGCCTTGGCGGCAGTCTGGAAAAACCAAGCCATATACCCACATATACATGCATACTATAACAAAACAACATATCAATATCAAACATTTGATATACCGAGCACATGCAAAACCCAGCTGAGCACTGAGGCGCACCCGCACGAATGGCAAATGACGACAGCCGCCACACACACACACACACACCCCAAGTAAAAGGACGCCAAACAACTCTCATAGATTTCACATTTGATTGATGTTGAGCTGCGCTTGCGCTGGAATGGGACTCAACAGTGGTTAAATAAGTGCGTCGATAGAAAGCAACATTAGAAGCGCAGAGCGTTGAAGGCATAATGTACAAATTCAATGACAACAAAAGTAATAATTCAAATTCACAATAGATGTGAAAATGGAAGAACGTTTAAAGCTACACACACACCTATACGCTGCCACTAATACATACACACACATGCAGAGCGATTGCATAAAAAGAGCGAATGATCGAGGCAACCCAACTGCCAGATACTTCGCTCGAAGATTGTGCCGAGTGGGAAGTAATGCGAACAAAACGACACCCACGTAAATTTGCAATGCCCGCAAGCGATTGGGGACACAGCAGAGCAAAGAGCACACATGTATGTGTGTGGCTGTGTGAAAGGCGCACCAGCATCAATACAGGCAAGCAAGCAGCGCATGTGAAATCCTTAGAGACTGGCAGGCAGGGCAACAAGACGGCTCCAATACAGCGCCAATATTGATGATGCACGAACACAAGAGTACGTGCAAAATGCATACACACATATACTCGTATATGTACAATATATAACCTGAAAAAAAATTAAAGCAAGTGAAAAAGAGTGTGGGTGTGTTACAGGGCATCAAATCCTGGGAAGTTTTGAACTTTCCAGATTTTTGAGACGAAACAGAGTAATATCAGAACCACAAAATATTTCCCTTAGCTTCTTATTAAAAAACAAAACCAATTTCGAACAATAATTCCGGACAATAATTGCTGCCGACAATTAATGCTTCGCAATCCCGGATTTGCACGCCCTAGTGTGTGTGCATGTGTGAAGGATGAATCTGAGACAAGGGAACAAAGAACAGCTAGGCTTTGTGTATGTGTAATGCTTAAAGATGTAAGTCTATATAGATATATAAGTACATATAAGCTGAGATGCTGGTACATAGTACCGTATGTACATGTAGTGATGTCGATTATTAATACTTTTGAGCATTAGAATCGACTGGATATTTTTCATTTGAGTGCCTGATATTAATTGTTGCTATAAACACTGTCTCGAGCTGTGTTCTTCAGCAATCAAGAAGAAGAAGAAGAAGCATGTGACTATCGGCTACCCAGTACTTACATACTATGTACTCGCTATTTCCACATGCAAAATGTAATAAAAGTAAATTGATGAATTGACGCTTCGCTTGTGTGGCATTAAAAAATTGCGCCTTCACATTAAAAGCAAATAAATTGCCTTACGCATTTGTCTGCATGTACTGTAGAGGGGATTTTATTATAAACCACTCTCAAGTCAATTAATGGCGCAAAACAAACTTTTAAAAGCACTTTGCTGCATTTTTTTACAATAATTTTTTACAGTCTTTGGGGCTTTGCCTTGCAGCGCGTATTAATTTGCAGCTAATAAAATTACGCTTAAACGAATTTTTTTGTATTATCAATTTACACACACACACACAAACAGGACGGCAACCGCAAGTCATAAATGAGCTGCAAAACAGCTGTCAGATAGCTTCCACTTGCCCACATCTCCTCCTCTTTCGCTCTTAATACGCTTTTTACGCTGCCTGCAGCCAAGTGGCATTATTTATGTTGCATGCAGCACACTTTTCAAATTGCATTTCCGCAGACGTCACAGCGGCTTCCCTCTGTCCAAGGGTCGGCCATCTTGCATGCCATACAGCCAAGCGCCATGCTTCATTGTGGTGGCAGTTACGGCCGCACTTAATTATATTCACTGTTCCGCTGCTCGTTCGCTACAATTCTCTACATTAATTTACACATTGGCTGCTCTTACGCTGGCCTCTACGCCACTGGTTAGGGGGGAAGGGAGCGCGAGCGTGCCACTCCGACATGACAGCAATGAAAACTTAATTTATTAAGCTTGAAGCGCACATTCCTTCTAAGACCGTTAAATTTATTAGCTTCCAGCAATTTTTCACGCTCGCCTGAGACGGCGAAAGGCATGCAAAAGAAGAAGAAGAAGAGGAAGAGAAAAAAAAAACAAAACTAGTAAAGCGAAAACCCTTGAATATAAGGCGAAAGACGAGCAACGACTTTAAAGCAGCAACAACAAACAGCAGAGCAATCTTCTCGCGAGGATTACGGAGCGTATAAGCAATGCGCATTTGACGTGTTGCTTTTCAATTGAAAAAGTTAACAGTAAAATATATACGACAAGCATATAGAACTATATAATACAGTAATACGGAGAATTCAAAAACAATTCTGGCCCTTAAGGCGAATATAATACGATCCATTCATGAGATACTACAGGTTGAAACCCAGTTTGCAAGATCTTGGAAAATTGGATTGACAGAAGGCGCTACTGTGAAGCGAGCCCAGGTGGCCAAATGAATGAAATCGAGTTTCATAATTAATAGAAATGTTTTCACTTTCTAATTAAGCCCTAACATACCGAAAATATTAAATTTTTTAAAAAGAAACTCCCCTTCATAAGCAGAAGCTCTCTCTATGGAAAGTATGGGGCTTTTAATGTTATTCGCGTTACGCCTTCATTTAAGCCATATGAAAATTTCACTTTCACTGCTTTCGTTATTTTCAATTCATTGCAATGGAAAGTAAACAAACTAAAATGTCGAGTTTGCAACAACTTTAGCACAAAACAACGATTTTCCGAAATTTCAGCTCTATGAATTTCATTAAGCGCAAGGGGATTTCATTCGGAAAATAATCAAATATGCAATATTTTTTGACATTTTTACTAAATCACTCTTCTCTCTTCCCCAACTAGTGCCAATGTCACTCACAGCGCATTACAAAAATAATCCATTTAGATGCAGCAAAGCGGAGCAGCAGCAGGAGGCGTGTATGTCAGGAAGGGAATAAAAGTGCACAGCGTCGCCTCATTACACAGTCAGCGTGTGCGAACGCAGGCTTATGCATGGGAATAATAATACACACACACTCACACATACTTGTTGACGCAGCACAGTGGTGCGATTTAGTACAAATCACGACCAAAAATAGCAGCAGAAGTCCTACAGATACTTTTCTTTTAACATAGTTAAGAAAATTGTTAGATGTTAGCCAAATCCACCCACAATCCCGCACAGCTTTCGCATATGAAAAAATTTTTATAATAAGTTTCAGCAAAAATTATTTCATTTTGGAAATTCTATGCTTACAATAGTTAAAAAAATGTTGAAGAAAAACTGAAGCTTAGATCACTTAACAAGCTGTAACTGAGTTTATTGATAAATAAGTTACCAGTTACTTTAAAAATTCAAGTGCCTTACGAAATGGGACAAGTTCAGCAGCTAAGAACTTAAATTTTTTTTATTAAAAATATACATTTTTTCAAATTAAATATAATAATAATTGAGCTGAAGCAAGTTCAAACAACATACTGAATAAAATGTCAAGCGAACAATAGAGTTGCCAGCACTTACGTAAGTTGATCAAGAATAGCAATAATTGCAAAGCTTTAAAGTAACATATTTGGGAAAAATATGCTAAGAAATGTTTGCCAACATTTTCATGTTTTATATTTAAAATGGAACTTAAGTATTTCTTAAAATGGTCACACGATTCATAAAAATTTTTTTTTAACTTTAAAATTTCCAGGTAATTAGCCCATTGTGATATTTGCGTGTGTGTGCGTCGGTGAATTGGTGTCGAAGCATGCATTCCTCGCACGTGTGGCGATTTATGAGCAGCGACACACACACAAACATACACATATTTCGAAAGGACCTTGCGTTGTGTCGCGTCGTTGCATTGTTTGACGCATTAAAACAAGACAGCAACTCTGACAACATTGTTCTTTCCGCGGGGCATGCAGCAACAGTAGAGGAAGCAGAGTATTCATTGCTGCTTCCTATCAGCGCTAGCTCCCTTACACCGACTTTTTGCGTGCTGTTGTGCATTGCAGAGTTGCATAAATTGCATTGTCAGCAATTCCATTTTTATGCATTGCCACGTTTTTCTGCTCTTTTTCCCTTTCATCTGCGTAAGCCAGCATGTTTGCTGTTCAATGTGTGTGTGTATGTGTGCTTGTGATTGTATGCGTGCTAGTTCAATGGTTCAATTAAAGACAATGACAGCTGGCACTTGCCGCTGTCAGGACGGGGTGGCCGGCGCTGTTTCTCCCAGGCGATCGCAATTCCTTGCGCTTGCAAGTGGAGCAATTGTGTTGTTGCAGCGCGAGTGGAAGCTGATGCAAGCCGGAGTGGCATGCAAATTACAGCTATCAACGGGGAGTTGAATTTTATAAATTCTTTGAAATCAATTTTCCAAGGCTCTGTGGAACAAATGCAAACGACTTGATATAGACACGGGTCCGATATAGAGCTCTTCCGTCTCGCCTGCCATAAGACGTCCATCCTGAATAATGAAAAATGCCCCCACAATTGGTCGAGGTGAAGAAGGTGAAGCGAGTCCTTGTCCGTCTCGCCTGCCATCAGACGTCCATCATAAGCAGACGATGATGTCCTACTATTGCACGAGGTACAGCATAGATAAAAGAGGGGTGACGCGAAAAGATGGTGGGTAATATTCAAAACTGGATTGAAGACAACATTTACATTGAAAATAGACGCTAGAGCAGCTATGCCCACACGACCTCCCGACGTAATACTTAACGGTAGTCGCGGGAAGATAAAACCGTACGGACGTGAGGTGGTTCTACCGCGGCTTGAAGTCTCGCATTGACAGAGGCTTTCGATGCTTTTCTCCTCGTTAAACAAAAAATATAGGCACGGGTAGTTAATTTCTAGCACAACTTTCAAAATATATAGAACTTGTTCCAGACTACTAACTTCTATCGCATCGAAACTTCTATTAAAGCATCGAAATCGTAAATGGTCACTATTTTAGGCAATTTTATATTTCATGTAATAATAATGTGCAACGAAATAATATTTAGTGCGGTTCCAGCAGCCACTTGGTGCTTCATTTCAGGATATGGCAAGCAGCTTGAATAAATATTTCTTGCACGTGCGATTAATTTTTATGGCCATCGTTAAAATCTATTTTTATTAACGACACACAGCTCATTTTTTTTGGCGAGGGGGGAACGACTTTGGCGAAGCAGGGAAGCGCCTCAGCTTGCATTGCGGCGATGCATGGGGAAAAGCCAAACTGACGAATTGATTGAATGACTGTAATTCGTGCCTCAATGCGCATCACTCATACGTCATGGTGAGCTTTGTAAGCGGCGCTTTGGTGAAAATAAAATGAAAGCTTATAAATATTTTTAGCATCAATTTAATATAATAAGACATCCAGCAGAGATGAGATCAAATGAGCTGAGATGCCAGGCCATGCCAAATGGCAGCGATAAAACGCACACACGCCTTTGCCGGGGCCGGGGCGGCAAGTGTGCGTGCAGGTGTGCTGGTATGTGTGTGTGTGTCTGAAGGTGTATGTATATGCTCAGCATGCTGTAGTGTGATTTAAAACCTACCACATTTGTGCTATATCCGCACGCATTTAAGGTAATGCCAAGGAAATTTATTACATTTGCCGAAAATGAGGTTATTACGAGGGAGAATTTTCGCTTGCGCTACACACACACACACACACATACACACAAACAGTGCGCCATGTGAAGCTAAGCAAACGTGGCAGCACAAACAGCATATATGTACACTTCAACACACTCAGGCAACACACACATACAATAAAAGTAAAACAACGTAGAAGGTAAAAACTTTGTCAAGAAATAACAGAAAAAAGAAAAGAAAATAAAAATTGAATATTTGACAAATTACTTGCGTGCGATACTGAAAGCCACACGACCCTAAATGCAGGTGGGGCGGGCGGAAGTGCCACAAAGCACCAAATTCGAGGAAATACTTTGCGGGCGTAGAGAGTTGAGCTGTGCGTGTGTGCGTAAGTTTAAATGCGAAAAGGTACAAATTTACGAGTTATTAATAAAAATTTAATGTGCGCATAAACAAGGCTCAAAGCATGCATTTAGACGTTGTTGCTGTAAAACAATGGAAAGGGAGAGGGGCGGTAAGTAAGAGTTGCCAGCTACTTCCAGGCCTGCCTGTCTGCCTGCGTGACGTAATAGTCTAGCAAAATTTGCAAACCTAAAGATAAAAAAATGTCCTGTGGCTGTGTGACGGCAGCGCAAGATGAAAGCAGCTCAAGTTTCCCCATAAACCATGCTAAAAATAGCCACCATAATTTATTTGAATTTCTTGTTGCCACTGCCAGCGGCGCATGTAACTGTCAATGTCAGTCAGTGGCAAGGACGAGCAGGATGTGTTTGTTGGCTGCTGTGTGGCAAGCGTTGCGGCATCAAAGAGCGCGCCCTCTGCGAAATGGAATTACCGCTGGCGTATGGCGGCATGTGGCAAGGCGAGCTCTTAAAATGATTAAAGCTTGCGAGCATGTAAAAATACACACACACACACATCCCAGTCGGACGACACATAACAAAAATTTAAACATTTTCTTTGAAACAAAAGTTCCTTTAAGGCGAGTGTAGCAAATATCGAAGATCTCTCGAATCTAGAGTCTCGCTGTTTCGGTACGGAAAATTTATGGCGTGTAAAAGCTTGAAGAAAAACGATGATGTCTCTATCAAAATTGGGTACTTAGAATTTAAAAAAATATAGATATGTATTAGAAAAATATAGCTATATATAGTAACGATACTGATTTTTCTTACTTATTTCAGAAAATAATTTTATTAAATGCACAGTGTTGCCAGAGATTTCAGCCTGGTACAGCCACATGAAAGACATATCATTTATACACTGAAGGGGTGAAGGATTTTTAACTTGTCGACATGATCATAAATTATAATAATTTTTTTTTCCAATATTAAGAATCAAGTGTTGTCATTATCGATCGAAACAATATAATCCTAAATATCATGAAAAAAACCATGGCATGCTTGATATAAACTCGTCATTGAAACGACATCATTTTGCTTGTTGAGCTATGTTAAGCCAAATCGAATGGCCAAAAGCGAATTAAGCACCCTTAAAAGCATATAAAAGACATATGGAAAAATTCGTTGAAAAAACAAAAGCACACATACACACACTGCCAACCACATACACTGCACCCTGCAGCCAGCATAGACTATTGACACATGTCAGAGAATTGCTAAAAGCAAAGGCAGCTACACTACGAGTGAGCAAAAACTATTATAGTAATGTTATAGAAAACGACATGTTCACTTTGACGAAAATTGGATTAAGCGGAAAAGCATTAGCTATACACACACACACACACACACACACGTTCTGCACATTCGAACTTGTATGGAGCACGAAGACAAGGGGTAACACCGAAAAGAGCGCATATCGAAGCGAATAGGAAGCAAAGAAGCATAAGAGCCTGTTGGCACGAAACAAATCAGCGCTGCTCATCGCTCGCTTAGCATAGAATGTGGTAAGGCAGAGATACAAGATACTCGTATCTGCACGACAGAAACTAATTTGCGCAAAAAACGCAAAAACGAAAACAAAGCAAAAGAGATGCGTGTCGATTTGTGCTTGAAATGGCAGCAAGAAATTACTTTGAAGCCGCGCTGTAAGGGATTGCACGCGATGTTGTATGCGAGTGTGTGTGTGTTTATGTAAGGCATATTTGTATAAATTTAACTCATTAGTTAAATTTTTGCCAACTTCAAATGAAATACACAAGAAATCCATTAGAAAATTCGAAACAATTAGACCACATTTCGACACAGATTTAAAGCGACAGAGAGAAGATAAATTTTTGCAGGGTTGCAATAAAAAGAATGTGAGTACCTACATACTAAGATGAGACTCAACTATCGCTTCAAGCTCTCAAGCTTTGATTCTTTTTAAGAAGAATCTGAGAACCCAAATATAGGCGGTTGGAAATGCCAAGCGTTGTCTGTGCAATATAAGAAATATTAATAAAAAGTTTAAAAAAAACTCGACCTTACGGGATGATACAGTCGAGCAAAGAGGTAAATGCAATAATTCAAAAATAGTTTACTTTAATGCAAACAACTTTGCTTCGAAAATTTAACGCGTACCTTTTACTAATTATTTTTTCTAAAAGTGTCTTTAAAAGCCTTAAAGGCGATTAGCTCAAGCTTAATCCTTCAATTGCAGGAAAGCAAGAGCTGACCCAACAAAATGAACTTCAAAGATCAGCGGCATCGATTTATGTGATTAAAATGGGAGATTTTATTATTGTTGCACTGAACTTCATACTAGTTCAATTGGAATTTAAGCATAGCAAGGCAGCAAGGCGTAAAAAGGAGTCTGCCCAACAGCGAACTTCACTTCACACTTGCCACAAAATGACGTAGCGTCGAAAAGAACAATATTAAGACAAGTAAGGAAGTATCAGTCGGGTTTCACCGACAGAGTAATACCCTACACCATGATCCCAAGTGGGGTGATAATTCACTGAAATTGTGGGTGCATTTGATTTACAACCTACATAGGGGGCGGACCACGCCCATTTTTGGCAGACTACAAGATATACATAATAGGACTATATATGACAAATATTGATGCTCTGACAGGTGTACAACAGATGTTATCGGCATATTTATTTTACTGCCCCCATGGCGGGCGGACCACGCCCATTTCTGGAGAATTAAAAGATATTAATACCAGGAACGAAGTAACCAAATCTGGACTCTCTGGTGTATATATTATGGAAGTTAAGAGGATTTTTTGTTTGTCGCCTATATAGTGGGCGGACCACGCCCATTTTCTTGTATGGCATCTAAGACCTATATATCAACTTGGGAACCGAATTTCATTCATTTATATTCGTAACTAGTCAATTGGGAGCCATTTTACCGACAAAATTTTGCCGCCTATATAGTGGGCGGACCACGCCCATTTTTTCGTGAGATATAGAAGACCTACCTCTTAACTTTAATACCAAGTGTTATTCTTTTCCATGAGTAATTACACAAATTATAGCAATTTAATCGAAAAAAAACCCGAGGTAGTGGGACTTACAGGCCCATTGTGGGCGTGTCCTTTAACCGATATGACTAATTTTAACACTTTACCTAACCCGAGGTTCACTGTGACTGTGTACCAAATTTGGTCCTAATCGGACAACTCCTTCTTTCTTTTTTTTGCGTACACGCAGACGGACGGACAGACAGACAGACAGACAGACAGACAGACGGACAGACGGACAGACGGACAACCGGAAATCAAAAGAGAAAGTGATTCTGATCATTTCTATATACTTATGTCTATACCTAGGAAGGCTCCTTTAATGCGTTACAATTTTGGCACAAAGTTATTATACCCTATTACCATAGGTGTAGGGTATAAAAATTAGAGCTGAAGCGAGAAGCTTGAAGCTGCATTTATGCACTTTCCCCCTCCCGCAAAATCGTGCGCACTTTTGAACTTTCAGCCACAGTGGCGACAGCAGTTGTTGCATGTGAGAGTATCGGAGGCGGCAGCAATGGATAGCAACATTATCAACAGCGACAACAACAATATTAAGAGCGACAACAGCGAATTTAACAGCAACAGCATGTGACAAACTTAATTATACGCTCCCGCATTTATTATTGCAGTGGTAGAGACTTCAAAGTTGCTGCAGCTGGAAAAGCGGGTGGGGGTGGCAACTGAAGGAGCGAGATAGCGATAGAGTAGGAAGGCAGTCATAGAAGTGCCACTTCAAGTTTGTTCATTTGGGGTTGAGTAATCCTGCTTTGAGGCGATACGCTTCAAATGAAACTTTGAATGGTTGGGGGAAGGGAGGAGTGTATGAGCTCCGAAGGCTTAGCGACAGCCGCGTAGAAGAGTGTGTAACTAAAGTTTTGGTTAATGAGAATTGCAAAACATTTCAGTGATGTCGGGGGGAGCACAAGCTTCTAAAAGGCAAATGTTTCAAATTAAAATTGAGTACTTAAAAAAGAGAAATATAAATAAAAAAATCTACTTACGTTGCATCTGAAATGAATGAATCAACCAAGGATATTTCTCTAAATAAAATGAAAAGAAAGAAAAACTTTAAAGTAAGCAAATAATATGAAGTGAAATTAAAATGTAAGTAGGGAAAAAGAATAAAAAATATTAAATATTTAATAAAGTATAAAAAAGTTCAGACTTTTAAGGGTTTTTTAAAGCAGCTGAGTAATCGTATAAAAATGTCTAAAATACCAAAAAGTAAAAAAATGCAAGTCAAACAAAAACTGTTAAATAAATAAAATAAAATAAAATATAAAGAACTTAAGACTTTTAAGGGATTTTAGAAAGAAGCAAGTAATCAGTAGTTTAATATATATAACTGTACAGTTATGTTGCAATAGTTATGAAAAAATGATTGTCCTTTCTGTATAGAAAATAGCTACTTTTATTTTTTGTTTGGCATAGAGTGGCAGCCACGAGTATTCACGACGATCAAAGTATCAGCTGTTAGCAGCAAGGATATCGCAGCTTTGTACGAATAAGTCACAGTTATTAAGGAGTATTCGCATGCAAATGCAACACTATGCAACAGACCGTGAAAACCCCTAAGCTGGGCTTTTATCATAATGTATTCTTAAAATTATAAGCTATTTAGTGATGTGTATAGAACTAGAATACTTAGCAACGTTGTCTGCAAAAGCATATTATGCTTACCTGAAATTAAAAGAAATAAACATTGATCAGTTCGGGTAAATATATATATTTTGTAATTTAGTTCTTTTTCTAGTCCTAAAATGGGATTTTTGTATATGACAAAATTTATATATTTGCATGTAAAATTATTTGCTTAATTCAAACGCAATCACATTTAATAAGTATTATTATAAATATAATATCATAATTGATAGAAATGCCAGACATAAGCAGTTTATCGTTGGCTTCACTTTCAGAGTAGGTATATAGAAAAGTCTCAAGCTTGCAAATTTATGTCGTACGATTGAATGAGTTACAATTTTCTTGTGCTGAAATCTGTTACGCAAGCATGTAAATAATAATAACAGCACTTAATTATGCCATCAATACTAAATTAAATGGAGCGTAGAAAATCTGTATCTACAACTGCAGCATGTCCGATCCAACATCGTGTGTGGCAGACAAGTATCAATTTTCCAAGCAAGTTAACCAACTTACGAGTAATAGACGCAATTCGGCAACTTATGTTAATGCAAACAGGAATCAATAAAAACAACAAGAACAATTCGCCAGACAACAGAAGCGAGCACTCAGAGCGGGCTGCCAGCGCGCCCCTGCCACCCCGAGGAACGCAAAAAGGCGTGTGAAATTGAACACACCGCACGACACAGCGACAGGCCGCGATGGCCAGATCGTACGAGCCGTGTAGTAGCAGCATTGAGGAACACATGAGCGCGTGCAAAAATCGAAGAACCTTGACCCAAACTATGAGTTCCGAGCATCATACGGAAACACAAACAGAATGGCAAATAGCAGAGCGCAAATAGTGAAAGTGGCATTGCTTGTGCGAGTATCTGGATTTGGATTTAGCTGCGTCTGTAGCTCGATTGTACTCGGTCGCTCTGTGGGCTGTTAATGCGATAAACAAAACAAATAAACGCTGGCCATAATAATTGGACCATTGTCTCAAGCGCTTATGCCATTGGCCCCATTCGCCAATTGTCCGATTGCCCGTAGAGCAGCCAGCACGGCAGCTACGCAAAAGCCGGAATTCGTTGTTTGTTCGACACTTTGCGCATAATAGCCAGAGTGCAGCTCAGCTGGAAGTTGGCCTTAACCAAGTGGAAATGCCTGCTTAGCATAAGCACAAGTATTCTGCCAATTAAGCGCAGGATGAAACAACAGCAACTATTGCAGAACAAAAGCTAACTCGAAAAGTAAATATTTATTGCAAAATTAACTCTCTCTCACTCTCTCTTTCGACTCGGTAGAGGAGCAGACCTGCCAGGAATAACCAATACAAAATGGCTTTATATGCAGGATGCTGTAGTGCCTACTCAAGGCTGCTGATGGTGATGCCAACGCAAGAGTATGTACTCAGAGTGTTGCGGCAACAACATAAAAACAGCATTTTTGTTGCTGCCACATATTGTCGCCATATTGTTGTACGTCATTGCAGCCATTCACAGCATATGCTGAGGCAATAATTTGCAGTTGCAACCAGGCCAGGCAAAAGCAGCAGCCGAATGAAAGGGGAGCATGGCAGTTTGCGCCTCATAAAGTTGCGTCGTAATTGGAAGTGGCTCGTACAGCAGAAGCCAAGGCTGTGTGTGGCGGCAGCCTAGCGAAATCGGTCTGAAGTTGTGGTGGCAAATAATTGGCAGCAGCTTAACGAAACTTTGACGGCACGGAGCTGAGAAACCTGCTGAGTTCAACCGATTCAAAGCAAGAAAATGAAACCCAAAATTAACGAAAAGGAAGAGAGAGTTAGAAGAGGGAAGGGAGTTTGGCTTAATTGACACAATGCATAAGGGCTTGAAGTGTATAGCTCGTATATTAGGCTGCAATTGGAACTGAATTAGAAAGGGCTGAACGATTTGCCTGCACTGGCATGTTTTGACAATATTGAAACAATTTAAATATTTGCTACTGAGAAACTGTTTGACTAAATCAAAACAAACTTTAATAGCTACCAGCTCTCTTGCACCAATTAATCCTTTGTAGTTTAAAATAATTGTCCACCACCACTACTCCACTTTATCCTATCCCTTACCTCTTCTCCTTTTCAAACCAATAAGTACTTTGCACATAAAGGGATATCCCCTGACCGTTGGTTTCTTAAAAAAAAAAAAATTTATGTATATGCATGTCCTTGCAAATCTAATTCCACTGATCGGCAAATACAGACGAACTTCCGTAACTCGAACTTCTTTAACTAGAATTTTCTATAAGTCGAATTTTCTACAACTCGAACTAAATCGGGTGGCAACAGCGTTTAGGGAGCAATTAAATAAATTTCTATAAGTCGAACTCTGCATAAATCGAACTTTTCCTTTGGATAATAGTGATTCGAGTTATGAAAGTTCGACTGTAGTTAAGCACGCCCTCACAAGCAAACACACAAACACCATCTTTATATAAACATACATACATATGCAGAAATATGTACATGTATTGCTGATTTTTTGTTCGTTTTAATCAATTTTTTACAAATAAAATTGAAGCACTCGCAGATGGGCTGTGCGCTTTTTGATGATAAACCAAAATGCATGTGTGTGTATGTGTGTGTGCTGCTGGCACTCACGACCATCGATTGACAACACATCGCCTTGTCTATTGTACAATATTTTTGCATATATAATGTGTGTCTGTGTGTGTTGCTTTGCTTTATTTTTGCTGTTTCTCTTGTGTGACTGCTATTGCTGTTGTACGACGATAATGTTAATCAATACTTGTTACGTGTGTATGTGTGTGTGTGTATGTCATGTGAATGGCTGCTGTCCACAGTCGAGAGATAAGAAATGAATTGAAATGAATGCATGCAACTTTTACAAAGTTCATGAATACAAATGAAAATGCCACATGCTGCATAAACACGCACACAAGCACACTAATACAGAGCAACTTTTGGAAGAAAACACGCAACAAAAATACACGAGATGCGCTTAATTAAGTTCTTTTGTTCGTGCACAATAAGACAACAAGGATTTATGCATTTGTGTGTGTGTGTGTGTCTCGATGGTGTCATTAGTTTTTATAAGTTTGTCTTTAAATGAGCAGCATCGCTAAATTGCAGCTAGTGCAATAACAAAAATAAGCATATATGTATGTATGTACATACATATATTGTATTCTATACTTTAGATGTTGCGTGATACTCGTATTCGTAAATAACCAGATTTCTATTTCAATTTCCATTTTTCAATTTTATATTTTCTGATCTATTTGTTTCCTTCTCTAGTTTTTTAATTTCTTTCCTTTTCTTTCCTGTCTATATTTTTTGGCGTTATTGCTGGAAAACTGAGAAGACCATAACTCAAGCCATTTGTAGAGTTGGATGAACCGCAAAAGCTGCTCGATATTGAAGGATTTATGATCTCAAATCAGGCTATTATAGAAGTGGTCTGCGTTTTGAAAGGATCGCACAGCGGCAGCGAAGTTATTCTCTTCCTTTCTTTGGCAACTGCGACAGAAGTGCTGCACATCGAACTCAAGTCTGCTGGCGACAGGGCCTCTAACCTCTAACGACAGCTACGCCAGAGCCAGCCAGAAACTATGGAACATTTTGTTCAGGCTTATATTAGCTGTAGTAAAAAGAAATTCATTTTTTTTTCATGAAATTAAAGGCTTTATTTAGCAGAGTTAGCATGATACGATTAAGGTTCTCCTGGGCAATCGAAATAATGTTGACATGACAGTCAGACTCGACGATTTCAACGATTTTATTGACATTTTCGACAACTGGCATCTTTGACTTCAAACTGACGGAACGAAATCGCCGAAACCAAGATTGTGCATACAGTATGTATGTGTGTTACAGTATGAAGAGCATCATAAACATTTATTGACATTTTCAGCCGCCTGAATTGTGGCTTAAGCCTTTATCGAGGCAAAACTGTAAAATATGGCGTATTTTTCGTGTTCATCTTTGACGCGCGTTCAAACAAAACTGAGTGCAGCAATCACAAAACTTTCTGGTAAGTTTTTTTAAGAGGAAATTTTATGTTTCTTACGTCATCTAGCGTAACCTGATCGCACTTCTAAAACGTGAGATACAGCTTATTAAAGCCATCTATTGCAAAAATATTGGATTTTCTTTTACGATACCCAATACTTTTGCGTCGTTGTTCATTTTTGACGTGCTATAGTTGTATTATTATAAATTAAAAATGATAACAAACTTCTAAGCAGCAACTTTAACTAAGCACTTCCTAGAGCGCTTTCAAACTAGAAAAAATTCAACAGCTGGAAAGCTGCCAAAATTTGAGGTTAAGTGCTACAGTTGAATATGCGCTTTTTCTCAAATGATCACATTGGTTTTTGTGAATACACATTTCCTAGTGTGCGACACATTTCGCTATTAACTACTAAAAGGCGCCATCAATTGAGCAAGGATTTTGAGCTTAATTTTGCTTGTACTACATGCGCCATTAGGAGGGCGCAAACTACGACCATCTGCACAAAAGTGCCTTATAAATATTCATGAATAATTTCGAATTGTTAAATCAACACAAAGCATCGAATAAAACTCAATTTAGCGCACAAAAGTGGCAAGTGAAACTAATTTCTGTTAATCGCTATTGAATGCGAATTAAATGAGAGAGCGAAAGAGAGA
Source organism: Neria commutata (assembly GCA_963457695.1). NCBI lineage: Eukaryota > Metazoa > Arthropoda > Insecta > Diptera > Micropezidae > Neria > Neria commutata. The sequence continues at coordinate 60,739,033 of OY735245.1, forward strand.
GAAAGGGGGGCGTGTTGAAATTATGAATTATGCAAAACATGAAAAACGTTTTTATATTTTTGTCGCTTTGGCAGCCAACACAAAACGATAAAACAAGCGTATTATGCAGCTTATTCACAAGCCACCAAACACACACACACATACAAACAGCACTACATAAAATATTTAATGCCTACAAACTGCCACGCCGACGCTACCGCCGCTATTAACTCAAGTGCAGCGCATGCAAAATTAAAGAGCCGCTCACAAAGTAAGCGCCTTAGCGGAAACGGAAGTGTGCCCTATGTAGGCTGTAATATACATACATACATACATAAGAAGCACCACAACAAAAGGAGTGAGCGTAATGACGTAAAAGCGCAAAAATACACAAGAACGTGCAAGACTATGCAAATTTTGGCATTCATTTGGCGGAAGGTCAGCGCAGGAAGTGGGCACAAGGTTGGCATTGATTTGCTCCAGCTATTGGCTGGCACTTTGATCAGATAAGCAGGCACAATTATTTGGAAGCCCAGGCGCCATTTACATATATATTAATTGATAGCAAACGGCAGCTCGTTTTCTCGTTTCGCAATGGAAGCGCACATAAAAGCAGCAACAAATGTGAGCGTAACGCTCGCCAGAGGCAACAGTTTAATTGGGGCAGTGGTCGGTCGTCGTAACACTTCAAGGGTTGCCCGAATGTGTGCGGCGGCAATCAGAGATAAAAAGCAAGCGCCAACACACGTGCACGTTTTGGCCAGAGCGCCGCACTGCCCTAAAAGCACTTTTGTGCGCGCAAGCAAAAAGGTCAAAGTTGAATGCTATAGCACCATTAGCAGAGGCGTGTGATAAAATTTGCATAATTCAAAGAAAAACGAGAATATGTGGCAAAGAGTGGTACATAAACTACGCTGGCAGCCACGTCGGGAGGAGTGCGCTTCGACCGATAGCAGCAACCTTGCTCCAAGGGGACACACTTTCAGCTTCCCTTGAAAGCTGTGAGTGAGCGCTGCCCGCCGGTTAGGCTTAAATTTACACTTCCAACTAGAGTGCTGCTATTTAAGAGCACGCTAGCGAAGTTTGCAATAAAAGCGGACATTCGTTGCCGTTCGAGCACTCAGTTTGCTTTTTCAACGCCAGTAGCTGCCAAAAAGCTTGTTGCTGGGGGGGAGCCTGGTTGGCTGCAACGAAGTGAGCCACCAACATAAATTGTTAAATGTGGCTCTTGCCCAATTTCTGTGCTGCTACTTGGCCATAGGAAGAAGCAGTTACTACCACTCCGACGGCTTTACCACAATTTTGAAAATTTATTAAAATAAAAACTTCGTCAGGCTTATTCCCTTCGTTTGGCTGGCCTGCAATGTTTCGAGTGTGTGTGTGTGTTTTTTGTCAACCGCTTCCTTGCTGTTTTATATCCTTTTTGCTGTTGTTGGGTTTTGTTGAGTTGTGCCAGCAATTTTGCGGAGTACGACACGAGCATGTATCAAAATCGACGCGATGACAAGGAAAGCAGCCAAGCAGAAAAGCAAGCAAAATGTGAATAAGTTAAAAAAAAAATAGGTCCGACTAAAAGCTTGTAAAGTGGTGCTTTTCACAATTAGGCGAAGGCGTTGCTTGTTGCAGTTAAAAAGCGCACATTTTTGACACTTCAATAAGTTGCAGTGGAATCATATCTGTGCCGACAACGACACTCAGACAGCACAACCCTTGAGAACTGTCTACTCATCGCTTGGAATTTGCTCATTAAAGTGAATTCACACTTACGCACTGAAAAGAGAAAAGGCTGAGCGGGCGAAGACTTTAGCAAGCGTAGCGAACATTTAGTCTATAGATATGTTGCGATTTACTTGCTAGAAAAAATTTTACTAAACATTTCTTTAAACCCCGAAAAAGTTGTAGATTTAAATGATTTTAGAACCTTCAAAAAGTTGTTACTCGAAAATAGGAAATTTCAAATTCTTAGTCGCAATCTACCGAAAAAGCACGAATTTTAAATTTTATATTGCTAGACTTTTTTATAGCCCACTAAAGGTTTAAGGTTTTTAATATGAATATCACTGGTTATTTTTCTAAGCCCAGAAAAAAATTTTACGGAAAAAAAAATTATTATAGACCTCTAACCCCCGAAAACTCTTCAAGTGAAAATATGAAATTAAAATATTTAGAAGTCCCGTTTCACCGAACAAGGTCAACGTTGAAAGCAAGCATCTCTAGACAATTTTCTAATCACCGAAAAAGTTCAAGGCTTCAATATGTATTTTACATCTCTTGATTTACCGAAAAGGCTCGAAGTTCAAATATGAATTTTGAATTTATAGACATGTTTAGATCCCCCGAAAAAAGCTATAAGATAAAAATATGTTACTTAAAACTCTAGACAAGTTGGAATCCATCGAGAAAGCTCGAAGTTGAAACAGTTCATTTGATATCTTTAGACATTTTTCTGCTTTGGAAAAATTTACTTACAAGTTGAAAATATCAATATTAGATCGCTAGACATGTCTCGATTCTATCGTTAGACATTTCTCTAATTCTAGCTCTAACAGTTATATATAGGACTTATAGCTATGCTCACAAAGAGGTCAAAGTACAAAATATGAATTTAACCTAACAAAAATGGAAAAAGAAACGCTGCAAGGTTTAAATTGAGCGCTTAATGCATTCGCTCAAACAACTAATTAAGACTCGAAGCGGAACTCATATTCAAATAATTGCTTGGCTCGTACTTTTTCATTCATTTTCATGCAGAATTAGTTGAAAAAGAATTGCGAGCAAATCCCAAGCGTACACAAAATTAGTAAACAAGAAATGTAATACGCCAAGAAAGGAAATAAAAGAGACATTTGCAACTTGCAAATGCGTTGCAGCAGATAAGCACAATCAGCGATTTGCTATGCCAGTATGTGTGTATGTATGTATGTATGTAGGTGCGTGTTGGAGCAAAAGCAAGGACAAAGCAAATACGCGACGCAATTTGTTGCCTACAACTTTTTAGATAAAAGTGACAAAACTTCCGCAGGCAGTCTGACTTTTTGCCTACTTTAAGACGCTGTCAACTGCCAATATAAATTAAGCAGGGGGAAGAAGAGTGCAGAGCGGCAGTGGTCCAGCGACGAGATTGCACAGAGCCAAAGTAAAACAAGCGTCAAGCAGTGTGAAAATTTCCGTAAAGTCAACGAAACAAGCTGAAAGGAGCAACAACAGTGAGATTGCGGATAGGTGGAACGAAGCGCCAACGCACAGGGGAAGCTGTTGAAAAGCGCAAACAAGCGAATCATGTAAAAGCAAACGAGAAATAATTAACAAAGTGCCAGGAAATTTAAAATGTTAAAACGAAATGCCAGCAAAGCGAAACACGCTACTTTGTGAGAGCACAGCGGGCGGCGGTGGAACGACCAGTTTGAGTTAAAGCTTTATCGGCTACAATTTAATTTTGTATAAAATAAGAACTTTGAATATTTGAATAGAGCAGGGCAAACTCTTCCCATCGAAGGTACAAGAAAATTGCTGGGCAAGCAAGCGGAAAGAACGGAAGAAGGCCTCCAGTGTTAGCACAAATAATTGGCAAAATGTTGTTAGCAACAGCGACGACAATAACAAAAACAATAACAGCCACACACAAACGGCTGCAGCAGCAGCAGCTCTCGCATAAACTAGAAAAAGGAGTAGCTTCTAATGAAATTAATCAAGAATTCAGCGCCTGTAGAGTTGCGCTGAAAATGGTTGTTGGGTTTGTTGTTGTTGTTTGGTGGCTGGCTGCTGGTTGTTAGTGTTGACCTGGCAGCGCTTTTTGGAACCTCTTCCCCCCTCCACCTAAAAAATAGCAAAATAAATGCTCTGCAATGCTGTGTTTAAATTTGAGAATTTGATTAGGTTTTTTGTTGTTGTTGTTTGTTATTTGCACTACTCCTGCTCCTTGTTTGCTGTGACTTCAATGCGTGAACAGCAGCCAACAACCCAACAACTCAACAACCAAAGCGCAGCAGGCTCAACGACACAAAGACTTTAATTTTGTAAATAGATGCGAAATTGAATTATTCATGAAACAAAAGTGCCAACAACAGAACCCAAAATGGTTTTCCGGCGCAGTTGGATAACAGCACAGGCAGCGCTGGAAGCAGCAGCGTCCGCTTTGATTTGCGCCACATTTGAATTTGGAGTTGGGTTTGCAACAGCACACACATACATAGCATATTATTTCCTAGTGGGCGTGCGGTCTGTGGTGGGCGTACGGAAGTGTGGCATGCGCTTGTTTATTTGCCTTTGCCTTTGGTTGGCATAGAAAATGAGCAAATCAAAGATGAAAGCGGCAAATATGCTAAAATTACAACAACAAGAATTACAGCTCAGGCGTTAATTTAAAAGCGGCCGAATTAAATGTGACAAAGTTTGCATAGGATGATGACGAAGGCCTGCGAGCGTTTAACCCGCCATCCATCCATAATGAGTATAACATAGGCACTGGAGATGGCGATAAAAAGCTAGCCTGTATCGGAATTAAAAGCTCATAACTCTGGCTTGACAGCAATTTTCATCTATTGTATCTATTGTATCTTACAAAATGGATTTTTTCCATAAGAATGAACGAATTTCAAGTGCTTCTCTTTTCTTTTTGCATGTACACGAGCGCTACCATGCATAAGTGCTCAGTCCCTGTTTGGAGTAGGGATTTAGTCTCCTAGCCAGCGCAGCTGGAACGGCCTATTATGGTCTCTGATGCGTGCAGTCATTGGTTCGTATCCCAGTGCACTCATACTATCTAACCAAAAAAACCGAGATGCGCGGCGCCATTTCTCACAAGCTAGTTGGCAACTCTCCGAGAGCATAATTTACTTTGAAAAAAAAGATTTCAAAAAAAAAGCTAAAATTTTAATAAAAATTTCGTCAATTGTGTTCTTATTTTATGTTTTTGAATCGCAAATCGATTTTATATTTTTAATTTATTTCCTTCTGATTCTGAAATTCAGTTTTTGTTGAAACATGCACATTTCTCTAATTTCAAAGTCGAGCTCGTAGGCAAGAGAGGTAAAACGAAAGCAGACGAGTACAGACAAATTAATTTTATTACGTTTAGTTTCAGCAGATAATTTTACATGGAAATTGGTATATTTTTAACTGAGAACAAAGGTAGTATGAGTAATATTAATTGATAAAAATTTTGCTTTTAAAAAATCTTTTTGTTCAAGTCCAACGGCCAAAGACATGGGCAGTTTAGTTTTAGCCTTGCTGTCAGAATATATGGGTTATGTCGTGCGTATGAACGAAGGAGCTCGAGCGAAGAAGGTATTCGAGGCAGCGGCAGTTGGAGGACAGAGACGGCGTAGGAGGCCATGCCTACGATGGAAAGACCAAGTGGAGGAGGCACTGACAAAGCTTGGAATTTCCGCCTGGAGAGAGGCCGTAGGTCAGGTTGTAGCCTGGTAACGGGCTGTTCTGGCCAACTACATATGTATATATGTATGTCAGAGTATATACGATTTTTGAATGGTTGCAAAGTTGAATATTTTCGGAGAGTGTTAAAGTTAGTGAAAATGTTACTCATACGCAGCGTTATTAAAGCTACATTTATTTAATTCGTTCTAATACTTTTCGGATTTTGATGATTTTCCAGAGGAAATTTTTCTAACTAAATTTTGCATCTTCTGACCAGAGAAGAAGAGCGAAGCTCAATTACTCTCTCAGCTTGCGTTTAAGGTTTTTCGAGTAAGGCAACATTCTGACCAAATTCTGTACCTTCTGACTAAATCTATCTAGTGCGGCGCAAACGTATCTATTAATTTGTTTGCTGCTTTTAATTGCTGGCGCCATTCTGAAGACTAATTACAGCCATATTGTAGTCGACACCGCGTTTATTTAATTATGCGCCTGCAATATGACATTTTGCAATGGAAATTGGCCATTGTAAGCCAGCGAAAAGAGCATTCAAAATGGCAGCCAGCGAATAAATCCCACATTTCCCGCACCGGCGCAAACTAACTAAAAACCGAACATTTGCATGTCCGAACAATTGGCAATCGCAATTGGCAATGGGTCAGTGCAAACTTAAGGCCGCCGCACTGCAGCAATACAAAATTTGATATGTGCTGAAAAAGCATGTTTTTAGGCGCCGCATGAAGCATAAATTTCAGTCACAAATTGAGGTCGCAGCCCTTGTGGGCTATATGCCGCCGAGAGCGTGTGTGTCACAGCACACTGAAGGACCTCATGCACATACAGGTACACACGGATGCATTCACCGTTGAGCGCTATCCAATAGCGAGCTGAATAGCGCGCTTCACTGCACACACACACACACACACATTTAACTGTGACTGCTGCACAATTACACACAAATAGTAAAATTTTAAATGCATCTTTTGGCCTGCATAGAAATTGCTTATACCTTATGTCTGCAGTTTGAAGGCTATGTGCATGTGTGTGTGTGTATGGGCGCATGTGAAATGCATTAAAGTTTACAATTTTATAAATTACCGGCAGTAATTGTGTGTGTGTGTGGACTTTAAGCGCAAACCGTTAAAGCGTATCACGTCCAACGTCCTTCATAGAAAAGGTTCATTTAAACTTCTATTGCCTAGCATTATCTTGAGGCTAAGGTGATGCGCGTGCCTGCTCTAACTTTTCCACTCTGCTCTAACTCAGACGCATTGCAATGCGGAAATATTTGATATTTAAAACTTCAATTTGAAGGAGCAGATTTCTTAGCTGCCATTTGGACGCGGCAATTTTCAATGCTTGGAGCCAAAGATACTTTCTTTCTGAATCTTCGGTGGAGGCAGCTCAGGTGGAAGAAGTCTTAGCTAAGCTTGAAACGAAGGATTGAAAAGCAGCAGCGCTGCCTGGAGAGAGCTGGTACAGATATCTCAGAGGTTTTAGAGAAGGTGAAAAATATGCGCTATATCAAGCTGAAATTTTTTTCATCAATAGAAACAAGCTATAAGCAACTTAAGCAGGCACCGAAAATAATTATTGTCTGTTTCCACAGCCGAAAAAATTGCCGCTCTTTGAGAAGTATTTATAAACGTTTTTTTTTTAATAATGATCAATTGATATTAATTATGCTTGTTGAAAATAATAATTATGTTCCAGAGAACAGCCTAGATCACCCTGTATAGACTTTCTTCATGTCGGAATAGCAAAAAATATCTCGAAATTTCGCATAAATTTTGCTATTTAAAAATTTTCAACAGTTCGCTTTTTTTCTCGTACTGCCTTACGTATGAGTAACTTCGCTTTCAACGCTTACAAATATTTACGTAAAATAAATTTCTACTAGAACGATTTGTTGCGCATATGGATTACAAGTTTGTGCCTGTTAGTGAAGTGGAAAAAGTTTGGTGGATGGAGGGTTTCATAAACATAAACGCTCAATGCTGCAAATAAATATCAATTTGACTGCACAAACAAGAAGCGAAAAGGGTATAAGGCTGAAGGAAAAATACACAACAACAAAAAGCAACAAAAAGATTCAAACAGAGCGAAAGTCTTGCTACAAATCCCCAGCCTCAAAACTAAGCTACAAAATAAGAACAAAAAAAAAAGATGGGAAGCGCACATAAAGGCCATAAATTGTTGTTATGGAAAATTGTGGTAGACAGCGAATCGAATTTGATTTATATGCGCTACGCCGCACGGGCGTAGATCTTTTTGATGGTGGCACTCTCGAGGCATTTGACTAGCAACTATTCTCACTCGTTCTGTCAGTAAATGTTTCTATAGCTTTTTAATGAGGAATCGATAGGCATCTGCTGTGAATAAAGCACAGAAAAACTGTTGGTGAACGGGATTTTTTCGAACACAATTATTCGAATACTGATTTCTATATTCAAATATCCTAACAAAAATCTGAGAAACAAGTGAGAGCTATGAGAATAATGAAATATTATGAAGTCAGCAGCTGCCTCAAAAAATTTCCTTTGAAAAGTGCAAGCAAGGGTGAACTTATTCGTCTTATGAAATGTTCTGTTAGAGGTTGCACCTTCGCTCCCGCTCCCGCTTCCGTAACAAAGCATTCGAATTCGCGCATAAAAATATAAGAAATATGTCCATAAAAGAGCGCACCTCAGCCGCTGTGAAAAGGTGAAAAGTGTGCCATTAACACCTGCCTTGGTTGCTTTCAGCACGCGCAGACACGTGAATTTACAACAAAATCAGTGAGAGTGTGGCTGGGCCGCCATTGGAAGGGGGCCACACTTTGCATGTGTGCGGGCAATAACAGCAAAATGGGCCGCTGACTGAGCTGCGAGCGCTATTGGCACTTCATATGGCCGCCAATTTGGAGTGAAAGTGCAAGGACTCGTGTGAAAGTGGAACAGCGTAGCAGCGCTGTGGACGCAAAGTGCTTGCCACAAGTTTTTAATAATTTTATATAAATTATATTATATTTTTTTTCAGTTCAAATCAAATATTTATAAAGTTCCTTTTTGCTATTACCTGCATTCTGCTCATTCCGCCGTAAAATGAAAAGTCGTGCCAATTTTTTCGTTCGCCTTTTGCACATACTAGTTTCCAAAACAACAACAACAGCAGTAAAAGTAAAAACAACAAATATTAACAATATATGGGGCAAACTGCAAGCGCAACAAAAGTCCTTGAAAGTGCACAAATGCCATTTACTGGCTTTCTTGTGCTGCGCCAGCAAGTGGAACTGGCGAAGACAAGGAAGCACTGAGTTGAAGGAAGAGAAGCGAGCTCTTGCGCAACTGAGAAGAAAGTATGGGACGCTGCGGTGCACTTATTTATGAGAGCTGGCAAGCGCAGCGGAAAAGTAAGTTGTCACAAAGTTTCGTCCTTCTACTCTAAAAGTCAACCAGTGGAAGGGGAAGGAATAAGCTAAAAACTAAGTTTTGCCTTCTTCCCAAAAATAAAATACAATAAAGAAAAAAAGAAAGGTTAATTTGAAAAAATGAGTTGTATTATACTACTTCATTAACCAAATTACAAAACGCAAGTAGGTTGAGGAATAATGAAAATATGGCTATACGCAAAAGAGAAATTGTAGAGATAAATAACAATTGGAACAGCAATTAAAATTCGTTAATAAAGTATTTGACAAAAGATATACAATTTTACATACATAGCTTATAAGAGAGAATTTACTAACAAAATGTTTAACATAAAATCTTAAAGTGTGATACAATCTCTTGTAAAAAAAGCACACTGAAAAATAATTACAAAAAATTTTCATAACTTTAATCAAGTTCACATTTTTTGGAATAACAAAAATTGCTTATATTTAATAAATGTAAAATAATTTATAATAACTAATAGATTAAGTTTTTGAATCGGAATAAATTAATTGTATGAGAAAATGCTTTCATTTTGTAAAATTGCAAACATAAATCACATGCACACTTTGCAGATTTAAAATTTTCAAGAGTGAGGGAGAGAGAGAGAGAGTAGGAGAGAAATTCTGTTGGAGAATGCGCCAGAGAACACGTGAGAGTGCAGAACAAAAAATTGGAAATGTACATTCAACTTTCGCCCCTCGCTGATGCCAACCAACTGCAGCGGATAGCATATTTCCATATCGATCCGAAAAAATGGCGTCTCTTTGAGCGCCACTGCGCTGGAAAGAAAGCCTGCTGCAAAGTCAGTGCCACATGCCAGAGAGAATTGTAACAGAGGGTGGGCGTGGCGACAGAGAGGGAGAGAGAGAGAGAAAGTTTGCAATGCTGGCGACCGATGCTGCCTAACCCACTTAGCTTCGGAACAAGCGAATAAAGCGTACCGCCTGCAAGTATGCTACGAAAGAAAAGCGCAATCAATTTTGAATGTGGCTGCTGCTGCTGGAGAGAAAAACGAGAAACTTTGGAAGTGACAGCAAATGGAACGAAATTAAAAGTTACAGAAGAGTAGAAGGAAGGTAGCAAAAACGAACAACGATAGTGGGCGTGAAAGAGGCAGAGAAGGCCGACAGAAAATTCGCAAGTAGCAAAAAAAGAGAATAACGAAAGTAGTAGCAAAAGCGATGCACGAGTTGCAGAATGTGAAGAGTGAAAGAGTAGAAAAGGAAAGCGTGACTCAACGCGTTTTTCTTTACTGAACTGCGAACTAATATCCACACACAGACACACACACACACACCGACACAAATTGATGTGAAAGCAATATGACGTATATTAGCAAAATACATAATACAAAAGTGTGCGTGCGTGTGTATAAAATTGCATATGCATAGGTAAGTGTATGTGTACGTGTGCGCTTATTGCGTACGTGTGTGCGCCGAAGTGCTTCCCTTTTGATGGCGGAATTCAGCAATGCTATTAAAATTGCTGACTGACTGCAAAAGCACGATTGTTCAATAAATAACAGCAACAATCAACCAAGTCGACGATCGAAAAGAAATGTGTATAAAATGACAGCTGATGGCCAGCAAGCTGTTCAGCACACCTGTAAAACAACAACACCAACAAGAACAGCAACAAAGAGGCAGACAACCAAACACTTTAGCTTCATTGTCAATTCAATAGCAAAAGGCAACAATAACAACAACAACACGCTATTTGCAATTGGTTGGGGTTGCTGCTGGGAGCGTAAGAGTGAGTTCGGGGTAGACACGTGTGTACGTGCATCCTTGATATTAGTGGCTGGCCGAGCGAATGGTTCAAAGGACGGGTAGGGTTAAGCGGCTGCTGAGTGAAGCAGGAATTAAAAATGAATGCGTGTGTACGATGTGATAAGCAGCGTTTTGCGACTCGAATGTGTTTGTGGGATTAGCAAGGACTTATGGGATACGTGCAAGTATCTAAGGACTCATGTGTTGCGCCCTATCGCAGCAGCAGTAGTAAGCAGGAGGAGCATAATAGCACTCGCGACTAAAATGGTGAAAGTGAAATGCAGAAATTAGTGAAAAGCCAGAATCACAGAAGTTTTCTGATAAATCGATAGCGACTGTTTGTTTTTGTTGTTGTGTACTACAATATATATATTAGAGTTAATTTGCAGGAGTAGCTATAATCGCGAACTGCCAATAGTTTTGTGTCAACGGTTTTAGCTATCGAGATAGATGCAGTTGAAGTCCATTTTTAAGCTTATGATGTTCTAGCGAAGGAAGCGAATAGACTAAAAATAGTTTAAGCATCGGCAGTGATAGTTCCAACTTTTGTCCTTAAACCGAAATTGTCAAACGCACTGCCGTAACTAAAAATATAAACTGATTTGCTATTAAAAATGAGACCGTATTTTAAAGTAAACTATTTAAGCCCAAAAGTATACAAACAAAATCATCAAATTAATGCCGAAGTAGTTTATGTTAATTTTATGTCAAGTAATTAATATCATAAAATTTTCTAAGCGGCACAAAAATGCTGCATAAATAAGTTATTTTTAATTGGAAACTTTATTTACAAACGACAAAATTTGTTAAATTGGTTGGCACGTATATCATTAACACACTGTGCACACAAGCAAGCACGCACGCATACACACACATATAAACCGACAGCAAATAAACACAACAGTCAAAAGCAAATATAAGCGAAAAGTACATTTTTAAAGGTGTATTTATTTTTAACCTGTCAGACGGGGTGAAGGACGCATGAATTGATGGCGGCTTATGGATTGGGGGAAAAGGGCTGAATGTTAAGAAGGCCAACATTACATGCTACCAGGTAATTTCAAGCAACAACAATACAAACAAGAACGGAATATTTAAATTTTTCTTAGCTCGACACGGAAAAATATTAAAATTCGCCATTGAGGGTGAATTGTAATAGTATGCAAAAGAGAGTGGCGAAAAATTTGAATTCCTATGCTGTTTGCTGGCTTACGTTTTTCACACTTCATGGGGAAAATGCATTTGTCGTAAAAATAAATTGCAGTGCCACATGAAAATAGAGTGTACAAGTAAATGTTACACAGCCAGGTTGATTTTTAGTTTCTCCGTTTGTGTTTTTGCTATTGCTTTTTATTGCTGCTGATAACGGCCACAAGCAGCGATAAAGGAAATCTCCGAAATGAGTTGAAATTGGCAAGGGATGAACTTTACCAAAATGCTGTGCGCAGTTGTAGAGCGAATGTGAATTCGATTTTGCTGACTGTATTTCTTTTTTTATTGTATAAGAATAAAAGAAAGTATTGATAAGAAATGTAGTGCAGGGGAAAAGCTAATAATACCATAGTCCATTGAATAAATTGAAAAGGGGGCCTGCCATATGTTATGTGTGCAAGCTGTAGCTGTGGCAATTTTTAATACAAAGCAAGCGACCTTTTTATCCGCAGGAAACACCCAAAGAATAAAATGGAATCTTAATGCTTTAATTTCGTTGGAAGTTTGTGGAGTGGTTTTTTCAGTTTTCAATAAAGCATTTAAAAACATGAATTGCATATGGTCCATATTTTCTACCACCTATTATAATACATCTGTAAGTATTACGGCATTACTATAACCATGTGCATGCTTGAGTCAACTCACCTCTTAGCACCCTCCTCGCCTTCAACAGGCTGTTCCGCCATACCACCAGCAGCGGCATTGGCTTCATGTTCTACAGCAGCGGCCGCCTCAGCGGCAGCAGATTCTGCAGTGGGAGCGGGCACATCTTCGTCGGCTTGGCCGCCCTTCACGGCGCCCACCAGTGAACTGAATTGGTTTGTCAGGCCGGAGAACATATTTGCTTTGTTGTTGGCTGTGCCTTCTATAGATGCTTGGCTCTGATGTCCCCTTTTTTCTGCACACTTTTGCTCCTACAGGCAAGGATCAATTTCTATGCGCGACAATGCCTTGCAAATTTCAGAGAGTACAGAGAGAGCACGCGTGTAGTAGATATCTAGAAGGATGGTTGTGTCGTTCGTTTGTTGAAGCACGGAATCGTCCTTACTGCTGCGTATCTTCTTTTCCTCTTTTTTTTGCTATTTCAACGCTTTGCAGATTTGGTAGCTCTTTCTTGTTGTAGTTACGTTTTCTATAGAAACTATGTACTTCGATTTTCAATGCTAAAAGGGCGAGTTCCTCTCTTTTTTTGTTAATTTAAAAATTTAAACACTTTTTCACTGAAATTTAATACATTTCCAATGTTACGCCTGGAATGTTTTTGAGTGTAGAAGAAAAGAAATTAAGAAAAATCAATAAGCGTGCAAGCAGGATTTACAAATCGAAATTTGCACTATTGTCACCACAATATTTAGGGATAATTTACGGCGGCCTGCAATGCAATAACTTTACGTTTTATAAATTCGGCAATTGCACTTTCAATTGTTATTTTCAGTATGCTAAAATATACTATATTTCACTACAATGATTTCTCTTATATGTGGGTGGGTGTGTATGCACATGTGTCCTTTTACCACTTTTTCACTTTCTCAATGAAAATTGATATTGGGTTCAGTTTTCCTTAACGGTGGCTTCCAACTGCGATGAAGGTCCTCTGAAAACTGCCACTGCAAAGGAATCGTGTTCGTTTGTAGAGCTGCGCTTTGGTCTCTTGGAAGCACAGTGCTGGAATTTTACGTTCCTCCACTACCACCTTGTTTTTACACCACCACCCAATTGGAAATTCGATTTCCTTGTCAGTGCTGGAAGTCGTCTTTGTGCTATATTCTTGCCTTTACGCATGTGCCATCCGCTGTTGTTGCTTTTAACTATCTTCGTGGAGTGTTGAAATTTTATAATTTTGGACAATCACAAATTACTCTAATTTTCATAGTTTTTTCCAGAAAACAGAAACAAGAACTTGCTGCTTGCTGCGATCTATCAATGCAAGAGTTGCCAGATAAACAGTGAGACTCGACTGGAAAGAATTTCTGCTCTAACATTTATTTTCGGAAAAAATTTGCTAGTGGAACTGTTCGACGCGAAAAATTTGTTCGTTGACAGCTGTTAAACACGAAATTCTTTCTAAACAGAAATCTATTAATGTAGGAGTTGCCAGATGACATGAAATCGTGCAACAGTGCTTAGATAAGTTCGTGAATAAACCTATTCCATTGACGTAGGGATTTTTGTTTCTTTTGCGAAAATGGAAATTTTTGGCTGGTTACCAAAGGTTTTTAAGTGAGTGGGGCAAAAAATTACAGCTGGAAAGGAATTATAATTAGAAGAGTAGTGTTAAGTTATTAAAATACCTAGCGATAACAGCAGTGTGCGTCGAGAAAAACTGATTACGGTAAACGCGGCGAATGTTACTCCCGCCAAGAAAGGGACGAAGAAAGTGTGACATTACACATACGGTTCGCTGACGGTTGATGCACATACGATCTTTTATGGGAAGAGCCATAAAAGATTGGAGTGACAGCAAGCGACAACGAAGAGCAGATGCCCCCTGACCTGTCAGCAACCTCCCGCTGAGGAAGAGTCGAGTGAGCATGTGAATAGATTATCGGTATCACAGATGCACTCTTATCTGTTAGCAACCTCCCGCTTAGAAAGGGTCGGTTGAGCGCGTTGTACGACGCTAAATATAGTTATCGCTTGGTATTTTGTAGATAGCACTTAAGATATATGTACTGGAGCCGTATGGCACCATGTACTTAGGTAGGCTAAGATTTTGATATAAATAAACGCTTCAGGCAACTGAGGAGCCACTCGTGAAAAGAACGTCTTTTAACATGGTGACCCCTAGTTTTTAAAGCACGCAACGAAATTGTCAGTGTTGAAGTGTTGATGTGTAAAACGCGCGACGAAATTCATTTGGTGTTGTGATTTTAAGTGCGCGGCCAGCTTATTTTTAACTGGCTTTCGGCAGTAACAATTCGTTTTTAGGTGTTTAGTGAAAATATTGCGAAAAAAGCAATATTAATAAACATCCTTAAAAAAAACATTAAGAATTGGTGAAACTGCATTTTAGTGAAAGTGAAAGTTTTAATTAAATTATGGAGGACACACTCAACTATCAACAGGAGCTGGCAGAATCGATACGGACAGGCTACCAGAAAGGAGTGGTCTGTACCGGTGAGGAGAAGTTGGAAGATCTGGAACAAATGAAATCTGCTATTGAAGACCAGTGGAAAGTGTTCCAGGCCAACCACGCCATGCTGCTACCACTTTCTTCATCCGTAAAAAAGGAACAGGAAATGGTGCAGGAAATGGTCTTCGCGGCAACAACAAAATTAAATAAAGTTATTCTGCGAGCCAAGGAAGCAGGTAAGTATAAAAAATTTTTTATTGTACCAAGGGTTAAATATGATAGAATGGCCCACCACTTGTATAATTTTAAATGGGCTTTACAACAATTTAAGACTGGTGTAATCGATTATTCCGAATTACGGGAGATGGCGATAAAGTCGGAAAATGCTTATTTGGAGTACTTGGATGTAGTAGTGGAGGACGATCTAACGAGTCAGTTTAGGTTCTTTTGGGAAGAATTCGGAAGCATTCCTAGGGACCTGATAAATCAGCAGATATGGATTAACTGCCATAAAGTTCCTAAATCGAATGATGTGAAGGTTTTGGAACAAGAGCAAGTGATTGTAGAAAGCACTGCACGGGCGACAGATAGCAGTGTTAGGAAAATCACAACTGTAGACACATTTAAATTCCAAACAAAAAGTAAGGAAGGATGTGTGTTGAATTGTGTTACTGACCATTTTTTGGGTTATTGTAGCAAATTCAAGGCTCTCAATGGAAATGAGAGATTCTCGCTGGTAAAAGCAAAGAACATATGCTTGAAATGTTTAAATAACGGGCATAGGGCTTTTACCTGCAAAAGTGAAGGATGCAAAACATGCAATGGTGCGCATCATACATTATTGCATGGGGATGGTATGTGGGAAAGTGTCATAATTAAAGACACCAAAAAAACCCAGCCAGTCCTTTTGTCAGCAGAGTGGGAGATAAGTTTTACCCAAACACTGGCGTTGCAAAAGGAATCGCTAAGGCGAAATTTTGAATTCAAAGAAATTCAGGCCAGAGAACGGCATGCAAAAGAAGAGAAAGAGGGTGAGAAGCAAGCTAACCAAACTGTTAGAGATGAGGACAGGGAATTTATGGTTAAGCTTCCATTAAAATCACCAGTATCAGGGTTAGGGGAATCTGCAGTAGTAACCAAAAAGCGGGTCCCTGTTTTAGAGAAGAAACTTCAGGAAAACAAGGGGCTCTTTGGGAATCACCTGGAGCAGATTAAACCGAAACTTAATCCTGTTGTAACAAAAAATATTTCTTTACAGAATCAGTGGAGAAGGAAGATAAAATGGGACACTGAAGTGCCAAGAAACGTGATTCTAGATTGGTGCAGTATTAGAAGCGAATTGCCATACCTTCATGAAGTAAATATTCCGAAGAACTTGGTATCCAGCAATGCAACGAAGGTAGAGTGGCATGGATTTTGCAAGGCCTCCACGAAAGCATATGGAGGTATAATATGCGTAAAATCAGTCAATGGATTGGAAGAAGCCACTGCCAAATCAAGAGTGGCACCGATCAAATTAATAAACTTACTAATGCCATTGTCTGAAAACCCCAATTATTATAGGGTTTTACTACCGGGGCATTTTCAAGTTGAGAAACCGCTATCCACGCTTGTCAATACTGGTGATAACCAAGGTTATCACGGGCTGCGGGGCCACTGCAAGGCAGTGGAGGAAAAGGGGAAAGAATTCTGGAAGCGGTGGTCGTCCGGGTGTTTATCAAAACTGAAGAAATGGTATGAAGGAAAAAGTCGGTCCGCCAATAAAAAACCAGATGGATTGGTTCTCTTAAAAGAGGATAACGGTATCCCAATGAACTGGAGATATGGCCGGGTGATCAAACCTATTATGGGCGTCGATGGCCTGTGTAGACTGATCAAAGTCAGGACCAGCACTGTAGTGTTCCAAAGATGGATACACAGTGTTTGTCTATTTCCTATCGGAGAAGAACCGATAGGAGAAAAGAGCGAACTGAAAACTGCCAGAAAGAAAGAAACCAAATTAAGAAAGTCAAGCAGAATAAAATATATAAATTGTCTGTTCACATGGTTTTCTCTGCTATGCATACTATCACCCAGGTATGGGCAAATTAGAATTTATTGTTTTAAGGAAAAGGCAGGGATTTTCGTCGAACGCCAAGGCATCGTGGGACTGAGCCCAACATCATGGAAGACAACAGCACATCTGGCAGACTATGGAGCACATAAAGACAAGCTACAAACGCTATTGGACGCCTTGGAGAATCGAAGAAAACTAGTCCCTAAAAACCAATACCTCGAGCAGACAAACCAGCGGCTTCATTTTAAGTTGACCGGCACCAGACGAAACCAAGAGGCAACCATCTTAAGCATGCTGAAGAATGGTAGAGCAAGTCGCAGCTGTCCACTAGCATTCATGCGGATGATATGGCATTCGATGTTCGCACTGATGGATGAAGAGCCTGATGATTCCCAAGTTCAAAAAATCCAAAACGAACGGGAAAACGAAGAATATCTCCTGGAGCTAGCACGAAACCAATCATCAATTCACTACATGACGATGGACGTGTTATGGAAGCCAAATGATGTTATCTGTAGCAACTTTTCCGCAATCAAAAAGGCAATATCTCAATTAATTCATGCCACGAACAATGACCTGGCTGAAGATGTACTCCTCAATATAAGTACAGCAGTGACGAAATCGCTTAGAGCTGTTAAACAAATGCAGCGAGCTTTCGTCGAACTCATACGGAATCCAAAGGGCAAATTTATAGAAAGATTGCTGCCTTTGGACCGTTTCCAAGAAGAGATATACCACTACCGAAGGAGAAAAAAGATGCTACTCTGTCCGCAGCTGGATCCACTTTACAATTTTAATGCAGTACCAATATGCGAAGTTCAGCTGCTATTAAAAATTCGAACGTTGCCACGGATCTGTGAAATCAATATGATGCCGTTACGAAGTTTCTAATACCAGCTACATACAGCAAACTCTTGGATGACCGCCGTGACCGAAGAAACACCAGTTGAATTGATCTGTAGCAATGACCACTCCACAATAACGCTACGGTATCAAGGTGTAGTGCAGCTAAACCCAGGATGTCACATACAAGAACTGCAAGTCAGCTTATGGGCGTATGACGAATTCACATCCAATATTAGCTACATGATTCCAGTGATGAACATCAGCAACCATCTACCAACCCTTAAGCATTTGGAAATAAGGGGTGAGTTAGAAACGTTCAAGATATCGAAGATACCCGCGCCAAAGGCAATACTTGGTTTCCCCATCGATTTTGATTCACATGACGCCTTTCATTATGGCATGAGCATCAACAACTTCATTCTGCTGTTAATCGCTGGTGTCGCGATATTTTACATCCTTAAGAAGATCTGCGGTACCACAACTCGAGGCCTAATTCCACTCGGCGGACTCGCATTCGGGCGCTAATCCTTGGCACGTATGTTGACAAAAGTATAGGGTAGCATTATAAATTTTACGTTAAAAAAATATTTACATACAATTGAAGATAAGCCCGTATTAGAAATAATTACATACACACATAATGAAAAAGGCAGTCGGTTCAGTTTTTGTTCTATTGAAAGGATACATCCTTTCAACGCGGGCAGTATGTTAAGTTATTAAAATACCTAGCGATAACAGCAGTGTGCGTCGAGAAAAACTGATTACGGTAAACGCGGCGAATGTTACTCCCGCCAAGAAAGGGACGAAGAAAGTGTGACATTACACATACGGTTCGCTGACGGTTGATGCACATACGATCTTTTATGGGAAGAGCCATAAAAGATTGGAGTGACAGCAAGCGACAACGAAGAGCAGATGCCCCCTGACCTGTCAGCAACCTCCCGCTGAGGAAGAGTCGAGTGAGCATGTGAATAGATTATCGGTATCACAGATGCACTCTTATCTGTTAGCAACCTCCCGCTTAGAAAGGGTCGGTTGAGCGCGTTGTACGACGCTAAATATAGTTATCGCTTGGTATTTTGTAGATAGCACTTAAGATATATGTACTGGAGCCGTATGGCACCATGTACTTAGGTAGGCTAAGATTTTGATATAAATAAACGCTTCAGGCAACTGAGGAGCCACTCGTGAAAAGAACGTCTTTTAACAAGTAGCTTATACGAAATGATGAACATGAATCGCTGCTCCTCATCGGCGCCTAGCTAGTTCCGAAGGGAAAAAGTTTTTAAATTTGATTTATTAACTATGCTTTTTCATTATTTCAGCTAATAAAAGTTTTTGAGTCAACCAATCTTTGAGCTGACAACATTAATTATGAAAACATGTAACTGCCAGAGTTAAGCGCGATACTAAAGTATGAAATTCAATCCTGAAACTAAATACAGCGATTCAATTATGTCTAAACATGTAGGCATATTTTTTAAAACAAATTAATCAAATCTTAAAAATGCGAATTAACCAATAAATCATTTATTATACAAAAGCACAAAAGTTTATAGTACTTGGGAAAGGAACCTGTTATATTAATAAATCTACATATGTAATTTAAGTTAGCACTATCTACAATTATGCCCTGCACATAAATTAGCGTCTCGCTGTTTTTTTTGCATTTCAGTTCGATCAACGGCCGCATTCTCTTGTGACAATGCATTTTTCGACTTACACAATAAAAAAGAAACTAATTTATAAAATTCTTTAAGAACTAATCGCTTGCTAATTCTGTTACATTTTCATCGTGTCTGATCCTCCGACTGCGCTCCATTTCGTTTCGCACGCTGCGCTTTCATGGCATGTTCCAATTCCTGATCAATGCGCTCCTTAGCACGGAAAACTTTAGATTGCAGGTAAAACGAGCCGCCTTTAGCTTTGTCGTTCATCGCGAAAAGATGTTCGTAATTTTTTACAACATCCTCCAAATTCTTCAAATCATTCAGGTTCAATATTTGCTTGGCCTCTTCGATAGTCATGCCTGTACGAAAAGGGAACAAATAAATTACGTGCACAAAGTCATCCACATAAAGATCGCTAGCGTACCCGTTCGCGCGTTAGCCTCCGCGCGACTGTGACCATGCTGTCCGCCGCCAGCACGGCGTGCTGCCTCTTGCGATGCTGCAATCTCCTGCTTTAACGCTTTGGCAAACGCTCGTCCAATCGCCTGCGTGCCAAGGACGATGATTTGTGCCAGATATTTTGCCATTACTTCCGTTTGATTCTCTTCCAAATATTGCTGTCTTTTTTATTCAGTTCTATTGTTATTATGAAATAATATCCTTATTTAAGAAATAAAATATTGCCGAAGAGAAATCACTTGTTTTTGACATTACACAATCGTTCTTAACCTCCATTCGAAATTTGGCAGCTGTTGGGAAAGCTTTTCGAACTGTTAAAGAGACCAGTGCTACTCAAACATAATTTGCCTTGCATGCAACCCTGGAGCCGAAATCAAACTGTACGTGGTCGTAAAAACGGTTGCGCCCCTAAAGCAATTTAGAAGAAGAAGCGCTAGGATTAATGTTTATATTTGATTGAGAGAAGCAATTTAGAAGAAGAAGCGCTAGGATCAATGTTTAAATTTGATTGTGAGAAGCAATTTAGAAGAAGAAGCGCTAGGATCAATGTTTACATTTGATTGTGAGAAGCAATTTAGAAGAAGAAGCGCTAGGATCAATGTTTACATTTGATTGTGAGAAGCAATTTAGAAGAAGAAGCGCTAGGATATTATCGTTTTGAATTTTGGTGGGGATTTCGAAATAATATTAGCTTCATCAAAATAAGAAATAATGTTACGTTGGTTTGACCAGGTCAAGCGTACGAATGACGATGCTTTAGGAAAAAAGACCTTATTGTTAAAGCACGGAATGCATTTTGTAATAATAGGAAATAAATTTTGGCAGCAAGCTTTCTCAGCAAATCCTCCAAATTTGATATTAATTTTATTTAATTTGACATAGTTACAGCAATTATCAGAGAAATAAATTATATAAAACAAAACAATTGCTTATGATAAACATTTAACTTTAGAGCATTTTTTCATACTAACTAAATTATTATATTTTTACAAGGCGAATTGTCAAATTCATAAATTAGCATAATTAATACAAAATAATACAAATTTAAGCTAAACCGAATACAATAAAAATGTTGCACATTCTCCTCGAGGATCTTCTCATTAACAAACTCAACTTAAATAATCGCGTTCACTAACTAAATCCCACTTTTTTCACTTGCCACTCAATTCAACAGCGCGACACCCGCCGGAAAGGTCAACAGAATCCCGGATTCGTGTGCTCGATAGTGCAGCGTTTGCAGTATTTCTTTACCGCCCGATATCCCTCAATGGAGATGGAGCAATCCTGTATGTTGAGCTGCTGCAGGCCGCGGCAGTAGTACGCAATGCACTGCACTCCACGATCGGTAATCATATCACAATTTCGCAAGCTTAGCTTCTTAAGGTTCGGGCAACTCTCGGCTAGGGCACGCAAGCCGGCGTCGCTGACATCGCACTTGCCGATGTCCAGGGCGCGCAGGCGCGGACACGAGCGCGCCAGCACGGTGATGGAGTCATCGCTGACGGCCTCGCAACCGCGCGCATTCAAGTAGCGCAGCTTGTAGCAGCGGCGCGCAATCACTTTCAGTCCAGCATCAGAGACGCGGTCGCACTTGGCCACGGAGAGATATCGCAGCGCCGCGCCCAATTTGGCCAACTCGTAGAGACCGAAGTCGGTGATGTTGACGCAATCTGACACGCTGAGCTCCTTCAGAACGATGCAGAAGCTTGGCACAAATTTGAGACCCGCATCTGTGGACGGAACGGAAATATATTAGTCTAGCTTAGTTTATTATGAGTGCCTATAACTGTCACAATAGGCCTATTCTTAGACCCCGATGACTAAGAGATTAGATTCCACTTCCAAATTCAATCTAATCTCCGTAGAGTGCAGAGCAGCTGCGATCGTACATACCTGTAATTTTGATGCAGCGCCTCAGATAGAGATATACCAGCTGCGGACAGTTCTTGACCACTATCTTTAGACCCACATCGTCCAAGGCCATGCAATCGGTCAGATCCAAATACTGCAGTAGCAGTCGCCGCGGTGGCTCAAGATTAAGGTTAGGACTGATGGTACTAATTTGGCTACAACCTGCAAGAAGAGCAGTTTGTGAAGGGAACTTAAGCCATGTCATATGATGGCGCCTTACCCGTCACGTCCAGGTGCTGCAAATTGGTGCACTTCGTGAGCATGTCCATCAGCGCCTGCTGCGTCACATTCACGCACAGCTGCAACTGCAGGTGCGTTAGCTCAGGACAGCGGCGCGTCAGCAGCTGCAAGCCCTTGTCCGAGATGCGGCAGCCTTCTGCGAGCATCACGCGCTCCACGTCCGGACACGAGCCGTTGCGACTCTGGCCGCACAACTGGCGGAAGATCATCTTCAGAGCCTTGTCGCCAATCAGATGATCGCCCTTCAGCGAGATAAGCTTCCACAGCACGGGTCGCCACGCAAGCTGCTCAAAGCGGCGACAGACGCGCGCCACACTGCACAACTCGCAGCTGTCCAGCCAGCTGAACACTCTGAGTATAGCTTCATCGGGCAGGCGATCGAAGAGTGGGCCTGCACGGAGAGGACCCTTCTTGCTCCAAGGCGGTGGTCCCGCCTCGACGTGTCGCCGCGTTGTGGCGGCCGCTGCTGCCGTCGTCGTTGCGATTGCGGACGTGTTGGGCGAATGATGCACTATGGTATGTGTGGTGATGGTGTTCGGGTGGTGGCCTGTCGGCGATGGCGACACCAGCGTGGCATAGCCCTGGTCCAGACTAGGCGAGAAGCGGTCGATGTTGCACAGACCGTCCGAGAGGCTTTTCACTTTGGAGTGATGGAAGCGTTGATCCAACGCCAGATTCGAGGACGAAGTGTTGTTGTTGGAGCTGGAGAAGTTCTCGAGATTGGAGGAGCTGAAGGCGTTCGCCGGCGAGTTGGTGCGGTTCAGCAGATAACGATCCGAGCCGCTGGTTTCGCTGGGACTGGAGGTGCGATGATGCAGCAGGTGAGCTTCTGTGAAAGAAAAGAAAAACTGCCATCAGTCTGAGAATTCCACAGCGAAGTGGAGCAATCAACTTACCTGGCAAGCGTTCGCTGACATTGCCGTAGTTGCGCAACCCATCCTCCAGAAAGTAGCGCTCGTTTTGAAAATGGCTCGCCTCCGAGCCCAAGGGCACACCGCGCATGGCGCTGCCCAAATACAGAGCATCCATCTTTTTGTCCAAGTAGTACTGCGCGCCGCCGTTGCGCGTGTCCTGGTTGGCCACAGTTGGCACACTGCAGCGTCCGCCTTGGTGTCGCGATTGGTGTCGCACGCCGCCGCCGCTACCGCCACTACCACTGCCGCCTCCGCCGCCACTGCCGCTGTGTGCGCCGGCCGCATCGCTGGAGTCTTCCGTGTCGGCGCTGTTGCCGTGCAGCAGGTAAGCGCTTGGCCCGTACTGCAGCAGATGCTCGAGCGCGAGGAAGTTTCGCTGTTGCGCGGGCGGCAAGCGCGCCTGCTGCTGCTGCAGTTGTTTGGCGTGTTGACGCTGCTGTTGCTGCGGCAGATTGCGCCCCACCGAAGCGGAGCCCATGGACGCGTACATGGCGCTGCCGGCGCCGTTGAGGCCATGTCGTCCGCGCAGCTCGAAAGTCGCTGCCTTGCGTTGCACCGGCAGCGGTGCCTCATCCAGCGAGCTGTGCGAGGAGCTGCGCGACAGCTGGCGGTACATATCGGGCAAGCCGCGGTTGCGTTGTGTTGCCGCTGCTGCTGCGGCCGCCGCCGCCGCTGCTGCAGTTGCGTCCTCTTCAATCTCAGCGATCTCGTCGATCAGGCCGTCCACTGTGTCGCCCTGCTGCGACACCGAAGACGTGTACATGATGTCGTCCGCGTCGATGCT
This sequence comes from Neria commutata, assembly GCA_963457695.1. Lineage (NCBI taxonomy): Eukaryota > Metazoa > Arthropoda > Insecta > Diptera > Micropezidae > Neria > Neria commutata. The sequence continues at coordinate 60,762,735 of OY735245.1, forward strand.
CAAGTCGGGCGAGTTGCGCGACATTTGGTAGACCTGCGGATCGAGCGGGCTGGAGCTAAGCGGATGATGGTAGGGCGGCGGGTGATGGCCCGTTAGTGAGTCCATGACAGCGCTGTTGCGGCCCAGGGACGCCAGGGGACACTCAAGGCCATTGGGCGCAGGCACAGGTGCACGGCGTGCAGCTTGATGTGTCATGCTGGCAGCGTTAAAGTGAAAATGATGCCTGGAGCAACCTGCAATGGCGAGAGTGCAGGAATGTTTAATGGAAGATGTGAAAATCTGAAAGAGTTCAAGTTATTATAGTATTAGGAACATGAAACAAAACCTAAACAATCAATTGTAAATTCAATGCCACTCATTCACTTCCAGCAAGGTAATCCCTTCAAGGCAACAATTTATGGCTTCGATAACATTTCTGACATTTTACAAAAGGTATACAAAAGAAGCGTGCTTAATGCTCTTCGTGTGGGATTTACGACGAGCCCAGAGAGGCTTAGTTACCAAAGGACAGAACACATTGACAGAACGCCTGTTCTTGACGCTGCATCATCATCGCGCTACTTTTATTTAAAATCACTTAAATAAATATCGAAAACGACGACTCTCTGAAACGATCGCACTGATCTCGCTTGAGAGAAATTGAGCCTTTACTAGGAATTTTGTGCCCTCTAGGATCAGTTCAAAGACTGCAAAATGAGGCGGGGCTGTGCCTAAAATCTACTCCACTTCAGAAGCTAACGTTACGTCATATGAGATCACAGATTCAGCTAGGATCACAGCTCAGTGCCATTTTATTTAGTTTGGATGAAAATCGACGAATCATGCAAAATCTCCATGTACTCCCAATGAGCTCATTTTAATCACATTTAATGCGCTGCAATGCTGCCCAACTTATGAAGTCATAAAGATCGTTACGGCAGATAAGTTCAACTTGAAGTTGAGCGCGATATTTCGAATTTGAGTGGGCAGCGTGATGTGATGTCTGGCTGTGGTGATTAAAATGTTGCCAGTTCTGTGTGTAGATTCAATGCTGAACTAAATATCACGATCGTCTGATCAACGCGAAGGCAATTTTGTGCCAATTTCGGCTTGAACTTATGAAGCTCGAAAATCTATCGTTTTGACAATTTGTATCAAAAAAAGTGCAAACTAAAAATATGCCAATAAAAAACGGGACATCAATTATAGTTTAAGAAATATACATATTATTTGGTGGCAATAAAAAAAGGCAACAACGGAAGCCTAGATCAAGTGTTGCTAGAACTTAGTTAAAGATACTTAATAACACGACTTGGAATTGTCGCAGGGCTCATCCCACTAAAGGATTTAATCGACAAGACGTCGGATCTGGCTCAGACTTCAACAGATAGGCAGATATATTCGAAAGGCTAGCGAGCTAAAGGAAGTTGAGTTGTACAAGATCTTGCGCTTTGCAAAGATCACTTGACGGTTCAACAGCCCTAGACTCTAAGGTTACTGCTAATGCAGAGGACCGGCGTTGACAAGATGAAAGAACCAGAAGGCCTAAATGTCTGGTGCATAGGCACTATCCTGCTTAAATAATAAAAATAACAGTGATCGCGCGTCCTAACGGTACATTGGAAGTCTGTTGAAATTCAAAGATTATCAAATATTAGCATAGCTCCTTACTATAATTATTGAAAACTTTTCTCCGGCTTCAATCAGCGCTTACTCTGAGACTCAACTGGCTAGAATTAATTTCATGAAATCTGCTTAACATAAAATGGATTTGGTTCGAGAGTGCGTAGAAATTTATTTAAAATTTCAAACATTAAATTTTTCGTATTTTTTTACAAATTCTTAGTAAAAAGATGCTTAATTGAAGTTTTTTTTGTTAAATTGCATATTATTTTATAACGATTTCACAATCTTCTTTGGCTGTTAGTAAAAATCGAATTTTTGTTTCATACTTTTTCTACATATTTTCAACTCTGATCCTGCTCATGCTCAGGTTCATTTACATGGCATACTATATATGAGTAGTTATGGCTGTAACTTGTCGAGATCACCGTGATTGTTGTTGGTGTTGTTGTTGCAAAATATTTGTGTTGCATATTCCACGCTAATTTCTACGATATTCAATTTACATACGTACATACATACATATTTGAAAAGACTTAAAGTAGAGCTGAGAAGCAGCAACTTCAACAACGTCCAACGTGACAGCGCTGCAGTACATGTTATTCCCGGGAAGGGTTCATCAAAAATATGCTGGTTGTTGACATGGTAAACAACTTTTTTCTACTTCCAAACGAACGCTTCGTACAGAGGGTGCAGAGCAGTAGCAAGGCAAGGGCTCTGCGTACACTGCTTCTTAACAAAAAGCTAGCGCTGGAGTTGGAGCAGCGGCATTAAGCGACAGCGACTTATGCTCAAAACGCAGCAGACCACCTGCGCGCTCCCACTGACTACGTGCGCTCTTCGCGCTGACCAGCCAAGCAACGATGCTGATAATGATAAGCGCTGTTGCTAGTTTATGTGCATGATTGCGATGATGATGATGATGACGAGGACGAGGCTGACGCTGACGAAGACGCGTAGAATGACGAGCAGTGCGCTAAGTGCATGAGGAAAATGTCGGCTGATGACGATGTCGATGATTGGCAGATAGAGCAGTACAAATATTTCCCTCAGGCTAACGAAATTCTTGCGACTCGGCAGCGATCGTCGCCGGTGCCTTTAAAATGCGACGCACTGCAGCCGCTACGTGGATTCTTTATTTTATTATAAAATAAAGCGAGCGAAATGTTTTGCAACTGCTGCTCGTAATTGTGCAAATATTTACATAAGCTGTGCCGCACGACAAATAGGCGACGGTGAAAGCAGCAGCAGCCACCGCCGCAATGAACTTTGCATACGGCGCGCCGATCACGAATCGCTGATCATGTAAACTCGAGCCCGAATCTTATGTCGCATTTTGGTATAAATATCGATACAGATCATGCGAAACGGCCAAAATGTGTTGCTGAACAAGATGCATATCGGCTGCTCGCTGCTGCTGCTGCTGCTGATATCGCTGATCGTCATCGGCAGCGACGCGCGCACACGCTTTACGCGCAAAGGTGAGATTGGCTCAACTGCTCAAGACGGCCGAAATGCTGTTTTTTTGGCACTACAAAATATATAATAAATTTCTCAAAATTTTGCAGTCTGCAGTTTGCCAATGGAGGAGGGACCCTGCAAGGCGCTGAAGCGGCAGTTCTACTACAATGCGAGCAGCGGCTTGTGTGAGGCATTCAACTATGGCGGCTGTCAAGGCAATGCCAATCGCTTTCTCACGCTCAAGGCCTGCCAGCAGACATGTGAAATGGACGTGTGAAGAAGTACTAAACATTTGTAAAATCTATTTTTAATAAAGTTAGTTTTTTAAACAATTTTAAGACAAACTTTTTTGTTTTTACTTTGTGCAGAACTAATGCGTGCTGCCAATTGTTTGGCGGAGGCTTCTGCCGCACAAAATGCCAGGGTATTACACAGCTTCGTCTGCTTGTGCGGCTGCTGGTCTTTAACAGGAGAAGTCCGCAGCAAAGAGAAAGTAGTTTATTCTGTGATTGTCGAGTTTTTTATATGAAATCTTTCTTTGATTATTGACCAGCTTTTGCTTAGTGTTCTCGATTTGAGTTTTTATTTATTGATTATGTAATTTTACAATATGATTTGCAACTTTTTGCTCAGCCCTTCCGGGCGCCGGCCCCTGTACACGTGCTCACGCGTTGACGACCTGAAAGAAAGTGACTATTCGCATTGCAACACGCAATTTTTTGACAGCTGAACAGAACAGCTGATTCGAATATTTCTTTTGTAGGTCTTCGAATAAAGCCAAAACCGCACGGATTCTGCAAGACCATTTCAAACCAGAATCGGCTTGCAATTACAACAAGAAAGCAATGCTGACTTGTTTTTAACAAAACTGCCGAATGCGCCAGCAATTTCTGCTTCAGGCACTTCTCTGCACTGATACTATTCACTCTTCATTTGTATCAGTGATGAACTTTTCAAGCTCTAAACACAAGCACAAAATGTCATTGCATTAATTTGATCATCACTGATACCGCTCGCTAATTACAATAGTTTACCATAAAGCTGCATCCTTTAGCGTCTGTATAAATTTGTTGGCATAAAACAAAACGCAAAAAATCTCGAAATGCATCTTTTTGTAAGACTTAAGTTGAATATGTAAATTTTTACGTAATTTTCAGTTTACGTAGTTTTTTATGATGCTACTGTGACCATTAAAAATGTGGCCAACATTTCGCATATTTTTATCATTTTATGTGCAGCCGTTTGGGGCACTCTAATTGCGAAATTGCATATGCAAGTAGCTGAAGATTTCCAAAGCGTTGCAACTTTCTAATCTCCAACATTTGGTGCGTCCTCCATTCAGCTACTCAGCTACTCAGCTACTCAGCTACTCAGCTACTCAGCTACTAACCCAAAACGATTCCAATTAAGCAATTTTATGAATGCGCTCTCTTTCGTAAAATGCCAACATAAAATTCAAATTCGAACAAAAGTGAAGCCCAAATGCCAGGCTCTTTCTGGGCGCTGCTGTCGCTTTATGAAATTTATGACCAATTGTGCAGAGTGACACTTTTCACCATATAAGCGCGGCTTAAGCGTTATTTTGACAAAACAACAAAGGCTCAACTAAACGCGTCGCGCTCGATTTACATAATCAGTTTCTATTTCTACGCGCATTGCGACGCGCGCGGTTTTGGGAAAAAGCTGTGCACTGTTGTTGTTGCAGTAGGGTTGGCCAAGAGCCGCTCGTCGCGCTATGCCACATTTTTGGTATAATAATATTAGTTATTTACTTATTTTTGGGCTTCATTTTGCCTATTTGTCTCAGTATTGCTTTTTACCAACAAATATTCTTTAAAGTAGGTTGACTGTTTTTTTTTTTTACCAAATTTTGACACGATGATCGATAAAAAGTGTTAAATTATGCAAATAACACATTCAAATTCTTAACGATTTGTTTGACATTTTCTCAAATAACTAACAATATTTCTTGTGACTGCTACGCTTGTTGTTGTTGTTATTGTTGTTGCATGCTTTTATATAAGTATAATGCCATAAATTATGTAGCAGAAAAAAAAACGCCGCTTGATATGCCAGTTGAGTCACATTCCTCGAGCGTTTCGCTGCTTAAATTATAAGTGGAGCAGGCGCTTTCCAAAATCAACAGCTTTTGAGTGATCTTTTTGAAGGGAGGAAGGTCTTTGCTCTCAGCAAGTTGTTAAGCATATGAAGATGGATACGGAATAGTACAAGCATTGCATATAAAATTATAATATAGAAACGGTTGTATTAAAAAAGCACAAACATGTCAATTGTAATTATTTGCTCACAATATGAGAGTGAGAGAGAATTTTTCAGGCCAGTTGTGAATTTCATTTTAGATCATAATTGAAATCGATTGCTATTGAAATAGGGCCATGAAACATGACAGCTTTGCTTTATTTGTATTGTTTTTATAAACTCGTTTACTAATAAAATTATTGGTATGGTTTTTATAAACTGCTTTACTAATAAAATGCACGCTTAATAATGTCGACTTAATGCACGAAAAGGCTCAAGGACGGAAGCCTTGCCATTCGGCAACTGTAAGGCCTAATCGAAAAAAGCGATCTAAGCTTCGGTGTAAGCTTAAGGTAAAAGAAGCCTTAGCAGAGCTTAAAGCTTCACAGAGATTTTATAAGGCATGTTGCAAAGTACCAACACCTGGCCAAGGTTCAAATGCCTGTGCAAGACTAGTAAACGGAGCCTGAGCTGAGTTTAAAACTTCTCTGAATTTTGTTGAGGTATGCTGAAAAGTACCAAAGCCTGCCCAAGATTCAAATGTCCATATATGAGTAACGAGTAACGATTGCAAGGAATTTCTATGCTCGAACAAAGGTTCTTCAGTAAAGTATTGGATTATGCGCCAACATTCAAACAAACAAAGGCGTAGTCCGTAGTGTTTTGTTTGAGCTGCGTAACTTGGTGAAGAGCAGCGTAAATAAAGCTTGTAATTATGCATTTAGTAATACACTTAACCAAAAGTCCATACAAGCAATATGCTTTTATTTTGAATAAGAAAAATACATAAGCTTAATGTATGATTTTCATTAATTTAATGCATAATTTCCATTGGCTTAGTGAATTTTTTACTTAATAAATGATTATCTTTTACTGAAGGTATGTATAATTTTCATTTGATGAGTTCAATTAACCAATCATTTATTGGCTTAATGTTATTATTTTGACAAAAATTTACTTTAAAAGCAATGCAAATAATTTCATTGGCTTAATTAAGTTCTAGATTAAACTAAGAATAATGTATTTTTAACTTGTGAGTATGCGTTCAGTGTACATACATTTACACAAGCAGCTGTCGTGTCATTAATAAAATATTTCAAAACAATCTTCTTAGCGTCACTGGTATGCAAAAGACAAATTATAGAAGAAAAAAACTGATACTTGAAGCTGGCGTCTTAGATACGCGATGTTAGAGCCCAACCCAGTTATGTACATATGTATGTATGTATATGCAACAACAAGCGCAGATACTTATTTACATGTGTGTTTGTGGTTGCGATGAAGCAATACAAAACTTAATAGCAACAACAGCAACAACAACAAAGACTCGCAGTTAACAAGCATAACAGGAAAGCAGCAGAGAAATGACAAAAGCCAATGACAGTGTTTTATATAAGACGTTAGCCACTTGACGGGCGGGGGCAACGCGGAGAGCATGCAACAAACTTGATATGGCCCATAGTATTGAGCTTAAAAAACCAAAGAAAGGCAGCAAACGAATAATAATATTGGAAAATATTGAGAAATAGTTTTATACATTTTTATCTATGTATGTATGTATGTGGATATCTGGCCAAGTGGGAACGGGCCAACAACAAGTGAAACAAATGGCACTCACGCACGATTGATGCGGCCGGTTGAGTTCGAAGCAGTTGTGGCCGACTGGAATTGGGTTACCTTCAAGTTAAGACGAGGTCTTAGGTTACACACAGGTACACACAATCACCACACACACGCACACACACACACACACACACACACACAAGGCACAGCCTACGCTTTGTTTTAGGCCATACATTCTAAAAAGCGAGCTAAGCGCTTTTTACTTGGCCATGCTTTGAGCTGGGAGCTACCAGTTGGGCACACACAACGAAGTGTGGGAGCGCAAAAGTGGCCAAAAGCTGTAAAACTAAAACGTTGTGAGCGGGGGAGGGGGGGAGGGGGCAAGAGCTGCGCAGCGGTAGGCTAGATATGCAAAAGAAAGCAAATCCATTCTCAATTGGCAGCGCACCCAAAGCCACAAATTCTGCTGCAATTGTTCCTTATGGCAGGTGGCAATAAGACTGACTACTGACTGCTTGATGAAATTTTGTGCTTGTAAAATTTGGCCTTCGATTTCTCGCTATTTTTTCGACTAAAATGTCAATAACAAATTTTGCCAATTTGTTGCTTTTTTTCGTTAAGGCATTATTTTTACTCAAAAGCAGTTACGCATAGGCGTGTGTGTGAGCTGACTTATAAACTTGTAGCACATGTGTGAGTGTGTGTGTGTGTGCATTTGCTAAGGTCAACAGGTTTTGGGTGTGTTTAACAAATCTAAAAAATTTCAATTTAAATTTTGTATTATTATTTATGTTCGCTTTATATGAATATTATTAATTGTTTTTCTATTTTGGCAGTTTGTTAAGAGCAAAGCAGAGTTGCCAGTTTGTTGAATTTAAATTAAATGGAATATATGTATATACTATATTGTTATATGGAGTTATCTATGAAGTGGCAATACTCTGCGCTTAATGGATTTTAAACTCTTATATATTAGAAATGGTTTGACAAATCGTCAATCTGACATTATTATGTCAAGATCTTCGTCTAAATATTGCTATTTTACTCAATATTATATGATTTGTAGAGCATCTGGAATAAGCGCTCCTGCTTGGAATAATTTCAATCTACTCTCACATAAAATAAGGCAATTTTACTGTTCAAATAGTTATATGAAGTTAATATGAGTATTGAGTAATCGGGCTACTAGGATCGCATCGCTTGCCATTGAAAAAATTGCAGCAGAAATTGCAGAAATTTCCCAAATCATCGATCAATTAAGTTAAATCAAAAAAATCAAGTCTTTAATTATATAAAAGCAATACAAGCTACACGACCTTTATATTACGAAAGCAACAGTCATTAACTGTCATGTTGACAGATATGTCAAAAATGTCAGAGAATGCTGCAAATCGCTTGCAAAATTCAATCGAAATGAGCGCAAACGTTCAAAATACAATTACAAGTAAAAAAAAAACAACGTAATTTGACAAATTGATTCTTTGACGTAGTATTTGTGTGTTTGCTTGTGTGTGTGTGTGTGGCAAACTTGTGTACGTGTAAGTTCCGCTTCGTATTGGCGCAACAATTAAAACTCAAAATCGCTAAAATACAAGGGAAAAATGCAAACCTTGAGCGCCAGTCGCCAGTTTGCGAGACGCCGTTGACGAAAGCGATGACGACGGCATCATTAAAGCCGTGCTCGAAGCTGAGCGCCTCTGAGTGGTGCACTTAAAGCGTTCAGCGAGCGATTGCGCATATTTTTGAGAATTGTGCGCTTTATATTTTTTGCTGGCGGTTTCAGTTTCTGCGGCGCTGCCGCCACTTCAACCGCTGCCGCCGCCGACAAGTTCGCAGCGAACCGCGTCAATGGCCAGCAGCAGTGACATTAACGTCACCAGTACAAAAAGCATTTGGGGCTGCGCGTTGCCTTAGTACTTCAGTTGCTCAGTTGCTCAGTCTCTCAGTCATGCAGTTCGTCCGTTCCATTCGGTCCTTCCGTTCTGTCAGTTGGCTCGTTTGCATTGCAGCTGTAAAGCATTTGTCATGCCAGCACCACTTTGCATTCCGTGCCGTTGTCAATGCGGAATTTGGGCAGCCGCAAGCAGCGGCGGAATGCTTGAAAAGTGGCAAAGTAATACTTTGAATGGGCTGAGTTTCATTCGGCGATCGCTTCGAACTGGCGCAGAATTGTTGCTGCTGGCTGTAGCAGCAGTAGCAGCAGCTGTTTCTTTTGTTGTATTTAATATTGTTGTCGTTGTTGTTGCAACATGCGCGCATGGGTAATAAAATGTCACTGTGACAGTTAAGTGAGTGATGACTTTAATTTGCTGTTATCCTTTTGAGGGCAAATGAAACGATCATTGCTGAAGTGAGGCAGTAGCAAGGGAAATTATAATGTGACAGGCAAATGGCGTGGCCGAAACGACATATTGAAATTTAATTGATGTCTTTTCTTATTCGATTCTTTATTACAGAAACGCACAATTTTAAATCAGTTTAGTCAAACTTTCTTCGGAAAGAGACAAATTGTTTTAAGAAATAGTCGAATTGGTTTCAGAAATGAACTAATACATATGTTTGAAATTAGTCAAATTTGACAGAAAAATTGAGCTTAGCTTAGTCAAATTGATTTCAGAAATGGCCAAAGAGAGATTTCAGATTAATAAACTTGATTTCAGAAAGTTAGAAATTGATTTCAGAAATATTAAATTTGAGTTCATATCAGCGAAACTTGTATTTGCGTTATAGTCTCTCTGATTTCAGAAAGGATCAAGTATAAATTAGAAAAGGGCAAGTTGATTTCAGAAACAGACAAATTGAGTTGAGATCACTCAAGTTCAAAAATAGTTCATATGATATCAGAAGAGCAAAGTTTATTTCAGAAATGCTCAAATTGATTTCAGAATCAGATAAATGTATAGTTTATATGCAGTTATATAGCGTCTCAAATCAAACAGTAATTTTGTACTTTCTTTTTGTACGTTTTTGGAATCAAATAGAGTATTTCGGAAGTAAATGGTTGCTTTTTAAAGCAAATTGATTCTATCTGAAATCAAACATACTTTTGCGGAGTTATTTTTGAAAGCATGAACACGTTGTTATATATGAAATTATATAATTATATATATGAAAAAAATTATTCAGAGCAAAACATTCTCAAATGCTCTAGCGTAAAACAAAGCACCCCCCCCTCCCAAACAAGCTAGTCTCATATATTAACAACACAAACGACAAATTACTAATAAATCCATTAAATGAATTTTTCTTACAAGAATTAGCAGCACAACTATAGACAAATATTGACAGAACAGTTTCGGCTGAGGCAAACAGCTAAAGAGCTGAACTGAGGCTGCTTAAGACTGAAGATGCAAAGATGAAGTGTGGAATAGTCAAGGGGAGCAGATGGCTGTGCGTTACACAACCAACAACGACGATGGCTTGAAAATATTGGCGCGCATGCGCAACAAATGACTTGAGCGCGAAATGATTTATGATCGACAACACTGTGAGGCATATTTTGTAACAATTTCGAGTATTGTGTAGTATTGTTGAGGGGGGGGGGGGGGGGGGGGGGGGGGGGGTTCAAAGTAACTCAAACACTGGTTTGTATGTGTCAAAAGTTGAGGATTAGCTTAAAATGTATGCTTGTTTTAATGCTTTAGTTTTTTGCATAAGTTTTTAACAAAATTTTTGTAATCCTACACGTAATATGTGCCAGCAAAGTGGTAGTATACAAATTGACTGATTGGAAAATTTAAAGAATCGATTCATTAGTGCATATAACGAGAAAAATGGAATTTAAAAAAATAACGCTGACATGACATAAGAAAAATCGATATTTTTAGAATCCTTACTGTCTTTTCTAGGTACTATCCTTCTTGGTGAACAACATTCACAAAAGCAGAAGCTCACAGTCTGTAAACTATAAAGCTACAAAATATTTTGTTAACAGGTCAAGCAGAAAAACTGCGAAATAGCAACTTCTCGCCTTAAGAAGGAACGATCTTTGCCGTCTGATCAGTTTTATTACCACTTTGTCATAACTCACGCATACTACTTACAACAGCTGCCTTACGCGGGGAAAGGACAGCGCATTTTATCTGTTACTGTTCCGCCTTTCCGAGCATCTGACGTTGCTTGTTGGGTTGTGAGATTCTGTTCGTTCACTTTCCTTGCACGAACTTTTGAGTTGTAAGTCTTTCTCTAGTAACCACACTGTATTTCCTGCATTTTTATTTACTACAACACAATTCCCAAAACTATATCCCTTCTCTTCTAAGAAATTTCTGCTCAGTCAATCATTACAATAGGTTTCATAGCTTGAGTGCTTGAAGGTTTGCTTGTTAAACAGGGCAATTCTTGAGCCCAATTCTACAACGACTTACATACTATGTTAGAAATTTATCGATTGTCAACGCTGTAGAGACCTCTTTTCAAAAGAAACTGAAGTGCCGCACTTCAAATAATCTGCAAGCAATAGCACTTAATAGATACTGAAGTATCTGCAGCACATGTTGCCCAATGTTGAAAATTCCATATTGTTGCCATGTGTTGGCAATATCGAGTTGCCCCTTACAAGTACAATTGGTTCTTTGAAAGCCAGCACAGTAAATCAATAGCAAGAACTTTTCAAAGGAATTTTGGTTTTCAAATCAAAAAACTTTTTTCTAAAAGTAGACATTCCAATAAGCAAAGACATCTGAGGTAACATTCTTATCGATGACACCGTTCAAGTAGAGGCTAACAATTCTATTCGTATTCTAGCATTCAAGTCAGAATTGATCTCTGTTTTAATTTTTATAATAGGAAACGAGCAAACGGGAAATAAAGAAAAATTTGCCACAGCAACAAATATTTCTAGAGACTTCCATTGTTTCGCAGTATCTGGCCCAGCTGTTTCCTTCGAGCTCTGATTAGCGGCGTTTTTCAGCCTACATGCAGATCATGCATGATCATAAAGCAATAGTTTTTCTACAAAAATGGCAAAAATTTATATTTTCATAAACGAATATGAATAAGATTATTGAAAAATAAGGCAAATATTCACTTTTAAATGTTAGCAGTGAAGTTGGAATAAGGCCGACTCATATTCGTGATACTTCAGTTAAGCGCTTTTAACTGAAAGTTTTTAACAAGCTACGAAAGAAGGGCTAGAAAATGTTTGTGTTTACTATAAAATTCACTTTTTTATAAGACTTTTTTTATTGCTTATTGCAAGCCAAAATGTCAAGGCTACTTAGTCTCAGCCCTGCCGTGAGCATAACTTTTATTATAGAACAGAACAATAGCAACAACCATAACAGCATTGTTGACGACTAATATAACAAACAACAACAACAGAAACAACAAAAACAACTACAGCGAGACGAGACAAGACGAGCTCAGCATGTGCCACAGCACTTCATAAAATTTCAAATATCATGTGCCGTCAATTGCGGCTGCTAACAAAGGAAGTCATAAGTCAAGAACGGCAAGAGCAGCAAATGACTTGAAAGCATTAAATTGCCACTAAAATGAAAAAGCAACAACAACAGCAACGATAGCAACGATAGCAGCAGCAGCAGCAAATAGAAGAACGCGCAGGAATAGCACAAAATGTTTGAAGGCGAATTAGAAGCGAGTGGCAAGGAACAGCGGAGCGGCACGAGCAGGGCGTGAGGGGCAGCTGTTGCGGTTTTTATGGCTGAAATGTTGACATGCCAAAGCAACATGTGGGCCAACATAGCAACAACAACAACAACAGCAGCAACAACGCCAGCAAATGCATAGTAATTATCAAGCCTGGCAAATGAGCCGAACGTCGTCGCGCCGCCAATGCAGGCCAAGCACAGTCCCAAACTCGCAAACAAGCAAAAGCTTAGCGCGAATCGCTCATTTATTTAAAAGTTTATTATGTGGCGCCGCTGTCGTCACCGTCATCTGTGCCGCACTCCCGTCGCGGTCGCCGTTGCCGCCACTCGATTGGCCCACTCAGTCAAGTGTGGTAGCTACCGTTTGGCTTTAAAGCCAATTTACCGCCACTCGCCGTGTGTGGGTAGCCGCCGCATGGAATGCGCATGAGTGTGTGTGTGTGTGTGCATGTAAGTGAGTGTGTTTTGTTTTCGAACTTGAGCTGCATTTGGCAAAGTGTCAACTTCATTTAGCGCCCGCCTTAAAGCTTCTGAGCAATTGCACGCGCAACGGGGCAAGTGACAAGGGGAACGCGGTGTCAGAGTTGAGGCCAGTGATGCCAGCTTTTTGCAACATATTCGTGCAAAATAAATAAAACAAAGCAAAAGTCATCGCATGTAAATAGAACAAAAAGAAGATAACTTGCCAAAGACTCAGTAAATGGAAATAATTCCAAAAGTAAAAGAAACAATGAAAAAACAAGCTTTTTTGCAGACATATAAGTAAGCTATATTTAAAGTCTTTTAAATTGATAAGTATATGCTTACTGGCAATGTCTAATATTTATAATTTCCACGATGCCTCTCACGAGGAACCCTCATTGAATCTTTTAATGCCGCGAAAGGGGCAGAAAGTTGTGAGTAATTATTGAAAAGGAGAAGTTTTTCGGCTATACTTTATAATAAGTAGAAATTTAAATTTAATTCAATTTAGTGATTTCCAATTCAAAGAATGTACAATTCAAGAAAAGTTCAAGAAATTTGAATTCAATTCTTAACTTATATTCTCTTATAATCATTTTTTTTACAAACCACATGACATTAAAATTTTTTGAAAAATACTACTTTATAATTTCGACAATTTTGCATGACAGCAAATAAAAGAAATCTATCGAAATTAATATTTTTGGCAGCGTGGCAGCGTGGCAGCACTGGCTGAGGCATTGCCTTTGCATGTGAACACAACCGTGCAACATGTCAAGGCAAAAAGACAGTTAGACAGACGGACAGACAGGCTGAATAGCCATACAATCCGGCAGCGGGGGTGCAGCTATAGTTCAAGCGCTTTTGATTTTTATGCGATTTGTGACAATTGCTGCCCGCCTGCCCCCGCTTGTCTGCCAGCCCGCAGCTTGCCACGTTGTGGTATTTTGCAGCTTGTCTGCTGTGGCTGTTGCTTCTAATGGATTGTGACTTTTCGTTGATGTCATTTGCATGACATTTCAATCACTCATATTTGTGTGTGCTTCCCTTCCGCACCCTTTTTGCCTTGCTTGCTGTCCAAGTGCGAAATTATTGCCGACTGCGTGGGCGTGCGCACAATATGCAAGCGGCTTAATTTAATTATCTGTCGTGAGTGTGTTTTCTTTGTTGTTGTTTTTGTATGTGTCAAAATCTGACAAATAAAATTGCATAAATTTTGTACTCATTGCCAGTGAGATCAAATGCGGCTGTACCATAAAAACGAAAGACTTAAGCAACGAACGTTCGGCTGTGAGTTTGTGTGTTTCGGGCAATAAAAAGTGCATGCAATCACATTTTAATGTCTTTTAAAGTGTTTCCTTTATAAAAAAAGCGTAGTCGCAAGCCAAACAAAGAGTGCTTTACAGATTTGCGGTTCGATAAACGACTGCAGAGCTTCGGTACCACTCACTGGGCTCAAAAACCCGTTTATTAGAATTTTCGAAATAATTTTTCGTTTGGAAATGGCTTTCCAGTTAACTTGAACTAACAGTTTGCTTTATAAAATGTTGCACTGTGACTTTATTGAAATGTTATATAAAATTGTTGTATGTTTTATTTTGCAAACGAGCGCAGGAATAGAATAGAAACAATTTGATATGGGTTAAGGATACGATCTATTGATAAAGAAAAGCCCTCAAGCTAAGGGGTCTTACTTGACCCAGTAGAAATGTTTCAGAGGGCAGACCGATTAAGGGGATTGTGCTTTGACAAAGAATTGTCGGGAAATATCAGAAAAATTCGATCTTTTTCTCAAGAAATTAATATATATTACTTGTCGAATGCTCTTGTAGGCTAATATTGTTTTTGTTGAACTAAAACATTTTTGCATGTAAATAGTTGGAAAAAGTTGAGAGTTTTGATATTCTTATAAAGAGTTTTCTTATAACGAATATTTCTCTGGAACACAAAATTTTCACATGTATAACTCTGCATATACATATATTGTATATATAATTTTTTCAAATCATTTTTCCTATGCATATGTATTTCTTAGCGTAACAAAAGTATAGCATAATTGGAGACAAGCCCAAACGTTAAAAATGCAGCTTGAAAGTGGAAAACAAAGTGCAATCATTAAAAAATGTTGGCTTCCGATTCCTGGGACATTACTTCCTGAGCTGTCTGGCAGACTTGTAAAAAACGCCACCAGGACATATTGACAAATATACCAGAGCCACAAAGTGGCTCCCATACATGGGAAGTGTATAGGTGAAAATCCCACGTGGTAACAGAATGGGCCTTTGGCCTAAGTGATGTCCTCGAGACGACCACTTAACCTACCTACCTACCTAAAAAATGTTGGCGATCGTCGGTCAATGTATAAATTGAAAATGAATTCACTTGAAGATGAAGACGAAGAAGAGGTGGCCGATGCTGATAAGGTGTTATCTACATAAGGCAATATTTCTTCATCAGTTTACGACATTTCAAAACTTACTGTAGTTGAAGAACAACAAGCCAATTACGTTATATGTTCCTTTGAATGTTATACAGGGTAAGTGAGTGACTTTTAAAGATTATAAAGTGTCAAAGTGTAAGCCAAAAAAACTGATTGCTTGAATTAAAAATGTTAAAAGTTTGCGAATCCGCCAAATTCTTCAATTTTTCTATAATACGCATTTTCTATAGAACGAACTAATTTTCCAGCATACTGCAGATTTGCTATAAGAAATCTCAACAGATACCAACATATTGATTGCATATTTTTTTGGCATACACTATGTATGGCTTTATTAACAATTAACGGCACACTCGAAAGAAAGTTGAAAGATGGCAGAGTTGCGTGAATTTTTCTTACCTGCAATTACATGCTGTGCCGTTATACAATTTAGCTGCTAATCCAGTGGAAACTAAAAATACGTATCGATGCACTGCTGAAGTTTCTATGCCAAGCAATAGCTTTGTTGTATCTTTAACTACGCTCGATTTTTACACTTCGGCGATTTTTTGTAATTTTCCAAATTATTTTAAAAATTTCCACTAACAGAAATTAGCGCGTTCTTGCGTTTTTTGCTATTTAGAATGTGCTGTTGAAATGATGAGTAGAAATGAGAATATTTTAATAAACAAGCGCACTTTTTGCAGTTTAAAAAATGTTGGAAAAAAATAAAGAAAAATAACGTTTTTCTATGCATTCTATGCTATGAATGCGCTTTGATGTTCTTTTCACACTAGCACTACTTTTTTTACAACCATTACAACAACAACAATAACAACAACAAGCATGGCAAGCCAGCAGCAACTAACGTCTTGAAGTTATTGTGTCTGCGCTCGCATGCGTTGGGCATACTCCTTCCTGCACATACCTACTCCTGATTTACACACGAGCATTTTTTATTTTGGAAAACATCCAATTTGCACACGAAAATTTTACTTGCCGGAATGACTCGACTTAATGAGCAAGAGAGATAAAACGTAGGCATATAGTGCAGAGTAGTGCATTTTTCTTGCTATAAAATATGTTTTTTGCTCTTGCAAATTATTGACATTTGCAACAACAACATCAATGATAAAGGTTAGGCTAATCTGGCTGCCTAAAAAGAACCCTTTTGGGTTCTTAGCGTTGCCAGTTAGTGTTGCGTTTAGGAGTGGTCAAAGTAGTGATCTGTCAGAATTAGAGTCTTGTTACCTAGTTTCGAGATCTGTTCGAGCCCTGCAAAGAACGGCGCTCTTAAACAAGTCAAGGATAAAGAGAAAGACAGAATTTGTCAAACAAAACGCTAGCAGAGAAAGGACAAAGAACAAAACATTCACAAAAATAGTTGCGTCTGGAAATTTTTAATAGCAAATGTGTGCTAAAAAAGATCTTCATGTGTATGTCAAATTATGCGTGACATGCCAGACTACAACAACAACAACTACAGCTATTACATTAAGCGCATAACAACAAACACAAATTTTTCATATACTATTAACATAAGCAACGCACATTCGATGCGTTTGTCTTGTAATGAACTGCAATAAATTGCATCAAATTGAAAGAGTGAATTGCGTAGAGTTGGCAAGTTTTTGTGCCATCTGGCAACACTGTGCTACAAGCCACGCATAGAAAAAATTTGCACCGTGCTTGATTTTTCGCGCAAGAAATTTGTGCAAAGCTTTAATAATAATTTGCTGCAATTCTAAGACGACGGCAGCAGCGCAACTGCAACAACAATACAACAACAATATTAGCCACGGCAGCAGCAGCAGCAGCAACTGCAACTATCGTCAGCAGCCAAGCAGCGACAACATTCCAACGTGTTGCTTTTGTGTGTCGCAGAGTGTGTGAGTGTTAATGCATGTAAGCTGTATGTGTAGCTGTATGTGTGTGTGTGTGTGTAAGTGTTGTGCCAGTGTTGCCAATGCAAACTTACTGGCAGTTGTTGCCAGTTGTACTACTTTTTTGTTTGGGTTTGCTGCTGCTTTGTTGTTGTTGCTGTTGGTATTGTTGTTGGTATTGTTGTTGTGCAAGTGACAAGCCTGTTGCTGAGTGCAGTTGTCATTGCTGCAAAATATCATGTTGGCCTACTGCGCTCCTCTCTCATTCTGAGTTGTCGCTGCTGCTGCTGCTGCTGCGGTTGTTGTTGTTGTTATTGTTGTTGTTCGAATATTATTGCTGGCATAAAAGCGCAGCACAACAAGCAGCCACTCACGTTAAGCGTCTTGCCAACCAAATGCAAGAAACCAACAGCCAAAGCAACAAAACAAAAACAAGCAAAAAGCAACGGAAGATGGAAAAGCAGCAGCAAAGAAGCAGAAAAACATGAAAACTTGTAATGGTCGCGCAGTGACATTTTTGCACGCTGCGCGTATAGAGAAAAATATATATGAAAATATTTTGCTGAGTCTTTGTCTATGTGTGTGTGTGTGTGTGTGCACTTTTGCAGGCATTCAATTTATAAAATTTATTTTTACAGCGCTTATTTTTGTTTAGAAATCAATCAAGGCTCTGGCAGTTTCTCAATGATTTTGCGCAATATTTATAAAATAAAGATTTTAACTCGAATTGATAAATCTTTTAAATGCAAAAAATTAATTCGAAAATTAATTATCAAATTTTGCCGCCACATGCAAATAAAATATGTTTCGAAATGTTTTTAAAGCAATATTTTGAGCGCTCTTTCGAAACAAAGCTCAATTGAGCACTCATTTCACTACAGTCGATATTTGCTGTGCTGTTGGAGTTTCTAGCATATATATATAAAATAATTTTTGATATATTTTCAACTCAGCTCAATAAGTAAACATTGTTTGCAAGGCTTTGTTAAATTACATAAAGCATTGCTTGATATTATGCATTATTTTCAACTTGATTTCAATTTGTTTGAGCTTTGTTTCAGCTTTGCTATACAACTAGATATCAAGGCTTGTTCTCTAACTTGATGCTGGCTTTGTTTTCAATTTGATTTGAAATCGAAAATCAAACCTTGTTAACATGCTTGATTTAGCTTGGCTTCAACTTGATATCAAACTAGATATCAAGCCTTGTTCTCCAACTTGATGCGGACTCTATCATATTTATGGCAATGATTGTTTTTAAGTAAAAACCAATTAAATTTTTTCAAATTCAAAGCAATCTTTGCTATCATGTTGTAGGCATTCGCTAATATCAAGTTGAGTTGGAAAGCAGGATTTGCTCTCACATGTTCTCTATTTATTGAAAAACCATTATCTTTACGTTGTTATAAAGCCTTGTTTCAAGTTAAAAATTAAGCTTTGGTATTAATGTAAGCGTTCAAGATCGTTTTCAGAAAATTAGCTCGCGGAGAATGCGCTTAAAAATATGCAGAAAAATGGGAGGGAGGTGGTTGAACAAAGTATCACAGTTTAAGTGTCAATAAAAGTTTGGTGTCACTATGGAACAGCATAGTATATAGCCGCCATTCTATTATAACTTAAGCTTCTTCTGTTCGATTTTATTGCAATGATAAGGCTTGGAAGCTGGCAGCGTTGGCATTGGAGCCCGCTACTGTGCACATTTCAAAGGCTGCAAAGCAGAGCATAACAATTTTCAAACAATTTTCATTAAACTTTGCATTCAGCACTTTTGGTTTGAATGGAATTGGTAGCGAGTTGGGTTCGACTTGAATTGGGCGCACTTCAAAATAACAGAACATTGCTTCTTATGCCAGCGTTTTACGCTCTTGATATAACATCCTGTTACAAAAATTAACTTTTGGTTTCATACATTAACAAAATCAATACGTTTACGAAGGTTTAATGTTTTGCAAGATGTTGCAATACATTTTGGCATTTAATAAATATTTCTCTGACAAAAGAAATTTTCAAAAATATTGAAAAACAATTCTTTTTAGAATACTTAAAAAAGTCATATGACTAGCTTATATGAAAAAAGGAAAAGCAATTAGAATCAATAGGGGTATTCCCTATCCGGTGCAATTGGTCCTGCAAAAGAGCAAATGCAAAATATTTTTCCACCTTTTGCATACACAACAACAAAACACACTGGTTTGCTTTTGCATTAAAGTCACAATTTTCCTAGACCAAAATCCATTGCGTTTAGTGGAAAATATTTGATGCAAAATATGAGCATAGTTGCCAGCTTGAAAAGTCCCACTTATTGGTGTTATAAATATTTACCCAAGATTTCATTTGCTGCATTTTCAATTAAGAAGTAGCTTAATTGTTGTTTTTCGCTCTTTTGTGGCATTTTTTTGAACACTCAAATAAAACAACTGTTTGACAAAAACATTTGCAGGGATTTCACAATCGGCCATTCCCGATTAAAAAAATGCCAAAGAAAAATTTTGCTTTTGCTCCGGATAAGGAATACCCCTATTGTATTTTTTGTACACGTAAATGAAATCGTAAGTAAATATTTAAAACAGCAACAACTGCAACTATTCAAGCTGGCAACTATGCGCCTAAGTTTGCATCTAAATTTTAGCCAGCTATGCAAAAGGTTTTGGTCTAGGAAATTTCCTAGTGACTGTGTTGCATTTGCAAATCAGAGCGTTTGTTGTTGTGATTGCATGCAGTGGGCAATTTTTTTACATATGCACCTTTGCAAGGCAATTTGCAACCGATCGTCTATACGCCCAATATCTTGTATTTATATTTGTCAAAATGCATTTCTGGCTGTTTGTCTGTGCTGCACACTTCACACTGACAAATGCTGCCAACTCAGCGCTCAGCGGCGCTGCCTTTTGCAATTCAACTAATGGCAATGTGCTGCCTATTCGCGGCAGCAATGATTCCTTTCGCTCATAATTTGCATATGCCACAGCGCTTCCCTACCAACTGCTCACACTTACACACACACACAGGCACACTAGCACCTTTCCTTTGCCGCATTCAAAAAATTTGCCAAGTCGCCACTTTTATTAGTGTGCGTGTGTGTGCGTCTGCGTCTGTATGTGTGTTTGCTTGCCATTTCCAAGGTGTGATTTTAATGTGACAACTTTTACACTGCACTTATACAAATAACTTTTCGCACTTTTGCGCTCTCGCCGCAGCAGCAACGCGTAAAAGTGCGGCACGGCATGCAAATTGTCGGCCTCGAAGTGCGTTGCGCTGGCTAAAAGATTTCTCATACGATTTTATGCATTGCATTTGTGGAATTGTATATTTTTATGGTTGCTTTTGCTGTTGCGTTTTGCAATGAGCTGCACTTCTTTTAGGGAACACACATACACATACACACACAAAGGGAATTATGAGCAACTCTTTAAGCTGTCTCAATAGAAGAGTTAAAATGGCATTTGTGTGTGTGTGTGTGCCTGTGTGCTGAATAAACAAAAACAATGCATTGCATTTTTGTAGACAAAATCAAAGCTGCTCAATTGTTGCTGTTGGCATGTTGTAGTTGTTGTTGTGTTTGTGCTGCTATTGGAAACCATACAACTACACTCAAGGCAAGGCACTTCAATCTTTTTTCTGTCACTAATTATATTCTATTTTTTTTTAAAAAACACATTTTTTTAATAAAAGAAATTTTCGATAATTTTGCTGTCATCATTTTTTGGCTTTTTTAGTTTACTATTTTGTGGCAGCACTGGCGGCTGCGACATTTTATTTTTTCAATATGCAAGTATTTTACAGATTTTGTAGTTGTTGTTGTTGCTTAACGTCTGCAATCGGCAATCAGCAATAAATGAGCTCCATTTATTACACTTGAGATTCACAATTCCCTTTGCTACACTTCAAAATATTTCCATTATTACAAGCTTACATACATGCACGCACGCACACACATGCACACTCACACATTATTTGCTGCTTCTTCTTCTTCTGTTTTCTTCTTTTCCATATTCTGCCACTTCCTTATACTTCATACACTTCAACTCATTTGCATATTTTCTCTTTTGCTCACTTCTTACTATGAGCTGCTGCTTTTGTTGTTTTATTTTTTCGATTTATTGTTGTTGCTTTTGTTGTTGTTTTAGCTGCTGATCAATTCTCAACAATTCCATTCCACCTTTTGGCTGCTTTTTTCTGAGCTCTTTTTTCACTTTTGCTGTTTGTTGTGCGCGTTGTTTTTGTATTAGGCCTGAGCAGCACTTGAGCTCACCAACACACGCAAATGAACTCACGCACACACACACACACACACACTCGCAATTGCATGCGTTTATCCGCAATTCCGTTCAAGCGTATTCTGCGCACGACAACAGGTAAATGGCAACTGTTGCTGCTGCTGTCAACGGCGGCCAAGTCCGGTGTCTCCTGCTGCTGCCGTGGTGTGTTGAATTGGGCATTTGCTCAAGAGTGGCTGAGAGCAGAGATCTGCAACTCGTTGCCGCTACCGCAATGCAGAGTTGCCATATATAATAAATAAATTATTGTACTTACTCCAGCAGGCAATAAAACGAAAGATTTAAGCAACAAACTTGACTGAGTTCACTGCTTTTATTTGAAGAGCACTTAATAAGCACAACTAAATTAGAAAAAGAAGTTCTTATTACTTAATATTGCAAATTTGTTGTCCGCATGCTCTTTTGTGCTTCCCTCGTTTAACCCTATACTGCCCATTAAAGTGTTTGATGAGCGACTTTTATTTTTTGAGTATGAATTTACAGCTCTAAATTTTATATAGAAATAGCGCCTGTAAACGTGGCTTACTTCTAATTTTCCGCAGCTTCAAATTAACTAGATTTGATTGCTGTAGCTCAGTTAATACTTGTACAAAAGCGTCTCAAAATCTGTGCTCAAGGCCTAAATGTATGCTTGCACTTCCAGCGTAGAGATTAAGCAGTGCTCTCGCTGCTCTCACACTGGCCTTGCTGCTCCCTCTTGTGTATCAACTCATTTTGAAGCGCTTCAGCTTAGTTCGTTTAAACTGACCACAGCTCGTTTTATATTTTCAACATAGTTTAATAATGAAACAGTTCCAAGAGCGGCTTATTTCTGCCATTTTTCTGGTGTCGCTCAATCAGTTGAGAAATTCAAAGGAACTGCGCTGCTTGTCTGCTCTTGCGGCAGTGCTTATCATCAGTGCATGGTGATTTTTATAGTGTGGTGAGTTGTTTGCATTAGAGCGGTGCACATGCGCATTGGCTGTCTTGCTGTCTCTCAGTATCTCTGGCCAACTTAGGCCTGTTCGCCGTTTGTTTGCTATGGAATTCCTTCCTTTTCATAAGCATGTTGTAGTGGCGATCACTGTTGCCACTTGTTGTTGTTGTTGTTTTTGTATTATTACAACATTTATGACCGCAATCGATTGAGTGAATCGAGCAGTGAGCTGCAGCAAAACGAAAGAGACGCAGAGAAAAGCGAGAAATTGAAATTTCACAAAAAAGAGCAGCAAGTCAGGCATAAACCTAGACACGATCGGTTGGAACTTAAGCCGATCGTGGCAAGCAGCTAACTATTGGATCGAATCGCCTCGCATCGCATCGCAGCGACCGAGCAAACGAGTTCGTCGTTCCCAATTGAATGGTTTGGCTGGCGGGGGGAGTATGCGAACGATTGGTGGCGAGCGGACGCGCGATGGCAGTTTAAGAATGGTTATGATCTGCGTCAGCGGCTCGGGCCTCGACGCTGGAATGTGCGATTCAGTTGGTTACGGCATGCCTGCCGGAGCAGCCACCACGTCACAATGTGCTGTGCTGTGGCTGCGCGGCGATGGCAATAATGATGGCAATAACAGCA
This sequence comes from Neria commutata, assembly GCA_963457695.1. Taxonomy (NCBI): domain Eukaryota; kingdom Metazoa; phylum Arthropoda; class Insecta; order Diptera; family Micropezidae; genus Neria; species Neria commutata. Next base: position 60,785,828 of record OY735245.1, read on the forward strand.
GCAGCAACGGCAGCCAGCAAATTTTCTGAGAGAGCCCTGAGGGCCTGAAACGTTCAGCCTGAAATGTAGCATCGACTGAGAATGGGACCACGATCGTCGATCGATGGCGGCGGCAGCGCACTTACATGCGAGCATGTTTACGACCGGTGCCAGATACAGCGGCGGCCACTCATACTGGCTGGCTGGTATGGCAGGCGGTGCGTGTACAGGTGTGTGTGTGCCTGTGTGTGTGTGTGTGTGTGTGCATGTGTGCGATGTCGTGCATTGTAGGCAGGCAGCCAGGCGCTGTTGTTGCCCGATGCGCGTCTCTTGTCTTCATGAGAATGTGAAGTTATGCGGTCGTTTTCAATTTTGTGTGTGCCTTTTTGTTGTTGTTCTTGTTGCTGCTTTTTTGCCTGTATTTTATTTCGCATCGTAGCTGAGCTGAGCTGAGCAGCATGGCATGTGGGTAATGAAATGTACCAGCAGCGGTGATAATGAAGCAGCACGATGACGTTGATAGTGGTGAAGAGCGAAAGCAAAGACCGAAAATAGTTGCGCAAAGGGCTGCGCAGAAAGAGCGGCGCAGCTCGCTAGGAAATATATGAAGTGCCGTTGCAACAGATTTCGCAGGATGCATGCTGCCAATAGCTCCTAATGGGGTACCAGTGGGAAAATCTGTGGATTTGTGCTTAAGCTTTATAAATATAGGCATAGTAAAACTGTAAATTAGTAAAATATTGTTAAACTTTTTTAAAAGACGTTTCCGAATTCTTTAAGTTTGACTTATGAATACTTCGCCTTATAGAATGTACGTAATTTTATTCTTAAACGCAGTTACAATTGGATTTAGTTCGGGTTATAGAAAATTCGAGTCATAGAATTTCGAATGTATTCTAATTTAAGAGATCATTCGACAATAAAATTCTGTACTCAAATAATTGGCAATAAGGTGTGACTTCAAATAAATAACACTTTCTACCAATGGCAAGGCAAACGGTTATGCAACTATGCAAGTTCCTCTGCGGAATCCTTTTTTTTTTTAATTTTAATATAGTACATATGATTACTCGTTAAGAAAAACTTAAATTGGTTATATACCTCGCATTCTTTAGATCGGCCTTAGAGTGTACGTTGAAGGAGTGTGGATAAACAAAAACATCTACACTTAACTCAACTCATATAAAATTACTTGAAATTGGTAGTTAATTGCTTATAGCTACTAATAGATCTAGTCGAACATAGACGAGTTCAGCTCATCTTACTTTCAGGATATACAGCTGGGCAATATCAGATGAACTCGCTAGGAAGGCAGCACAAGATAGTTTTAGCTTTATTAAACCGAAACCATGCTGCTGGCTGCCATTAAGACATAACACAACACTCTCTCTAGAATCTATAGTATACATTTTATTGAAAGAGTTTAATTGAATAAAGTGACTGCTTTCAATCAAAGCAATATTTATAACATTTATTATGTGCTTTTTATTTTTTACATATTCTAAAATTTATCAACATCGAAATATTTTCTATTGCCTGCAAATCTGGTAATAAAAGTTCCAGACTGCTTTCATATATAAGTATGCAGCTTATTAAGCGCAATTGAGTCACTTCTGAGCTATGCACAGTTTTGCTTTCATGCAAATTGCCATACTTTCCTATCGAGCTGTGCTGCATGCCTCATAAGTCAGACCAAGCTGCTTTATTTATAGTCACACATTTTATTAGTTTGTCATGCTATTTTACACATGCCAAGGATTGCCAAACAGAAATTTCCCCCAAAGTGGTGAGCACTGTCAATGGCAACCGACTTGTCTGCTGCTGCTGCCATGCCAAGTCGATTTCGAGCCAATTTCATGACAGTCGCTTGTGGCCTCAATTTCGGGCTCATTTTCATATATAATAGATAAATTCGAATTCCAACTGTTGTCGCTAGGATGAATATGGAAGGTTCATTACACTTGCAAAGAGGCATGCAAGCAAATTGTCAGTCTACTCTTGATATGCTGCTGCCTGCCCCCGGAGGCATGCAAAACGTTTAACGCACGCACTAAAAATAGACAAACGCTGGCACGGACCCAAAATGCTGGCGCTTCGAGTGCATGAGCAGGCTTCAATATGGCAAAGCATGCCAATGAAAAGCAAAAATGAGCGTAGAAAAAAAGGCAACAAAATCGGCAGGCCGAAAGCGACACAAAAGTCGAAGAACACATTAAGCTGAGGTATTGATCAAACAGCAGCGCGGCAGCACTGGCAAATTGTTGCAAATGTGGCAGGCAGGATTCAGCAGCGGCATCGCAGTGTGAGTGGCGTAGTGGCAACAGCCTATAGTCAGAGCAGCAGCGAACAAATAAAAGTCGACAAATATCAGCCGATATTAACAAATATGAATTTTGAGGTTAGAATAAGGTTAGGTTAAGAAAGCAGTAAACCCATTCTGAGGCCGAAGGTCCATTGTAATGCCTTATATATAGAACTCAGTAGATGAAGAAAGCGCAGACCCTTAGTTGTGGCTGAACCATGCTGATATTCTAGCGAATCTTGAAATATGCTCCTGAGGAATTCGTATTACTATTTCTAACAAGCTAACGAATAACCGTTTGCTCATGATTCGTAGGCGAAGTTCTTGTTGTGCTAAACAATTACATAGCAGATGCTCCATGGCTTCTATTTCTTCTTCGTCTGCACAACTATTGCAGAAGCAGTGGCTTCTATGTGATTTGCAATCGGCCAAGAGCAGTTTGGATGGAAGAGTAATGTATTTAATTCCTCTATTTTTTGGTTTTTTTTTTGTAAATTTTCAGATTATAGATTTGTAATTTATTATAATTGGTCTTTTCTTATTTTTAGTTAAATTTTTTTGTACTCCTTTGACCGGATGTGGCGGCTCTAACAAACCATCCGGAAAGCTATAAATTGCGTAAGGGAGAATGTTACAAATTTCATGACCGAAAATATTCTGAGCATATAAAGTTTTGTTGACCCCGCATTATAGTAACATATGCAATAACTATGGTAGTTAAATTTTTGTTGCTGGCTAGTATTATTTAAGTAACTTTCGAATGCACTTGATGCCACTACTAGACATCCCCTCAACTACAGCACTGCCTGCGCTAGCTCCGCCCTAGAGAAGTACCTGCCATTAGAATGCTCTCACATGTTGTTAGCATAAATGCCTCGAATTATGCTGAGGAATGCGTCGCACAACATGGCACGAAAGACATTAAAATCCCTACTTTGCACATCTAACGCTGCTGCCAGTCCACCTCACTTCCGCCCAGCCAGTCGCCCCGGCCCATTCCATGACAACAACAACGCCGCAGCAATTGTTAGCGAAATGCAATGAGGCGCGGCGCATGCGAGTCTATAAAAGGCCGCCCCAGGCGCGGCTGTCCTTTCAGTTCGGCGTGTTAAGTTGTTGATTGAGTACGATTTCGGGGACGTGCACGTCGGAGTACGCCTACGGTTGGAGCCAGTGCCGCAGCAAGTCAAACGCGCGAGCAAGCAACAATTAAAGCGCACACTGCAGCGCGCCGGAAGTTGCAACTCAGCCACATTTCCGCCTAAAGACGGTGTGTGTTGTCGAGTGTGTGTGTGTGTGTGTGTGTGTGTGTGTGCTGAAGCATATTTGCTTGTTGCCACATAAAAGCCGCAATTTGGCCAGCAACTTTTGACAAAGTGTAGCAAACTTTTCGAATATCCAGCCTCGTTTGCCGCGCACTTGCAGTTCCGTTGCAGTTCCGTTGTGTTCGCCTTTCGTTTCCGCCGCATAAAATGAGAACTGACAATTTCTTGAGCGTCGGTGCCTCAAGTAATTTGCCTAGTGCCCGTTCGCAGTCGCATTTGGCGCAGCCACAGAACGGTTCGCAGTTGTACGACTTCGCAGCGCTGCTAACGAGGGAACAGCTTCAGCAATTGCGAGGACAACAACAACAACATCAGCGTCGCTCGAGCATTTACTCCGATAAGGAGAGTGTCTGTAGTGCGGGCAGTGCAGCAGCACGTGGCAAACGCTTACGAGGCAGGCAAGTGTGGCGAGCAGCTGATGCTATGGAAAAAGTTTGAGCAAAATATAGAATAAAAAAAATTTTTTTTGGTATTTTGGTTAGAATTCTTTACATATTTTGAATTAATTTCATACGATTTCTTAATAATCATAACCTCAAAAGGTATCGTTTTCTTTATGCTGTGCATTTAATGCGCATTTAGAGCATATAGCTATAGCTAAATGCGCATTAAATACTCAGCATTCATTGGTCATAATTGATTGTCTTCGAAATTTTTCATAGAAAACTTTATGAATTGATGAAAAATATCGAATTGTGACTGCCGTACAAATTGAGCTGCAAATTTTATCACTACATACACATATTAGCTTTTTATAATCTTGAAATTAGGTTTATAATGTGTATAATGTATTTAAGGAGTTACTAAAAAAATTACTGTCCCCCAATAACCACAAAAAAAACTTGCGTAGATACTTCAACTTTTAATAGAACTCAGTCTTAAATTGCACAAAAAATAAGCGGGAACAATTGAGTTTTTCCTCAAAAACTATAAAAAGAACTTAAAGTAAGACTCTAAAAACTCAGCATGCAATGACTTTCGAAATAAATGAACGGTATTGTTTTTTGCTTTATCACTAAACATACCACAAAAGTTCGAATGACCCATTCGAAATTTCTTTTAGGATTTTTTTTGTATATAAATTTATCACATCTTCACTTTTTGCATCGAGATACTCAAATTGGCCCTAGCTACCGCAATTTCATGCAACCGTTTAAAAACGAGTCACTTGACTTAAGCCGCAGCACAGTGAATCCTTCCATAAACAAAATTCAACAAATTCATAGTGTTCAAAAAATTCATCAAAAAACTGTATGTCACATTAAAGTAAGCACCATAATGAAACTAAAAAAAACATGTTAAAACATTGGCAAAAAAAATTGCACGGACTAAGCTCTTAAAATTGCATTTGGAGGAGTCATTAGAAGTCTAGTCAACCAGGCCGAAACGGCCTATTGTGATTGAGTTCACCCCTGCTCAGAGTCGAAAAATTTTTCACACAAATTTTGAAGCATGAAATTTACATTTTAGAATAAAAAATATATGCATAAAAGCTTTCAGCAGCAACCTATGAGAGAAGTAAGGGACCTACCCTTGTTTGTTATTTTCCATATATATCTTTGGAGAATTTTCAAGAGTAGGAGAATGCTGCCTTCTTCTGCCATTCCGACTTGAACTTAGAATGTTTTCTTTATGAAATCCTTTCTTTTTTGGTATGACCTCATTTCGTATATTTTGTTGTTTTTATAAAGCAAGAAATTAATATACATACATATGTTTTTTTCTATTTGGCTGCCACAAATGTTATGCCACTTGCCAAGTGCAACCCTCAAAGGACATGTCGCAGCACAAAGAGCCACACTCTGTCATTCAGGCTGCCGAGTCAGATGTGCAGTCGAGCGTAACACACACACACACACACACACATACAACTAAACAATTCCAACATGAATTTTGAATAGGCTAACGATTTTGTAGCAAGTTGTTACCAAGGGCAACCGGCAAAGCCAAAGGCTCACAACACAATTCGCTAAGGGAGCAGCAGCAAAGAAATAAACGCTCAGTTTCCATTTAGAATGCGTTTAGATTGCAGCGCGAAGTTGTTTTGCTGCTCAGTTGAAGCAAAATATTTCCAAAATATGAAAACGTGATATTTTCGGTAAAAAGCAAAATTTTAAAATGTGCACAATTTTTCACAACTCTTAGAAATATTTCCATGAAGTCGTCCAGAAGCGCTGTGGCGAAGAAAAGTCGCAGCATGGACTACACCAATTATGCGTACAATGAAGCTGTCGGCCGCTTGAAGATCATGCTGGCCGATTCGTATGCCACGCCCAAGAGCAGCAGCAGCGTCTACTTGCGGGGCAACTTGGCCGACGACTCGGCGGATAATTTCTCCGACAATCTGTCGGTGAGTGGGTCTGCAGAGCAGTCTCTTGAAAGCCTGTTCTATATACTTTTCCCGCTTTCAATACACTTGCAGGCCATTGACCGTCCCGTGTTCTCGGATATCTCCAAGTACTTGTCGCCCAGTCAGAAATCACGTCTCGGCTCGTATCGTGCGCGCAAGCCCTTCAACGCGTTCTCTTCCTCGAAGGAAAACTTGACGCTCTACCAGCAGCCGTCGATGGCGGCCAACACAACTGCACCCTTGGACTACTACATGTCCAGCAGCAAGCCGGCACTGCCGACGGACAGCGTGCAGGCGCCCGTCGAAATATTCAACTTCATCGAGAAGCAGGAGGACTACATTAAACAGCTGGAGAAAGAGTCCAAGTACTGCCGCAACGAGTTGACCAATTTGCTGGGCAAGGTGAAGGACGTCATCAATGAGAATGAGCAGCTGACGGAGCATGCGCGCACCGAGCTGGCCACATTGGGCGGCACGGCGGAGAAGCCCACCACAAGTCCCAGCTCCGACAGCGAGGACCATCTCTATCTCACGAAGAAGCCGAGCACGTCACGTCGCCAGGCGCCCGGCAGCAAGTCGCCGCGCTATGCCAGCGCGCCGAACATCGTGTATGAGGCGCGCATCAGCGAGCTGGAGGCTGAGCTGATGCAGGCCAACATCGATCTGAAGCGTGTAAAGACCGAGAATGAGGAGCTGAAGCGCAAGCAGGCTCACAGTGACCCGCTGGATCGCGGCGGTGCTGCCTGGAACTGCGACACGCATCGCAAGCAGATCGAGCGCCTGCAGGCGGACAAGTCGGCGCTGGAGCAGACCATACATCAGCTGCAGAAGTCACTGGACGAGGCGAAGTCGCAGCAGTACAACAACTCGACGAAGCGCTACGTCAACGATCTGCTGCAGATGGAGCGCTCACAGTCGGAGCTGGAGGTGAAGCATCTGCGCGACGAGCTCGATCGGCAGCACGAGCGTGTGCGCGAGCTGCAGCACGAGATGGCGCGACGCATAGCCGACGAGCGCGCCAATGCCGAGCGACGCTACAACAATCAGGTGGATCAGCTGGGCGGCGATCTGAGCAGCCAGTGGGAGCAGGTGGCCAAGCTGCAGCTCGATCTCGAGCGACAGAAGCGCTACGAGGCGGACATGAAGCGCGATCTCACCAATCGCAATGCGCAGATCGACGAGCTGAAGATGGAGCTGCGCGCGAATCGCAGCACCTTCCTGGCGGACATGGCGCAGGTGAATGCGGAGAAGCAGTCGCTGGAGCAGGAGATCACGGCCTTGCGTCTGCAGTTGGATCGTGCGGCGCGCGAGGGCAAAACGGAGGCGACGCGCCTCACTGCCGAGATCAGTTCGCTGCGGCAGCGCTTGGATCGCGGCGATGCCGATGTGCTGCACTCGAAGCGGGAGGTGTTGCGGCTGAACGATGAAATTTCCAATTTGGAGAAAGAGGTGAGGGAAGGAGTGAAGAGATGCATGAAAATTTTGAAATTCGTTTTGAAAAAGATGAATTCAAAACGGACTTTTAAAACTAGTGTCGCGCTGCTAACGGAATAGCTTTTTTTCAAGTGACATGTTGTTCTGAAAAGCCCAGAAAACTTGGCTCGATTTAAATTGCCTTTTCGAAGCAAAACGAATTGAAGAACAAAGACGTATTAATGCTGCAAAGAAATCAACTTTTGCTGGCTTATATTTATTTGCAGTTGGCCTACGGCGAGCTGAAGAACGAGATTCGTCCTACCAAAAAGGACTTGGACAAGCGCATTTCCGAAATGCAGGAGAAGCATGGTAAGTGTTGCCGCTTCTGAGTGAGTGCAATAGCTCTTTAGATTTAGATTTGTTATTTAGTTTAGTTTAGTTCTTTAGTTTAGTTCTTTAGTTTAGTTTCTTAGTTCAGTTCTTTAGTTCAGTTCTTTAGTTCAGTTCTTTAGTTCAGTTAGCACTATCGGGCACTAATATTCAAATATAAAATTTTGAGATCTGTTAGAATTTTTTGTCACTTCAAAATCATTTCGTAGCTTATATACTTAAAGGCACTGTAGTTTAAGAACTAGCCACACTATTCATATTTTTAAACAGCAACCTTTAAACTTGAAAAAAGGAATTCTTACTCATGCGTGCACATTTTTCAATAGCCGCATAAATTTCGAAAATCTATCTAATGCATAAATTTATATAAATGCTCGCATAAAGTTATATGAATCAAACCAATTCAAGTATTCTGAAGATTGGCTGACTATTGAAAATAATGCCGAGTACATTAAATTTATATGAATCAAATGAATTCAAATATTCGAAAGTCCCTGCCATTCGAAAGTGCAACTCGAAGCGATTGTGCTTGAGTATGGTCGACTTGAGTAGATCGACTTCAGAATTTAGCTGGCTTCAAATTTCTGAAAGTTTTCTCGAAAGCAAAATTATATTTCAATATTTTTATTTTCTGATAGTTTTCTTTTTAATTTCTTAACCGTTACGCTGTATTTCATTTCGAAAGTTAATTCTGCATTTTAGTAACTTTTTTGAAACATTAAATTTTCACTTTGCTATTGTTTTTTGCTACTCTTTCTATTGCTCAAAAGAATCATCTTAAAATATTGCTCACACACAAGCACGCACATACGCACACATGTATACAGTCGATGCACTGCTGTCACTTTAAAGCCATGCTCTGGGTAAGCTATTGATTGATTTGGTTGCTCCTGTGAATGTTAAAATTTTTAAAACAAGCGCATAAACCATTTTTCGGTTATGTTGATTTGCCTTAGAATTGGTATTAAAATCTGTATATGATGTCCATATAAAATGTGCGAAAATTTTGAAATAATGCAAAATTAAATTCTGTTGAAAAACTGACAGAAAGTCAATAGTTTATCCATGAGATTGCGTAGTCTTATTTGCTTCAAGCCACATACTTTTGTACTTAATTTTAACAAGTAAAGTAATTATTTTGTTGTTTTTTTTTGTTAATCTAAATGACAATATTTTATAGTATTAAAATATTAAACGCCTTTGTATGTGTGTGTGTATGTTTCCTTGTAGCCGAGACAGTAAATGAGCTTGAGGAAATGATACAAAGCCAGAAGCAACTCATGGATAAACTCACAAACGAATGCAAAGTGTTGACCAATAAATTAGAGGATACAACGTACAAGCATAAGTAAATCTAATTTGATTAATTTGAAATTTTTATATAGAATATATTTGATGGTAATGGCAGGCGCGTTGCTTAAAGCAAGCAAGAAATGCAATGTTCATAAGAAAGCGGATTGCATTTTAATTAAAATTTTCAATGAAAATGTTTCGATTAGAAAAGTCATGTTTTGAAAATTTTTCAAATTCTTTGATGCAATTTTTTCGAAAAGTTACTCTTGGCCTTATGCAAGTTTGTAGCTATGCGCCTGCTCATAATGACAAGCAGCAGCAGCAGTGTGAATGCCTTCAGCTCTGTTCAAGTGACGCACACTTGCTGCTGCAGTGCTGGCTCTTTAACCCTTTGAGTGCCATTTAACCAAATTAATTGTTATAATTATGTGACATTTCTTTTGAAAATCTCGAATGGCAAAACTGTTGTTGAACACATTTAACAAATTTTAAGATGCCTGAAAAAAATTGCTTTATAATATAATATTAAAATTCTTAAAGAGCGCTGAAATAAATTTGCACTATAAGATAATACATATTCAAATACTGAAAAAGAGCTAGATGGAATCGGCTCAAAGCATGTTAACCATAGAAGGGGAATCATAACAAACATGCCTTTTAAGAAACCTTCATCGAATCATAAAAGTAATAAGTTGATACTAAAGAAAAGTATATATGTAAATATGTACTTCGATCGCGTGTTTTTATTAAATTCATAATATAAATAAAAATTACAAAAATTTTTATGATTTTCCTGTTGCTTTAGTCTAAGATAACTTTTAAATAAGCAATTTACATTCAAAAAGAAACTTTTAAGAAGTGCAAAAATATTTCGATGAAGATTACGCTTCCAAAATAAAACAGCATATTTTCTATAAACTATTTAAAAAAATTAAGTTGGCACTGAAAGTGTTAAAGAGCCAGTTTTTTTTATAAGTGAATAACTAGCTTAATTGTAAGACAAGATCAGGAGCACAACCAGAAAAAAAATCAAAGCAGTTTACAACAACAACAAAAGAGTATTTCCCACACCGCATACAAAATTTCTTTTAATTTTACACAAAATTCACAAACTACGATTTCATAAAAAAACACACGCCCAACGGTTGAAACGCACTGGATTAACACGCTGTCAATATTGATTTTTTTGTGCTGCCGCAAAATGTTAACGACAACAACAACAACTACAACTACAACAAACAAACAATGTCCAATATTTACACACAAATAAAACAACTACAACAAAAAAGCAAACAAGTGCCAAGAAATGTGGCAAGCTCCAACAGAAACGCGGCAAAGCCAACAACAAACAGAGCAAACAGCAACAACAACAACAACAAACGGGGCAACTGCTATGACAGCAACTATCGCAACAACCCCTTTGACATTAACAACAACAAGCACGCCGACAGCCATTTGCACAGCAACCACAACAGCAACCACAACAGCAACCACAACAGCACCCACAGCAACCACAACAACAACAACAGCAGCAACAGCAGCCACAGCCACCCCAGCAGAAAACGCAAACGCGTCCATTTCAGCGATTGATGACATACTCCTGAACATTACACGCAGCAATCAGCGCCTGGCCAGCGAATTGGCCAAAATGCCGCCATTGCCCAAATACGAGGCGAGCAGCAGCGCCCAGCAGCGCAGCAGCAAATACCAGCGCAGCGGCGGCGGCGCCTTCTTAACGCGCCTCTACAGCACGGGCAATGGCGGTCACAGCAGCGGCAGCCACGGCAAATGTCACTGTCAGCGCCGAGGCACTTTCAGCAGCTCCAAGACGCACACATGCCGCTGCTGTGAGCCGCAACGCAGCAGGCCACTCGGCGGCAGCAGCAAATACGGAGCCAGCGTATCAGCGCCATTTTTGGCGAGCGCCAAATTCACAACAAACGACACAACAACAAGAACAACAACACCCTCAAACAGACACAGCGATATGCTGCTCACAGCACCACAACAACAACAACAAAAACCTGCACTAGAAAAAGCTCACTTTACATTCAATGCCTATGAAAAAGCGGCAAGACTACTCACACATGATTTCACCCTAGACACGCACCCAACGCCACCGATATTTAGCACATGCCTGAACCCGGCGAAGAGCGAGAGAGCCGGATGTAGCGCACGCTGTAGCAAATGCACGCAGGGGGCGGCGCACAGTTACACACACTCACACACACCGACACGCACACACTGCAAAACGGAGCCGTTGCCTTGGCTGCAACAGCGTCTGGTTTTGAAGCATACCTTCAGCGGCGGTTACACGCCCCCCAGCGGCGACTGTCAGTGCTCCTGTCAAGCCGCCGAGCTGACAGAGCACACTGACGCACGCACGCATGAGCGCGCCTCAAGCGACTACGACTACTGCCGCAGCACGACGAGCAGCCTCAAACCGCAAAAGTACTTCGAGCAGCTGCTGCAACGCGACGAATTCGCCGCCAAAGTGCAGCGAGCTGAGCAATGCACCGTTAAAGTGCACAGCGTGCGCAAACCGAGAGCGCCAGTGAAAGTGGATGTCAATGTGAGGCTGGTGCCGAAGCCGGCGCGCAGCAAAACCGCTGAGCGGCCGCCGATTCACACAGAACAAGCGAAGGCTGTGCAGGCGGAGCAGCAGCTGGCAGCGGCCAGAAGTAGCATTGATCTCAGCAGCGAACTGCAGTTGGACGCGGCGGCTTTGGAAGCGCTGGCAGTTGACGAGCGGCCAGCATAAGACACACTCGCTCGCGCGGCAGCCACTTACCTACTCCAACAATTAGTGTTAGTTCTTTGTAGTTTTAAGTACACGCAGAAAAATGCTCTTCTCTTTAGCAGCAGAATTGCTACGCTGTCGCTCTCTCTCTCCCCCTGCCTCTCTCTCATATTATAAAATGTTTGCATTTATTAAAATCTTGCAATTCCCCTCGCAGCCAAGAGAAACAACAGCTGCGCGCCACCAACGAGAAGCTCATGGCACGCCTGAGGCAATTGTGGACCAGCTACAAGCAGCTCAATGGCCTGGCTCGGCGCGCCTCAGCCTCCCAAAGCACAGCGAGCGACAATTCGGACGCCTGTGCGGCAGAAGAGCATTTTTCAAGCACTCCCGCACTGAATTTAGCAAACAAGGTAATTGCCACCGGAGCTGAAGTCTACTAACTTTTGCCTTTCTCTTCTGCTCTTTTCTTTCCCTTCAACCAATCTGCTCTTTCTTCAAACTTCTTTTTGTTTCCGTTCGCGCTTCTTTTGTATCTCTATCTCCCTTTTCGATTACTTGCTATCACTTGTCATCTGCATTGCTGCAGAACGGAAATATCATCTCTACAATCGAATGTAGAGTATCTAACAAATCGCATGCTCAATAACGATCGCCTCGGAAAGTTCGAAAACACGCCCACTTCTTACAATAGCTTACCATCGGGCAAAGGTAATTTGGCTGCGAGCTGACGAGCGACTCGTACAAAAACAATGCATCACATGTCACATAACACAAATGACCTGTGATGGCCAATAACAATTGCATGCACTTGCGTTTCCTTGTTTTCACTGTACTCATGCTCTACTATTTTCGCTTCTAACTGCAGCCTCTCTCGACTACAAGCCGTCCACATTTGGCGCAGTCGACAGCACACGTTCCGCACTCGACGACTACGTCAAGTCTTCGCCCTACTCCAACTACGAGTCCCTGCTCGGCAAATCCACAGCTGCCGACAGCCTTGCCACCACAGCTCCAGCAGCCTCCACCATGCCCACACCAGCAGCAGCAGCACCTTCCAACGCATATGACAGCGACAAGAAGCCCAGCTACGAGCCCACCAGCTCAACGGCAGCCGCCAACAACTACAAGCCCAGTTCCAGCTACGACTACGGGCTCAGCGACTTCGACGATGAAAATCTCAAGGACAGTCTCGGAGCGGGAGAGAAGGAGCAACAGCTGCAGCCAGCCGAGCATTCACCCAAAGTTGCTGCCGCTGTCGAGTCCGCCAAGCCTTCCGCCTCCGCCTACGATCTCAACAGCAGCGACTACAACGTCAGCGCACCACAGCCAGGCGATCCAAATCTGGCCGCCACCAGCGACTACAACACGGACTACAACACCGACTACAGCGGCTACGAGGGCTACGATCCGCAGCAGTACGACAGCAGCGCCTACGATCAGCAGCAATATGGCGCCGCCGAGCAGTACGATACAACGGCACAGAATTACGACGCGGGCGGCGCCACGAGTGCCGGTGGCTACGGCGGCTACTCCGCCGCCGACTACGATCAGTCCACATACCAACAGTACGGCAGCGCTGCCGACAGCGCAGCAACAGCCAAGGCCGACGCCCAGCCAGGAATCACATCACCGCCAGCCGCCACGATCGCGCCCGCTGCTGCAGGAGTCGCCCCGAGCGCTGCTGGCCGCGCAGCAACAGAGAGCCGCGCACAACCGCGAACGGGCGGCGGCACTGTGGGGTCAGCAGCTGCAGCTGGAGCCGGCGCCGCAGGGAAACCCGCTCTGCCGCAACAGCCTGCCGCGCCAGCAGCCAAAAAGTAGTTTCGACGACGAGCCTTTAATTGATCCCTTCGAGCTGGAGTTCAGCATAAGCAGTCCCAGCCTCATGCGTTCCTGCGGCTCCGACACTTGCACCGCATCGGGCGACGATGACTTTGATTCTATTTCCGAGATGAGCATCTCACCGCCACGCACTGCTATACAAAGGCTATCCAGTTCGAGAGCTGCCGCCGCGGAAGCTGCTGAGCTTGTGGCGCAAACTGGGAATGGAGCTGTGGCAGAGCAAGCCAACACTGCACTAGATAACGGGCACACGAACAATTCCAATTCTCAGCTTAGCAATTACAAACAATAATTTAAGCTGCTGCTACGACATTGTACATTTTTAAGTCATGGTTTGTCTTATATTTATATATACTTTTTAAATAAAATGCAGCAAAATATTTCATAAAAATTCACAAATACTTCAATAAAAGCATTAAATTAAATTGTATTATGGTCTGCATTGTATTATATTCCTTTGAAATAATGTTCATTTCAAATAATCGTGACTTCAACGGCAGAATAGGTAAAAAATGGGTTCCCGAAACAAGAAAATTAAGCGGAAACTATACGAAAATGCTATAGGTTCCTCAAATCGATATCTCAACTCAATAGCATTTTCATTTATTGTTTATTTTTCATGCATAGTGCGGTAGGTATGTCTCAGATCATAAAGGCTTTGAAGAGCTGTAGCGAATATGTGGCTACAGCCTTGTAAACCGAAAAGCAACCTGGATTCCCACTCAATTTCAGTGCTGCCTCAACTTTTTATTGAAACCATTAATCATCAAAAATTCAAGAAATTGTTATGCTCCAACAAACAAAGTAAGTTAAAGAAGAAGTTTCCTTCGAACCTGTAAGAAAATTAACGAAAAATAGCCCACTCGTCATTAACAGTGCGGATTTGAAACTTTAAATTGCTCTCCTGAAAAACAGACGACTTAGGCGGTTATGACTTGTGACCACAGAATTATAACCCCTAACAATGTGGGTTCAAGACCGGCCGCAACACCATCTAATAAAAAGAATAATAATTGGTTTTTCAAATTGTTTCGCCACTTCTCGCGATGAATTGGCAAATTCTCCGAGAATATTCTTATTCTGTTCGGATTCGTTTAATGTAGGTCCCGTTAACTTGTGCAAAAATACAACAAGCACACACAAGTTAAGGCGAGAACGCTAGGCCTTCAATTATTATTATTAATTATAATTTCAACTCGCTGGTATGACAATAAAGTCATAAATCTTGATTGGAATTTTGTTGGGGTTGGCGAAGAAAACCAAGCTAAGAGCTGGGATAAGTTAAAGCCAACGAAATCATGGGTGGGCGTCGACTTTTTAGACCAAGTTATATTTATTTATTATTTTTCATCAAAAGCCTTTGAGAATAAAACCAAAATTTTATTAAAACATTTTATTTTCTCTCTGTAGAAATTTATTTACACTCTTTGAGTTGCTTTATCGAATATATTCGACAAATAGTAGCATCAAAACGACCAATTTCCTATATTAATATTTTTCTCAGATCTAGAGACTTCACATTAGCTTACGCTTAAATTTTCATCTATTTAGTTCACCAATAAATATTTTTCCCACAGAAAGGGTTTAATTTAAAAAAATTTAACAAGTAATATTTCGAAAAAATAAGTACCATTCCAGTAAAGCGTGATCAAATGCCTAGTAGGTAACCCTTATTTTATGAAAATTTTAGGTTAAGAAATGGAGGTTGCCGATGGGATCACGGGGCGACAGGTTCGTTTTTTAACATATTGAACTATATCTTTATAGCATAAAATTAAAAAAAAGGAACCTATGGACTATCAAACCCTCTTTACTAAATATCGGGTTTCTACGTTGAGAAAAAGATCACACACCTCCGAAAACAAAAGTGCCCTTATAAGAGTGCCCTGAGCGCGTGGCATACAATTTGTACTGAAGACAACAGTAAGAGAGATGCTTCATTTTTCAATGGACGGATACGCGGTAGCGATGGTCTTCTTGCCTTGCCATTCCCAGGCGTGCGTGATTATGGTGAAATTCGATTTGCCAAATTGCACTGGACAGGGTTTCCCCACACTCATCAGATAACACACCGTATACAAACTAAGCTCCAATTCTGGCGAGGTGCCAATAAAGAGCGTATTGTAGGGCTTGATAATGCCGTGGAATGTGAAGCGCAAAGCCGCCAAATGTTGATGCTCCTGCAGAAGAGAAAAAAAATTATAAATAAATGAAGTTGGGAAGCGTTTTTAAGCATAACTGCTTAGGTATTAGGTCTGTTCAGTTATAGTGCAGGCTGCATATGTACATATGTGCATACCTTGGCGAAGTCCATGTGCTCAATGTAGCCCTTGTAATCGAGTTTACCTTGCTGCTCCTGCTCGTTGAAGTATAGCCAATTGTGCAGGCCCAAAACGCTTTGATCCTTCAGCTCGGCAAGGAATACATGCTCGAAAGCAGAACTGCCAATGCGTCCTTGACCGCGTGAATACTGTGTAAACCAAATATCCTTCAGCAGCTGCAGTTGGTCATTGTGATTGGCGGCAACGGCTCCTGAAAGGCAAAGCAAATTAATAAAAACTCAATATTAAAATGGTGGTTCACCTTTAGTATGCAGATAGGACATGGTGCGCTTCATGATGGGCGTCTTCAGCACGGCATTCAAGAATTCCAGCTGCTCCTGCTGCTGCTCAGCTGTCACCTTTTCCACGGTCAGCGTATCCAATTCATAGTTATCGAAGAGACGTTTCATGAGCGCCATCGTCGATGTGCTGTCCGCATCGAACAGCTCATTGTGTAGCTCCAGCAAGCTGCAATGGTTGTAACTATAGTTGCAGCTCTGAGTGCCAAAAAGAAGTGAGCGAACTTACGGCTCAGGCGCACGATCTTCCCGCCTGTAGGGCTTCGTCTTGCCCTGTAAATTCACCTTGGCCAGATAGGGATTATGCTTCAGTTCCTCTGTGTAGAGTTGATGCGTCAGCTGCACAATTTCATGCTCTAGCGCCGTGCCCTCTTCCCCCTTGCCGTGTATGAAGTACTCTGCGGTAAAGAAGCACACACGCTGCTCTTAATGTTTCCTCAAAATATGATGGAACTCGAACTCACCATATAAATGCCAGCCCACTATGGCAATAGCCACCAACAGGCCCAGCAAAATGGCGCGTATAATTTTCGAGTGCTTCTCATTCTTCCTATTCGTAGCTGGTGGCATTTTCAACACAATCTTTTCTTTTTACAATTTTTATTTTATGTATTTTGTGCTGAACTTTCATTCAGGTTCTTTGCTTCTAGTTTGCTACGCTTTGAATGTTTATTCGCGTCCACAGCGCAAAGAAGTCTCCAATTTACAATCTCCACTAGCGTGGATCACGCGTCAACTGTCAAAGTTTAAAAGAGGGCCAACGCGCAGATCGCTGTCTCAGTGGTTGTAGCTCTCGTGTATGCTCTAGTTAGCTCAGCTGTTGCCCATTGTTGGCACGAGCTGCTCTCCAGGGAGCAGAGCTTTTGTTTTTATTGCTGTTTCGCGTTCATGGCGAATTCTCGTGTAACTTGTAATTAATCCGTCCAGTTCATGGTCCAGTTCAGTTCAGACCATTTAGCCGTCGCTGCGCACTATCCAGAAAAATTAATTTTCGACTACTACCATACTTATGATTATCAATTTTGTTTGCTATTACAATGTCAAAGTTTCCGCAGAACAGCTGAGAAAGTGGGGTTATGTCATGGTTATAAATGTCACTTTCGGCAAATGTAAATATTTTACCTAGAGCAATGTAAATATTTTACCTAGCGCTTCTTCTTCTAAATGGTCACAATGGTGACCGGGCTTATCTGATTGGAATTTTGTTTTTGTTTTTGGCCATATGCTTGAATTTTTTTTACAGGCATATGTTAAGCGCATTTGTTTGTATTTTTCCGTTGTTGTTTCTAACTGAGCTTTCGATTAGATTTATGACAGCTGTGCAACTGTTTTGTGATGACATTACATTACGGTGTGTTTTGCTTCTGCGTAAATTCCTGTTTACAATTTGCATAAATTTCAGTATCACATGCCAACATATTAACCCATTGGCAGTGAATGACTGTTAAGCTGAGTAGCAGATATTCTACTTTTTAGGTCGAAGAGGCTAAGCAAGCTTTTTAAGTTTATCGTAGTTGTATGTAGCTGCGGCGCTAACTTCTACAAAATTTTAAAAGGCGTAGTTTTTAACTCTATTAAAGGCAAAAAATGTGCGACTTAATTAGCTTTTTTTTAATACCTATTTAAATACGGGAAGAACGTGTTTTTCAACTTTATGCCAAATAAACGAATTGATGATACGAGCACATGAAAAATGTGTTTAGTATTAAGCGGTTTTTAATAGTGCCTTGCAAATAGTTCGACACAAAAAATTAGAAATTTTGATTTGGGCAAAAAAATCGGAAGTCTACAAAACATTTTCGTTTCGATTTACAAAAATTTACATTTTATACATACTTAATTATCTTGACATGTAAGTTGACAACGCTAAGGAAAAGCAATTAATGAACTTATAGGCTAATATTTTGACTAGCTATGCAAAATTTTTTATAACTTTATACTTTCGAGTATTCTACTATATGTACCTATATAGCAATAGCATGTATGTATGTATGTACATAGTAAAAATTCAAATCTGTTATTGAAAATTGTTGTCGTTTATAAATACAATGCCTACCAGATTAATCTACCAGATTTTGTATCGACGATCAAAAATCAGAATCATATTAACGGTATTCACAAGAACTAATATGGAAGAAGGGTAAAATAGCAGATTTGCTTTGAACAACAATAAAATACATGTAGAGTTAGCAAATAACAAATGTTATTCTTTCATTTGCCAGGAGAAATTACAACATTCATAGACCAAGTTTCAAAGAAACATTATGAAATCGTAAGAATTTGGTGTATGCCCATAATTTTGCGCAAACCGAACCGCGAAATTTCATTTTACGGTCTGTGCTCTTTCACTTAAGATATTGCTTTTTTTTGTATATTCGCACGAGTGCAACAAGAAGCCAAACTATTTGCACCCAAAAGTCAAATCATATCTTATCTTTATTTGCGTATGTACATGTGTGTTCCATTGATACGATTTTTATTGCTAAAAATCTGTACAAATAATAAAGTTGATTGATTTATTTGGTGTGCCTTCAACAATTGGATTGGTCGTCTCACTAAATATTTGTTGCAATTTCATGGCTCGTTTGCAATGATTCGATTTAAAGCACTAAACACCTGCGCCGAAAATTTGCGCGGTTTTATGGAACGTGACCATTTACAAGTAATGCCTTTCTGATAGTTTCTATTGTGCACCTTTAGACCTTCAAGCACACAAACAAACATACATACATATATAGCAACACATAAAGGCTTAATATATATGTATGTATGTACTGACTTATTAACATAATTCCAATTATAATTTGTAGCAGTGCTTAACTGAGCGCAGCTTTCGGCAGCCAAATTGTGCGATATTTCAAACAAAAGCAGCATTTCATTTAAATTATTATTGGTATTCTCAGCTCATGTGGCATAAGCAATTGCACGAGTAGGACTACTTTCACAGGCTCGCGCATGTTCTCACTTTTCAGAACCTAAAACAGATTTGGCCCAGCGGCAGCACGGCCTGCAGCTGACCATCTGCACGTATCTCCTTCCTCCAAATGGCTAGCAGCGGTTGAATTCGAATTCGTTGTCGACTGTACATAGAACAACCATGACATTGACTCAAAACAGCTCAGAAGTTTTATGACTCCAAACAGGAGGCACTTTTTTATTGGAGTTATGCTTGCATTTATACAACTTTAATAGAATGGCTTAAGGCTCAGTTAGTGTTGACGTATCGTATTTATTTGTATCGTAAATGTCTGAGAGAGACATATTTCTGTCAGAATTTCTGCGTTACGATCCGAATAAATACGTCAAGAGCGAATGCATGTTTGGGGATTGTGTTGATCAGAATAGATTTATTTGCATCGTGTCGACTCGACATCCAATTGCAGAAGAAGGGAATATCGAAAACGGAAATTTAATGTGTT
Organism: Neria commutata; assembly: GCA_963457695.1. Lineage (NCBI taxonomy): Eukaryota > Metazoa > Arthropoda > Insecta > Diptera > Micropezidae > Neria > Neria commutata. Next base: position 60,805,507 of record OY735245.1, read on the forward strand.
CTACTTTTACAGGGTTGCTCTTACAACACCAATCTAATTTAAAATAATAATAATATAAGTCCGCCACACATGTATAGAGCTCGGGTAAAACAGGTTTTGTCTGCGATACGAATAAATACGATACGTCATCACTAACTGAGCCTTAAAACTGAATTTCATGTCAAGGTATGCAGAAAGTTTAGACGGCTGACTTTAAGTTGTAGCTAAAGCATCACATACAGCAATAGAAAATTGCGCGGCATACGAAGCTTTCGAAGTGCGCTACCAAAAGAGCAGACAGCTAAACAATTTATGACAAATATTTTTGAGCTAGTAATCAAAAAATGGATGAAGCAAATTTTAGAACTGTGCTACTTTTTACTATTTTCGACAAATATTTTGACAGAATTTCGCAGCTGTTTAATCTTATATTATTAAAAAAAGAACACTAACATTGTTGTACTTTTGTTGCTTTATTGAATTCAATTGAAATTCTTGGGTTAATTGAAGAATAACATTACACATAGTACAATACCTAAGTTCTGTTCAGCTTGTATGTATGTCTAATAGTGTTAGCAGGGTGTTTATGATGCTACAACAAAACATTCCAATTTTTTTATAACTAAGCGCAATTGACTGAAATTGAAATTGAGCAAATTTCAATAGGGAAAGAATAACAGCAAGCAGATCTCACGGATCATGGCAGCGCGTGAAGTTCAGAAATAGAACGAAGTGCGTAAAGCGAAAGACAGCAGCGAGAAAGCTTGTGAGCGCTAAGCTTGAGCTTGTTGCCTGGCATTTCTTCTTCATTTGCGTGGCACGGCATCTTTAGGCAAATGTATCTATGAGCATCTGTGCCTGCAGGTGACCATGAGCATCCGCACGTAGCCGCTTTGGAAAAGTGCAACTTATGATCGCTGCTATCTGCTTGCCACAGTAGCATGTGATATGATATGCCACTATCGCCAATTGCCAGATTTCTAACAGATATCAAGCGTTCATATGCCGTCAAGTGAGTAATCGCTTGTGTCAAAGTTGCTCGAGCAGACGCAAGTTATCAATTATTTAATTAGTTTCTAATTAAGCTGAAGGTTTTGTAACTAAGAAGAGTGGCTATGTTGCTATTGACTCGCAACTGCCAACAATTTTTGGCATTAAAATTCGATTTGGTATGTAGTGACCTATAGGCAAACATAATATAGAGTTTAAAAATAGTTGCAATAAAATGTCAAAGTGCTAACGCCATCAAGTCGAAGTTGCCTTTAAACTATTAAAGATTGAAGCTACGCATGCAGTTGCTGTAGAACTGTTTAAAAAGGCTTTTCAGGCTGCGGTTGCTAGAATTGTGATACCTGCTGTAAATACAATCCAGATATACGAGCAATATCTGACAGCTAAACACGACATTCTCTAATATATCTGAAATAAATGGCGCAATTAAATTGTATTTTTATGCTTTCTTAAAGATCTCTGTAATAAAAGCGCTAGCCATTAAGAACGCTCCGTCCAAAAAGCTAAGCAAATTTAAAGCTTCAGCTTTTTGAGAGCTGCTCGCAGTTCCAAACATGAACGTCTTCGAATGACTGGATCTCATTGTGAGCGAAGACTATAGACACAATATAAACACGCAATTTTTGCATTGAGTTTGTACAAATTTTGGAACTGGCGTGAATTGAATGGCAATGGCAAAGCGGAAGGGCGGTGCTGGTGGCGTGAGCTGCTTGCTTGATGTGTGCATAAGATAGTTCTTTAATAATGCAAATATTATATAACTCAACGAACGTGCCAATAAATTACTTAATAGTGCTAGTATAATAGTAGGCAAGTCGTTGTGGGAGGGGGAGGGGAGGACGTTGCTGGCGGCACGCAAACATTTCGAGCAATTTCCTAGCACGAAGAAGTAAACACTTTCAAATAAGTATACAAAGAACTTGAAAAAAAAACATAGTAAGTAAAGACATCATCAGCAAGAGAAGAAGAAAGAGAGAAAAAAAAACGATTGAAGACAGCACAATGAATATCAATTAGTGCCTGTTTGAATTAGATTGTGGAAAAAAAGTAGTTTTGGAAAAAAAAATTTTGCTAGATAATAATTGGAAATGATGCAGCAAGCATTGGCGTTCAAGTTCGAGGCCAAACGTCAACATATTTCTTAAGAGGCACATACTTACATACATACAAACATTCATATGCTTGAACGCGCCGGCATTTTGTGTGTGTGTGTGTGTGTGTGTGTTTGGCGATGTGTAGTTGCTCCAAGCTTGCTGCGCGTCGTCTTGACTGGCGACTGGCCACTGCCGCTGCTCATGCTTATCTGCCGGCATGTGTTGGTTTGTGCTAACGCGCTGAGATTGTGAGCGCGCACGTTTGCTGGGTGGCAATAGTTTGATTTGCTTCAAATAAAGCCGGCGCGGCATAGAGCCATTCAGTTTGCAATTATTACTCCACGAGTACGCAGCAGCAAGTCTTAAGTGCGACGAGGTTAGTTCGAAACTATTTTGTGAAGACTTTTAAAAGAAGACTTTTAATTAAAATTGATTGATAAAATTGCCGCTGAAGAATTTGGTCAAAATACATAAAATTTGCTTACGTTTATTTGAAAAACGATATTCAAAAAAAGTATACTTCGTGAAAATTGTGCTTAAATTGAAAGCCGTTAGAAAAGCAGCGACGTTAAGCGGCAGACTATTAACGGCTAGTTCTTCAAAAAGCTACTTATTTCAGTTGAGCAGACGTTAAAGTGATTAATGCCCGACAAAAATATTTTGTTATTGCAAAAATTTTCAAATCGAAATATGCAAATGCTTTGATTGGTTTTTTTTTAGTTTAAGCAGCATTTGCACTTGCTTTTAAACAAAATTTTTTAAATACATATTTTTAAATAGACGTTCAAAAGCAATTTATTTGTCAAAATTTTCTAAAATTTATCTGAGGCATATTGACTTATAGACATACATACATATAGCACAGTGTTGTAATCTGAAGTTTGCAAAATTATTTCTCGTTAAAAAAGAAAGAAATGAGTATCTGTCTTTGACGAACTTTTTTAAATGTGACAAGATTCAGTGCATAAAACTGCAGTCACTATAATTAAAAAAATTTTTAAGCGTTGAATCTGAGACTACTACTTTTAAACTTTCTATTACTAAGCGGCGTTGTTTTCTTATTTAAGCACACTTTTCAAAAGTGATAAATATATTTTTAAAAATGTATAGAACTTTTCATAAATATGATACATACCTTCTATTCAAATAGATAACTTTTTTGAAGAAACTTTTATAAGAAACTTTTTCAAATATACAAAACACACATTTCTCAAATATGATAAATATTTTTCAAATGTGCGTATAAAAAAACGTTTTCAAATAAAACACATACACATTGTTCAAATAAGATAAATAAATTTCATATATGACAGAATTTTGGCAGCCGTTGTGCATGATCCCATTGCAAATGCTGTAGAAATTTATTTTAAAGCAGTGTTACACAAACTTTTGAAATTACTGACTACTTTAATTTAAATTCAAAAAAATCAAAATTTTGCATATTATGCTCCAAATCGAATTTTCTATACAACGAAGTAGTTTTCTGGTCAGCCAGCGATTCGGGATAGGCAAGTTCGATTGTATTGCTAATAGTCAGTATTTTAATGCGCAGTCGCTGAAGATAGCAAGCTCAGTGTCATTTCAATGATATTTGAACATTTAAACTTTCTGCACACCTTTTTTTTATTCAGCTGTTTTTTTTAGGTATAATATAAAATATAAGTATGATAGAATATATCTAAAATTATGAGATCTTTTCGGCAGCAATATTTCAAAACGAAATTCACAAGCAATTAAATTTTTTCTGGCATACATTTTTTAATAGCAATTTTTCAGCTGCGCAACAATAACAAAAAAAAAGCTTTAAACTGAATTTTCCTAACCAAAAAATCATTCAAATTGGTCGACATGTTATGGCTGCACGCTTGGCTAACTTCAAACTGCCATTTCTACGTGACGAGCAGATCAACTCTGCTGGGATCGTCTCAGACGTAATGGGAGTAAAAAAATGGGAGTAATCAAATTGATTGATGAGTTTGTGAGGGAAAAATATTTGTAGCTAGTAATTAACAGATCGCTGTTCCTTCACAACTTCTGCACAGAGATAATACATAGGCATTATTCTAGTTGCGTGCGTATACGCTAAAGTTATAAGCCAATTAGCTATCATATGCCATTGATAGGGCAACGTTTAATCGGCAACTTTCGTTGAGTGGCTGATAGATGCAACGAATTGCAGCGATAACCCACAAGTGCCCCCCTTTTGGCTTAAACGTGCAAGTTGCAGGTAAACAAATGATTAGCAGGCGTGCAAAGCTTTGCACAAATTGTTAGTTAGCGCCATCAATTTTTCATATGCCCCACACCCTTTTTACACACTGAGCAGATTACTAAGTAATTATTGTGGAATTTCAAACTTTTATTTGAGCTGCGAGTTACACTAACAAAACGGCAGAAAGCTTTCAAAAAGTTTTGTCACATTTTCAACTACATGTATTTGAATTATGCATGACCATTGTCGAAAATCAGTTAAATTTGAACTTTTCCTCGGTGTCAAGCTTTTATTAATGTTCAACAATCAATTTAAATCTCTTGTGGCAATGCGAAAACTTTTGAGGGGGGCAACGCTACAGCCCAGCCACCCCACTACAGTGAGAGAGAAAGAGAGCAAGGCAGAGCGCGCATATGCTCTTTCGGCATAGAACATGTTAGTTTATTTACAATAGCGGCAGAGTAGTAGTCCACAGGTGGCACTTAACGTATTGCGTCGATACACACACACATGCATATGCACGCATGTATGTGTGCATAGCTACACTTGAAGAAATTATTACTATGTATTTCCATTTTTAAAGCTGCACATCACTTTTTGAGATTAGATTTCATAAAATATTTCTCACAAAACATTTTATGAAAATACTTTCTGTAATTTTCTAAGAATTTAGTGAAGACCAATTGCCGGCATTCTAGCAGTTTTTGAAATTTTGTTATTCCTTTAATTCTTTTTAACTTCTTTTTTGTATCTCTATCTAACTATTTAATTATCTCTTTCACACATTCCAAAACGAAAATCGGTTTTGCTTAATTCTAACCGCTGCTGTCTTACCTCTGTGGCACACCGCAAGAGCCAGCGAGCCAAGTTGCAAGTTGGCTTGTAGCTACTCGTCCTGCTCTCTGACCAACACGCTCCAGGCACTGGCAACTAGGCGAAACTTTGGCGAGAAAAAGCTTTGCGTAAGCTTTCAGATAGTACAATAATATGAACAGTAAAGTTTGGCGCGCGCCAAAAGCGCCACGCACACACACACACGCAGAGGCGCAAAGAGCCGCAGATTGAGCAGCATGTTTGTGTGTGTGCGTGTGTATCTGTCACAAATGAAGACGATGAAGGCCATGCCCGGTCGCACCGGGCCGGGGCGGCATAAATATTCGCATGCATGCAGCCAGAGAATTGAACTTCAGCGGAGAGGCATCGCCCGCCATGCCACGCCACACACGCTCAGTGCGAATTTGCTTAGAAGCGCGTGCGGTTACTTGCGAGCGGATGCACAGGCGTCTGCAATAACGGCGCGTAACTGGAAAATCAGCAAAAGGCAGTAGTAGTAGAAAATACAATCAGAAAAACAAAGACAGCACATACTAAAAAAAGCAACAACAACAAATAAATTGCAACTACAGTTGCATTTTGTGTGGCAGGTGCATTTTGTGAGCGTGTGTGTGTGCATGTGAGAAGCTGCAAAAAGTAATTGTTTAGTGAAAACATTGCTGACTTCTTAGTTAAAAAATTTGCATTTTATTAAAAAAAAAGCAAGCAAGCAAGCAGAAGAGAAACACAAGCAAGAGCCTTTAAATTTATGGATTTCTGCTGTTGTCCTTGCGTACGAGTGCCGTTTATAATGCGCCAGGACGACGGTACATCATAAAAACAACTCATAAAATATACAAACAAAAAACAAGCAGCAATATATACACACTCACATACACAATTTTACATGTTCGCATGCTCGTCTGCATTACCACACACACACACACACACACACAGTCACAGGCACTCATATATGTAGCTCAAGCGAGCAAGAAAGCTGCAAACCAAATAAACAAACCGAAAGGCAAATATTCAAATAAAGGTAAATACCGTTTGCAGGGGATGTTGGAGGAGCGTAGTTGTGGCTGAACGCTTAAAGCGTTTTCTTAAACCCAGTTCGGCTGATGGCTTTTATGCATAACTCATTTCGGCTGATGAGGCACACTCTTTAAACCTTGGGTCATTTTTTTTAGTGTCTCAAAAGTTTTGCTTTTGCATGTCAAAAATGTTGAAAAAAGCAATAGTAATTTAAAAATTTTGCATGCTTGCTTTAGAATATTAAGATTTTAGCAAGAAGATGATCGTACTATATACGAAATATAAAAATTAAGCATATGATATATGTATGCTCTTCTTAAAGAGCCACTTTAAAAAATGAACATTTGTTGAAGATTACCTAAAACATGTTTATGCCGCTAGATTGAAAGATTATAAGTTCTGAATAATAAAGCAAATTTTAGTGAAAATTGATAATAATCTAAATGAATATGATGCAGCGAAACTAATATCGAACGATTTCCTGACAGTGAATTAAAACGAATGTATGTAAAGTCGTTAAAATGGAAAAATTGTGGAAAAGTACGCCAATTACTCGTCAGCGGCGGCACTAGGGTTAAGGTTTGCCACTTTTATTTCGCTTGAGTGCGCGCTCAAATCAAAACAAATGCGAATTTTCAATTAAGATTTTCTTTGCTCGAAAGGCATTTCCGGCTTTTCTTTCTTTTTTATTGGATTTTACTTAGTTTGCTTGTTTAGTCTGGAATTTCGAAATTCAATTTCTTGCCTTGGCATTGGCAGCATATGCCACAAGCAGCCGAGATGAGCGCCGCCACATTAATATCCTTAATATCCCTAATCGAATTAAGCGCGCGCCTTGCTTCGTGCGCTTTGGCGTAACGTTTGACGCGCTCGTGTGGAATCAAGCGTTTTCCAGTTGAGGTAGGCAGGCGGTGCGCAACAGCCGGGGCGTGAGCGCGCTATATGGGTCGAGCAGAATGGCAGAATGGCAGAATGGCTGTCAGTCAGGTGTGAGCGCGGCGAAGCAAACAAGAGCACATTTCTTTGCTGCTCGTGTGTGTGTGAGTGTTTGTTTGGCAGTGTGCAAGCGTAGAGTAGAAGTTGGTGGTGACTGTGGTAGCTGCATAGCAAGTGCTTGTATTATATAGCAAGTTCTTAATGCTTCAAGGCAAGGTTACTTTCGCTGAGTGTGCGTGTCTGTCTATCTGTGTGTGTGTGAGTGAGAGAGGTATGTGAGAGCCGTAAACAGTTGTTGGGCTCAGAAGCCGGGGCGGCGGGCAAAGTATCTTGTGTATTTGTGAGTTTCGTATTTGTTTGCTTTTGAGTGGCATAAAAGAGCTCACTTTTGCTGGCACTCAAATTTAGCATAAACTAAATTTAATTTCAATTGAAAAGTCAAGTGCAGAATAAATTAAATTTAATTGCAAAATCTCATGCAGATTTCCGTTGAATGAGCGCTGAATTAATTTCGAGGTGCCTTGAACCCAGCAACCGTGAGCTACCCCCTTTAACGTCGCTCATGCATTAGACTACTCATCATACGAATATTTCGTTCGTTGTTGTCATTTCCGCTTTGTCATATCTGTGCACGCTTGTGTGTGATTGCATGTGTATTTGTGTAAATCTGTAGCTGCGCAGCTGTTGCTTTGTATGACAGCACGTTGGATACCCCGAGCAGCTCGACAGATAATAATATCACGTGCTGGCATTGCTGTTGTCTTTTTCGTTTGTATGATTTCTCATTCTCACACACACACACACACATATCACTACCACAACAAGAAGCACAACTACAGCACACAAATCAGCAACACTGTCAGTCAGCGCTTTGACATGACAAGCGGCATGCGAAAACTGACAAATTTAAGCTCGATTCAATTATTAGAAATTCTAGCCTCAACTTCTTCACGTTTGTTGACTTTTGCGCGCATTTTAAATTCCAGCTAAATTTTATTTAAATTTCCAAAAATTTATATGCGCATAATTTAATGAAATATCTTTGAAATTTGTCTTTTTCAGCGCAACCTACCAAATCAACCCTTCCTCAAGTATAATCCAAAGATCAAACAAGATCAAAAATGAACAGCACTGAGGTTGCCGACATTCAGAAGACCTGGGCCACCATCAAGGCCAATCCCACAGAGTCTGGTATGGCGATATTGCTGCATTTCTTCGAAAAGTATCCGTCCAACCTGGAGAAGTTTCCTTTCTTAGCGGGCGTTCCCGCCGCCGAATTGAAGGTGGGTCAAGTGAGATGTGCTCTTATCAGCTTTTTAAGCATTCGCTGTCGATTAAACTAGCACTTTGACAGTCTCTTAAGAGTGCTATGGGTTAGTTGTAAATACTGGCTGAAGTTAAGCTGGCTTTTGAAGCTTCTTTCTAGCATGAACTTGACAGTGCTAAAAGCTTGTTACTAAACCTATCAGACTACAATCCGGGAATAGAAGCATACAACAACTACATACATATAACGCTTAACTGAGCCGTGGAGTGAAAATGTTTATAAAATCGTAATCTTTGAGAGAGAGAGAGCCTGTTTCTCTCTGCTGGAGAGCGGTCGTCATAAATCGGAGGAATAGCTACAAATCCTGAGAGCGGGCCATTATTATTACGAGCCGCCATAGAAACCTCTTTGATAAAGGATGCGCTTATATTCTTTGTTACAATCTAGCATTCCTATTAAAATATGTGCATATGCTTCTCTGCTTACAGGAAAATGCCCGCTTAAAGACACATGCTAATCGCATCATTGCCGTCTTCGACGACTCCGTCTCAACACTGAGCGCCGATGGTGGCTGTCAAAAATTGGAGCAGATCTGGACTACTCTGGCAAAGAACCATGTCAAGCGTGAAATCAAAAAGGAATCTTACAACGTAAGTACAACAATGAAGCTGGTGTCCTTTCTAAAATGCCAACTATCTGTTTATTGTTGCTCCTCTGCAGGAACTCAAAGAATGCATCGTTGATGTGCTAGTGCCTGCTTGCAAGATGAACGACGCGCAAAAGGCGGCGTGGTCAAAAGTGCTGGACGCCATTTATGCCATCTTGTTCAAGGGGCTGGCAGATAATGGCCAAAAGTTTTAACAACATGCTATCATTTGCACTCGAGTGTAATTTGTAGCGCACACTGACGCGCTGCACTGTTGGCCATCCACTGACATCACCATGCACCATGCACCATGAACCAGAAATCATAGAGGCAAAACAAGCAAAACAAAACATAACTAAACTGAACCATTTTTGGAGAGATTTTGAAATATTATAAATAATATATATGTAGGTATATACATACACGAGAATACGCTGTCTGTCTGTCTGTCTGTCTGTAGTTGTAGTAGTGGTGGTAGTTACAGTTTTGTAAGACTCTCCGTAGTACTTGTAGCTGCTCACTGTTTTGTTATTTGTGTATGTTTGTGTATGTGTGCGTAGCTGTACTTTCAGCAGAATGCAGAGAGTTCACATAAATAGTACAACTATCACACCCACCTCTCCCACCAAACACGTTCCCTACTACTGCGATTGCCAGTCAGCCGATTCAAGGCATTTCCCTCAATGTTATCCTATGTATTAACTAACTGAAGACGCTTTATAGAAGAGAGAAATCTTAATAATATATGAAAGAAGTAAATAAACAGGTAAAAATATTTGTAATATTTTAATGCTAATAAAGAATAAAAAGGTTTATAAACTATAAACGACTGGTTTTTCTGTAAAGGAAGATTCGAGTGTCGTCCTTTATATTAAGCACTTCACGCAGAAAATACTACAGAGCCGTTTGAGCAGGCTCGCTGAGAAGAACTTGTTTCGCCTTTAAGAAATTGTTCTCGTCGCGAAGTTTTTGATTCTCTGCCTCCACCTGGGCAATTTTATGCATCACCGCCTCTTCCACTGGCATCTCATCTGCCGGCTCCGCTTCTACCAACATAGCTGTACAAGCGTAAGTAGATAATGTGGTTCATTTGGGGAGTTCACAGTTCCGTGCTATCTAGTGTGCTTTTCTTGCCGCCTGCTAAATTAAACCCACTTTGCCATCTGGCAACGTTTTTGTTGTTGCTTTGCACGCAAACAAGAAATACAACTAGCTGAAAAAATTGACATGCGTTGGATCGTGTTTTTCTTTCGTCATAAGCTGCCATTTCTCATCAGCTGTTTTATTCGCGAAAATGGAAACAGATTTTGAGCAAATTTTATTGAATTTTCAGAGAATAATCACACACTACTTCCATTTTGATGGAATATTACTTTTTGCGAGAGTAATAAATCCTTAATAATCGCTTTAGCAAACACTTGTAGTGCGATTGTGGCAAATTAAGAATGGTCCACGAAACAGGGGCGCTCAGAGTTTTATTTTACTATCGTGCTGAAGTTGCCAGATGGGAAATTTAGAAGGAAACTGTGAATACCCCAATTATCCTTTAGTTTGTGCACCCATCTCACGTTGGGAATCACATGAAACTCGAAGAGGTCTCCTGCCCATTTAAATTTCTCAAATGACATATTGCACTGAGAGAGGGTAGCTACATAAAACATGCTGATTTTAGGCTCTCTTTATACTTCTTGCACTGAGACAACGAGCCAATTGCGAACGCCCGCCTTTAGCTGCCGCAGAGCAAGCCTAGAGGTATGCTTCTTTCTTTAAAGAAACGTGTTAAAAGTGAAGTCATGTACACTAAGCACTGAGAAAGTGCAGAGTTGCATGTGGAAAGTATTTGGAAAGCATGCTGCCGAACTACAACTTTCTAAGAAATATTTGGCTATATTATGTCTAAAATTTAAATGCAAGTTAAAGAGCTGTAAATAGATTAACAACGGTTAGAATAAGCTTTCAATCAGCGCTGACAAGGACACTGCATTCCTACTTAAAATGCAATCTTATTAAGGTTCGAAAATATATGAATAACATTTGGCATAGAGGTATATTTTGTCGATTGAAACTTCTTCAGCGGAAACTATTGAAGAAGGCAAGGGAAATGTTGGTTATCATGCTCACGTATTTTTAGAGTTTGTTAGCAAAAAGCCTTTCCAAGGCGTGTATTTCAGACTAGCATACAATAATGTTGAAATCCAGCTAATATCTTCTAGAATACGCTGGGAGGAAAACTTATTATTTGGTACATCGTCAAATGAGTAGCTTGTAATGTCGAATAATAGTTACACATAACTGTGCTGTAATTGCCAAGCATAAATTCCTAATGTATCTGAGATTTTATATAGCTTTAGATTTGCATATAAATCAGACACGGTAAATAGCTTTAAGCCATACATTTTCACTTGGCTTCCCAGTTGAAGTTTTTTTGCAGTTCTTCGAGTTGATCTCTTTCTCTCTTGCCGAGTAAAGGTAAAGGCCGAGTATTAATTTGTATGCACTGTTTTTATATAGTGTCTAATTGATAAATTATGATAATGAAATGAGGCAATGAAGAGGCTTAAAAAAGCTCTTCGCTATTAATATTTCTTTATTTTTGAGGCAATTGCAAAATATAAATAAAATAATAAGCAAATGGCAGAGCTTCTACTAATCGTTTGATAGTCGGGCCGCCAATCATCGTTGGCAGTTTCCAAATCATGGCAAGCAGTGGCGAGCGGCAAGCGGCTAAACAAGTGCGCGCTGCAAACGGCCAACAGCGGCTGATAAGGCCAACGGCTTCAGGCTTTATTGTGCAACGCACTATTAACAGTTATCAGCGTTTGCCAGCTACCGCCCTCTCGCTCAGCAGCGCTGTTGCCAACATAACAGCGAGAGGGGCGCCTTATCGCAAACGTTGTTGAACGATTGTTGAAAGCTGCTGCTGCTGCTGCCAACAGCAGCAAGGCGTATGTGAAAGCTCTTCGCCGGCGCTTGCCATAAGCCGCAAGGCAGCACCAGCCAGAAGCTGGTAACGTATCGCGCTGGCGAAAAGTTCGTTCTACGTTGTAGCGGCATTGTGCGTGCGTAGTCAGCAGCTGGCAGTTGAAAGCGTGCTATATTTTTGCGGCGTTATAGCGGCGCCACAGTGAAAGAAGCGGCCAGCGAAGCTTTTGCCGCTGTGCAATTGCCGAGCTGATATTGCGTGAACGGCACTTCCGGTCGGCAGCTGCCTCTGCCGATGCGCTGCCGCCAGTTCGAAGCGAGGCGACGCGACGTGAGACGAGGCAAACTGCCAGCCGGTTACCAGCGAGCAGTTGGCCAAAGCAGTCGTAGCGGCGCTGTACTGCCGCACACAAAGAAGCGCGCGCGCAATATTTATCGCCAAAATTCCGTTAGCTTGTTTGCGGGTTTGTTACGGTATTTCGTTATTTCGCTTCGGTGCTTTGAAAAGTGCAGAATTCCCGCGTGGCGGTAGCTGCCAAGTGCTTGTGTGTGTGTGTTTGTAGGCGCTATTTTATTAATGTGTATGCGTGCGCGTGCATTTCCGGCTGCCAATAGGCAGCTAAAAAAAGCAACGTGCAGCCAATAAATTTACAAAGGCACTACAAATATTTTTCTTATGAAATTTTGATTTTTATAAAAATGGTGTAGAGAGTAGAAATGCAATTTTTGTCTGCGCTTCAAATGAAACGCTGTCAACAAATAGGACAAACACATAAAGCGTGTAAGTGACTGTGAAGACTTCAAGTCTTATCATTTATTACTGACTGCTTGTGAGGCAGTATCGAAGTATGTTAGACGCGTAAGTATGATGCTGATTAGTTATTAAAATTGTTGGCAGTTGCCGTTGGAAAAAAAACAAGAGCACTTAAAAAAATTTAAGAATTATTTAAGACAATTATATTTGACTAAATTCAAACATGGTCGATATTGAACTCAGCAGTTAAACTCGGCATGCAATTATGCAGAATATGCTACTCCGCTTGCGAGTTGTTATAGCTTTTAACAATATAGTGATACCTTAATTGCAGTGAAATACTTTAAAATATTTTTGCATTATAAATTTTACAAGAAAAGCGGCAGCGCAGGAAGTTCTGCTGCATTTTTGATGGCGGCGAAGCAGACAGATAGCGTACTAATGCCATCGATTGAAAAGGCGCCAAAAGAATAGGAGTGCCATTTTACACTAGCAACAATATTTCTATAGATATTCTGCCACTCTTGAAGTTTAGGCTAGACTTTAGTAATATTCAAATATTTTATATCTCTTTTACTAATTTTCTATCTCAAACAAGTAAGGAAGCATCAGTCGGATTTCACCGACAGAGTAATACCCTACACCAAGTAACTGAGTGGGCGGAGCACGCCCATTTTTGTCAAACTAAAAGATATTCCTAATAGGACTGTATTGGCACATATTGACACTCTGCTCTGGGGTCTATACCGATATATATAATTTACCGCCTTCACGGTGGGCGGACCACGCCCATTTTTTTTAAATTTAAAGGTACTTTTACCAGCAATTAAGTGTCCAAATATGGACGTTCTGGTATATATACTATGGAAGTTATGAGGATTTTCAGCTTATCGCCTATATAGTGGGCGGACCACGCCCATTTTCTTATATGGCATGTAGGACCTACATCTTAACCTGCAAACCAAATTTCATTCGTTTAAATGCATAAGTAGTCAATTGAGAGCCATTTTACCGGAAAATTGTTGCCGCCCATGCAGTGGGCGGACCACGCCCATTTTTTGGTATTTTGCAGAGGGTCCACACCTAACCATAAATACCAAGTATTATTCTTTTGAATGAGTAATTAGACAAATTATAGCAATTTAATCGAAAAAAACCCGAGGTAGTGGGACTTACAGGCCCATTGTGGGCGTGTCCTTTGACCGATTTAACTAATTTTAACACTTTACCTAACCCGAGGTTCACTGTGACTGTGTACCAAATTTGGTTCAAATCGGACAATTCCTTCTTTCTATTTTTTCCGAACACGCAGATGGACAGACAGACAGACAGACAGACAGACAGACAGACGGACAGACGGACAGACGGACAACCGGAAATCAATAGAGAAAGTGTTTCTGATCATTTCTATACACTTATGTTTATACCTAGGACGGCTCCTTTAATGCGTTACAATTTTCGCACAAAGTTATTATACCCTATTACCATAGGTGTAGGGTATAAAAATGCTAAACGGCCCTTGTGACTAGAACCGCTTTCATACAGATTTTCACTTTTGGCCAGAAAGTATCATCACCTGTGTCTGATACGGGGCATCTCATTTTTGGCATATACATAAATACATACGTAGGATCACGTCTCCGACGTGTTATTTTAAGCCAAAAGGTTAAATCAATTTTATGCTTTTAATGAAAAAAAATGACTTGCAAGCCTGCAATTTTCTCAATCTTTTCTTTAAAGAAAATTGCTGCCATGCATGCCTGCAATGTGCATGAGCGTTGGTGTTGCAAACACTTTGCACATGGTTGCAGTCAACCGAGTCACCTCTACTACTTGTTGCACTTTGCACTAATGACGCTCATTTGGCGCCACATTGACTCGGAAAGTGCGGCGGCACCTTGAACGTTGAGAATGACATCATTAGTTACTCATTAGGCTGCAATTAAATTGCAAACTCTGGCATGGTATCAATTATCATGACAATATTGCAGTTTGCTTTGAGCACATCATGCGAAATTGTTGCATGTTCATTTAAGCGGACATGTGTTGATCTACCTGCACATGCAAGCGTAACCTTTAACCCTCTAATGCATGGCATAGCCTTGATGGCCTTGATGTATGCTCACTTTTACATATTCATTTAAATTTTGCCGAAATTTTGCACTTTTGTATAATCTCTGTGCTTTTCTCTAAAATATTTATGAAAATAGTTTTATTGTAATTATCAAGATTTATATTGACAATGCCATAAACCTTTTTTAGAGAAGAGCACATTTCCCGCCAATAAAATTTTTTTTCTAATACATGTATTTCTAAAAATATATCAGAACCTTTGACAGCGGAAATATGTTCACGGCATGAAGATTTAACATCATGCAAAATTTCAGATTTTTACGTAAAGAAAGGTCTGCTTTATATACACAGATAGTGGCCATACGTTTATACAGAAGTTATTATTATGGGTGTAAGCCGAAAGGCCAGCATCCAAACTAGGGATTTTTCGCATGGCAGCTGTAGTAAGCATCGCAACTTGCTTCTTTTGAGCACCTCTGCTGCGTCCATCGCAGTTCATCGATGTCGGTGATGTTAGCCTTTTCTATTTCTAGGACGTCCGCCGATTGGGATAGAGTGACCTCAGACTTATAGAGCTCTGCATAGACCATTTTTAGCGCATATTCGCATATTAAAGTCCTTTAAATGTGGGTCAACGACTGAGTAAGGTGGTCCGAGAAGTTATCCAAGGCCTCTCTGGCGTCTTCACGTTGTGGGTCTCAAACCCGAGGTACAACCACTTTTTGCGTTCTTTCAATGAATGGCGCTGAATACACTGTTAGCTCAGCGACTGACGAATGCCAATTAGTTACCCAGGGTTGCGCCGTGAAGGCCGTTGGTCAACTTGGCGTAGCAGGAACACGGATCGCACATTGCATTCCCCCAGTTTCAAAGTTGCTTTATAAGAATTCAGTTTTACTCTTTTTGCTTTAGGGTAACGAAACGCTTAAAAGGAAAATTTCTTCAATTTAAGATATTCTTTGCTTCAAGAGTCGAACAGAAATTGAACCAAATAATTGATAATTTGCAAAACTTTGTATGACAGCTTGGAAACGGCTTAATGACATACGTTCGCTGACTCATAAGGGACAAAGCAATAAATTGGAAATAAAAAAATCGATGGCTTATACAAGTCTGCTGGCATATGAAAATGTTATTGTGCTGAAAACTTTTGGCAGAAGTCGCAGAACTTCAGAGACGCCACTTGCCTTCAATTGCCAATTCAAGTCTGCAATTTTTAAATACTATAAATGCTCTCTCAGCAGTTATTTACATATGAACTGCTTTGAGACAAAAGTGCCAACAACTTTTTATTAAATTGACCATATAAAACTGTCAGTCATTTAAATTAAAAGCAACTTAAAAACATAACTTGGTAAATTAGTTACAATTACTTAAAGCTGCAACTTGTGCATGGCATAGACAATTCAAAGTATACAAGAATATTTTATAAATTGCTTACATTTACCAATACAAGTGCATATATATTTTCATAAATAAGTGCCACATTCAAAGAGAGTAGGTAAATATATTACACTTGCACCGCCTGCAAAATTTGTAACCAATTTAAACTAAACTGCATACAAATCACACACAAACAGACACATACTCAGACAAAATAGAACGGCAATGCGCAGAGAAATGCACACTAAGGAGCACACATGCAGATATTTATGTTATGTGTTGTAGAAAGTGTAATATTTTGCACTTGCAATCGACTGTAGTTGAGCCTGCTCAATGGAGCGTATGAGCAACCAATAACTTCAGACCGACAGACAAACAGACACACAAGCACGTGCCTGCAACATTGCGAGTGTGGCAACTGCTGCTGTTATTTGTGTTGCTGTTGCTGCTATTTCTCTGCCAGCACCACATTTTTGCCCTTCCCAATTAAAGGCACGCCAGTGCTCATGTCCTTGTATAATCACCTGTAAATGCAATTGAAGTTGTCTGTAAGCTCCGGCTTAGCTGCTAATTGATACATGTGCAATGCATTATGCAAGTGCATCGCTGGAAATTTTGTTAGTGTGTAGTACAAATATACTCCAGCAGTTTGCAATTGCAACGATGCAAGACCATTTGCACAAGATTGCTAATGCACTTGAAGTGTCTGCAAAATAAGAAAAAGAAAAGAGCCAATGAGCAGTATTCTCTCTTTAATATTATTGTCTCTGTGATTCTATTTATATAGCTTCAGAGCCAATAGCCTCTTAGTTACCTTTCTTTGGTCTGCTACACATGTTGCTACTTTCATAATGTTTAGCTTTGCATAATCAAAGAACCAAAAGGTGCAATTGCTCAGTTTACTAAAGTATCTGCAAGCTCAATTTAATAGCAATTTATCTTCCATTTTCATTTTTGTTAAGTTGTAATTAAGGCTTACTTTACTCTACTTTAGTGTAATAGCAAAACAAATGAATGTTCATTTTGCTTGTTTTCATATACAAATTTATAAAAAATATGTAAACTTCAATTTCTTAGCTGATGAAGTGTGAAGTGTATAAAAGTAGATGCCAATTTAGCACAACAAGCTGCAAATGACGCTGCCAGTTCATCACATTGCGGATGCAAAGCTCCACTCACTCATTTCCATAGAGCCCACTTCCGCGTTGCGTTGCATTCTTTGTTTCTAGCAAACGACGCACACCTCCAGGTCGACACAACAATGACATCGGGCTCATTGGTTGCAACAACAAAAACAGGCACAGTGTGTCACTTTTGGCAAAAAGAAGAAGAATTATTAGTAGCTACAAGCCACCAAAAATGACTATTGCATTCTAGATTTGCCATTATTTCTCAGTTCCCTTCTAATCAAGTCTAATATTTTTGACTACATTTTGTATGCAAGTGACACACTGTGCAACGCTAGCTACAAAACACTTGAACAGACAATGAATGTGGCAGAAAACATTATTCCGGAAGCCGTGTCGAACGAAACAAAATTGTGTGAAATGTTAAGGCAATGCGAGCGAAGCTGACAGATGGGATGGCACTTTAGGCAGCGATTCAGCATGGCTTTTTGAATGACTGGCAGTGCCAAGCTTAATTTAAAGCGATGTCATTTCGTAAAGAGAGGAGGAGAGAGATTGGAGCAAAGGCGACAATGAAGTGCAGTGCAGTCTTTGTTTTGCAACCAGGATCACTTAATTAGAACGATTTCATCGCTTCTTCATTCTAAATTAATAATTTAGTTTCTTTGAATTGAAAATTTGTGCTTAATATTTCTTTTTGCAATTTCTTTTGCAATATTTTTAATTTCAAATATTTGCTATAACGAAATGTCATCAAAAAAGGTTGAGTCAAAAAATGTGAATGTCTGAAGAACTTCCAAAGGAGTTTGAGCTCAGACTTAATCAGAATATAAATATGTACGCATATTATTGGCACAACAGTCCGTCTGGAACTGAGGCTTGGACGTAGCTGTCTTCCGTTACTCTGGTGCATGCATGTTAAATTTTAAGTACAAAATAACGACTTCTACATATTTTTTTTCTACAGCCGTGTCTGAACGGGAAGTTTTAATCAGCTTTTTTGAGAGAAGCATTTCTTTTGTCAATGTGGGAGAGTTGCCAACCTCATTGCGCAGAATGACTCTGGTATGAGTCAATTGGGATTCAGCCACTAGACGCATCAGCAATCAAGCATTTATTCACTTAACTACGGCTGTGCATTATCGTTTATTGTTGCTCTCATTAATCAGCTCTGCAGTAACGAGCATTTTTTCTATCTTTTATAAGTGTGCTTGTACACGCCAAATCCGACAGCTCTGCTGTTCCTTTTTTTACATGAAAGCTGGTGGCAACCCAAGGCAGAATAGGAGCCATTAAGAGACAGAATGATATACTGCGCCGATTTTGTGCATTTGCAAGTAAATTAAGTTTAATCCCTAATATTTAATTTAAACTAAATTTTAATACGACGTCCCGTCTCCGCTAAACTCTTTGTGCGCCCCGAACAAACTGTCATTTTAAAATTTACAAATTTAATAAATGATCTGTTGATTGTTGTTGACTTTACGGCTCAACCCTACAGCAATGAAAAACAACGCCAATGATGGAAAAGTTTACAGAACTCTAAAGCTACGCATACGCACCGCTATGCATGACTCGTTCTTATTTTCAGACTGGCATCGGTTTTCAGTGCTTCGACCAAGCCGTTATGTTTCTGCATGAGTTATTGGCCAGGAAAAGTACATGGCAATAACAAGCGTAATGCGAGAGCTAATCAATATCGGCAAAATTAAAAGCCTTTCGCTTTCGTAATTGATACGCCTTAAGCAAATAAACGAAGCTGACCTGAAAATAGGCGAATTAATTTTTGCTGCTTAATCAATTTGTAACTTGGTAAAGAGAAGAGAACAGCGGCAACAGAGAAAGAGATAGACAGACATGCAGGCACACACACACGCATATATACTTTCAAATGCACATGTACATCACTGAAAGATATTAACGAATTTCTTTTAGCTTTTAATTATGACCGATGGACACAAAGGTATTCAATATGCGAAAAAAAAGGAAATGTCTAAACTAAAAAAAGGAAATGTCTAAACTTATTTTTAAATTGCAAAAATATTAAAAATAATTTGTACGTCTGCCTTTTCAAGTACATTATGATAAGACAGCGGCGCTATTTGTGGCCATATTTACACATAATTCAATTAATATCGCTCATACGCAAGTTGGGAAATTCATAAATTCAATAATTCGGCTGAAAAGCGGCGCATGTGGAAATAAGTGCAGATTAGTGTTTGCGTTACTTTTAGCGCATATTAAAAATAGCGGGTAGCCTGTTCAGAAATTTTTATATGTCAAAATAGTTGAGTAGCAGACTAGATTTCACCTCCAATTGCAATATTAAAGACAATATAAAAAACAGCATTCAAGAAGCAGTTTTTAGAAGCTTGTTGAAACGAACCAAAGACGAAACTATTTAGAACCTACACTGAATCAAGCACAAGAGCCAGGCTCAGCATCAGATTCGAAGAGCAACCTAAAATGAAATTTACTAGATCGGCTTCAGAGATACTCATAAATGTGGCTGATTTATTTTTGTCGGTATAAAAAAATTTACTGCGCCCTTTGTACTAATAATAAAATTCAATGGAATTTTTCTGATCTATTTGTAAAGCAGAGAATTTTAGATGACGGTAAGGAACACAGCTGGTAGATACCTACATATATGGAAACAGAATAGCTAGATATTGGAAACGTTATTTTACGAACTTAAGAATGTGGGTTCCGATATTTTTAATATATCTTAGAGTGGCTCTCTAGGGTACAGATTTACTGCCAGAAAGACATGCTTCGGCCATATAATAGAAGGAGATTTAACATCCTTTTTGGAAAGTTTAATCTAAGAAGAGGCTAGCGGAAGCCATTTGTAGCGCTGAATGAACCTCAAAAAGTGCTGGATATTCAACGATTTAAGGTCATCAGGATGCTGCACCTACACGTAAGGGTTTGGTCTTTCTCCATCTACTGGGTTTTATATGTAAGACATAAGAACTTAAATATGTGCGAATATCCTCGAAGTAATGAAGTCACAGCTGTCAGGCGTTTTCAATCGCACATCAGCAGCACCTTCACCACAACAAACAGCAACAGCAACATAATTTTCATCGTCATCATCATTAAAAAATGCATTTTTCATGCATGCACAACAAAACGTTGACTTGTCGCCTAATCGGATGAACAGGTCACGGCTTTGCGGCTAGCAAACGTTTAACTGCTCTTTATCCAGTTAACATATTGCTGTAAATTATTACCAGGCCATGCCATGGCGTGCCAATAATGGGTCGAAGCAATTTCGAGTGGAACTAACAGGCATCGCATACATCTACAGCAACACAACTACAGCTCAGTGCAAAATGCCAGCAGCATATAAGAAAATTTTTCAAAATGTTTGTCTTCAAACAATTTATTTTAAATAAATTCCATGTTATATATTTTTATATAGTAGGCAGAAATGCTATTTTTTTGCACTCAGCTGTAAATATGCATAAATATACTGTTGCTTTATTATAAAAGACTAGCATTTTGGTGCTGACGTTTATTAAGACAATTTATGGCTTCCGAGCTCATAAATTCTGCACTGCTCATTTCTGTAGGTGGATATGCCCCATATGCTTCACCTCAGCTACCACACACTACTAATTGGCAGCTTCCTGATGTGCTAAAGTTAGTTATGTTGACTTGGCATGCTTGGCAAGTTAATTGCGTTAACAAGAGGGCAACTTTGTGTGTAAAACCAGCGAAGGCTTAAAGCTAAAGTTCAAGTACCTGGCAGCACTGACTGTCAACGCTGGAAGGATGGTCTATTTTAAGTGAGCAAACTCTAAGAATCGTAGGAAAAAATCTTTAGGCGATTCAGTAATTTTTGTTGTAACAAAGTTTGATTTAAAATTTTGTAGTTTTTGTTAGGTAACAGAATTTTGTGACATTTGAATTGTAAAATCTTTTTATCTAACTTGGATTTTGGCATAAATAAACTCAACTGAAAGTAAGTTGTAATAATCTAGATTTGTAGCTAAAGAAAACAATTTTTGTCTTAACTCAACTTGTACAAAGATTATGAAACTTTTAGTACAAGAACATAAGTAAAAAAAATGCGTACTAAAATTCTACTCTTACAGCAAATGAACAATATTTGGAAATGCGGCCGCAATTAAATAAATGCAAAATATGAAGTTAAAGTAGACAATTTTTGTCTTAACTCAACTTGAATCAGGAATATGAAACTTTTAGTACAGAAATTTATTTTATAAAATGATTACTTAAATTCTGCTGTTAAAGCAAGTTTTCACTTTTGCGGCTGCAATCAAAAACAATGTGAAATATAAAGTAGTAAAGTAGTATTTGAATAAAAAAAAATTGAAATTTTAGTACAAATATTCATACAAACTCTACTTTGAAATCAGTTTTATACTTTTGAGTGTAAACACCTCAATCAGCGGAAATTCGCAGATTGAAATATTCGATGCTTAAAACAATGCAATTTTCGCATGCTTTTAGAATAAAAAATTCGTGCTTTGTCTGAAACTGCTGCCAAGGTTGAGCGATTCTATGGTGCACCCTCATACTTCCTTCATCACAGCTCACTCTATCAGCCACCCACCCACAATTAAGTAGCTGCAGCTTGTGTTTACTTTGCTGCGTGTTTTTGTTTTTGTTGTTTCGTTTGAGCTTCATTTTTGTTGTTGTTTTTATATTTATCGGCTTTGCCAGATAACACAATAAAGTGTCTTCGCTCAATAAAGCATTTGCCAAAGCATCGCAAGCAGAAAATTCATGCCAACTGCCGCGAAAGCGTTAGCCACAATTGTTTACGCCACTTTCGCCACATGCCGCTTATCGACGTTGGAGCTGGGCTGCCGCAGCAGCATGGCCCATTATGGCTCCTCAGCTATCGACAGTCAGCAACGTATTTCACGCACGCACTCTGCCCTCCGCCGTCTGCTCTTTGTCGTGCTTGCAAACTTTTTTTTAGCACAGCGCAAAGTTTAAACAAATATATTGGCAAAACGTCTAAGGCAGGCAAATCGATTTGGCTGCCAACGCGCTTGACTTATGATATGTTTGCCGTGCTGCCACTTAAAAATAAACAAATGTACTTCACTAGCGACTTTTTTGAGGTATTCTTCACGTAGATAAGATAACGTTGGAGTCCACTTCAAAGCGAACATGCGAAGCAAAAGTTCGTGCTTTATTTTGCGCCTTCAGCAGCGACGCTCCAACAAGATGGATTCATAATTAATGGCAGCGCATTTTGGCGTAATTCAATTTCACGCTCACACTTCGCAAAAGCTTGTGCATGTGTGTGTGTGTGTGTGTTGTGGGCGTATTTGTGTTGGCGGCTGTGACTGTGCATGTAAATTTATTATATGCAACTTTTTAATAGTGTTCGTGCAACTTTCCTTGCGGCATCTACACATAAAATTGCGCTCCTCTGGTGGCCTTCGGGGCGTATGCGTAATTTATGCGCAATTTATGCAATTTTGCATTAACAATTCAACGCGTCCTAATTTGCGCAGCAATTGCCGTTAGTTGTATGTTTATGTTTTAGCCGTTTAGTTGCTTATACTAGGAGCTGGTCACTGTAAGCTTTTTCTAATAGGTTGGTAAGCGCCTTGCATTGCTTTACAGAGTTGTTTACATCAACAAAATATATAATTCTGCATGAGCATTTTAAATTTCTCTTGTTTAGCATGATTTTTTCTTACCTTTTTCCGCAGTCTTTCGCAAAAAATTTGAGCAGTAAAACTCCTCCTCAAAGCGATGTCATCTCTTGCTCTATAGCTGAGCAGTCCTTTCTATTGCTTGAGGATATAAATTTCTCCCTTCCCCTTTCCGCTTATGTTTTGTTGCTGAGGCTACAGAATCAATTAAAATTTTTCACCTTCCACAATTTACGCATACACATTCACACATACAATCATCATATTAAATTTCCTTCGCCAGTTCAAAGTGATGGAAGAGTACAGTTAGGAAAATGCATGCAAAAGGAATAAAATTAAAATACAAAGAGCATCTTCCGAATATGCGCCGTTAGAGCAATGTTGCCAGATTTTTTCCTTCGAAAAATTGTAAATTCCCAATAGAAAAACTGCATTTTCAACAAAAAAAACTGTAACCTACAAAAACGAAAAGAAATCTGAAATTTGAAAAAAACTGTAATTTGTACAAGGAGGTAATTTTAAAAACTGTGAGCTAGTCTAAAAAACTGTCATTTACAGTTAAAACTGTGAATATGGCAACATTGCGTTAGAGCGATAAATTTAAATGCAAAATATTGCGGAATGCACTCTCAACTTGTTTGCGCCGCAATGTATGCTTCATATTTAGACACTTCTTCCATAGCATAGCTAGAAATGAAAAAAGTTTACCATAATTTATATTCATTTTATTTTTCATGCAGCGTTTATAAGTGAAGCAATTATATAAGAGGAGAAAGGAGCGGCTAAATGTTGTAGTTTTGCCAGCTACAAAGCAGCAGTTGTTCATGGTCAGCGTCTTCAATGAAATATTAACTTAATTTATAGTGGCACTAGCACTAATAGATTGAGGAACCATCATAGCGAGGAGCATACTTAAAAGCAGTTTAAGAATTGCAAAGAAGTTGAATGCAAGTAAACTCACGAGCATCGCCTGTGCAACGCCAATTCCAGAGCTCGTCCAAATCAGCTGGGAGCGCCTTGGCTTGCTCGGCCAGAGAGGCAGGGCTGACAATGCTGGCAGTCAGTTCGCTATAGCTCTTGCACTCTAACAAATCTCTAAGTACTTCCAAGATTCTCAAAAGGATCTGCATCTGCTCTCGTTAGGGACACATAGGCGTCAGTCAGCCAACCCCAACCTTACGTAAACTGCAATTATGTAAATTGCGCAATCTATTTATGTACATACGCAGTGGTGCGCAGCTTTTAGCCACTATCAGAAATTGATTTATGGCGCCTAAAAGCAAACAAGAAGCACATTGGCAGGCAATAAAATAAATGAGAATGCCAAAATTGGGCTGGTACGCAAGTGTGAGTGGGGGGGAGGTCTATTTGGTAGTTGGATGTAGGTGTATTTTTTTTGAATGCGCATAAATGTACGCGTGTGCATGGGCGTAACAGTAGGCATGCCACAATAAAGTGGCAATCACTTTGCCACACGCGAACACACGCCTACATACATAAGTATAATACATGCATACACACATACTACACATACATGCATGCATGCAGTTCATTAATTGCTCTATAAAAATTAAGATATTTAATCAGGGTCTTTATTTTAACTGCTGCTTAGTTCAAAAGCATCATAATACTTAATTGTGTTACCAGAAAATATTTGTTATGGCCAAGCGACGTGCGGCTGCTGTGAAATCTCACACATACTCACACATACTTAGACACTTATGCGCCCGCATGCAGGCAAATACACACTCACACAAGCACACGTGCGCGCATTAAATGTGTTTACAAACAGTGACAGCGCATTCTTGTTTACTATTGCCAATTGTTGTTTTTGTTGTTGTTGTTTTATGGTGTTATTGTGGTTGCTGCTGCTTGCTGATACAGCGATACAGCAGCAGCAGTGCGCCACGCTGCCTCCGCCGTGACGCGTTAGCGTGATGACGCTTCATTATCGCTCAATACTGGGCTTGTAAAATTTTATTAGCGCCTAACGTAAGCAAAAACGTATTTAATAGCGTCGTATCGCAACATGCCGCACGTTTTAAGGTGCACACAAAATATATTGGCAAAAATTCCCCCTTAATTAATTCTCGCGTTTTTTGCGCCTTTTGTTGTTGCTTTGCTTTTGGCTGCAATGTGAACTTGGTAGGCAGACGAAAATAGTCTGCATTGGGTTAAGAGACGATAAGCATCTTGGGGAAATATAAATAGATGCATGTGTGTGTGTGTGTTTATGCAAAGAGTGCTGTGCGAATTTTTACATTGCGAAGTTGGAGTTTTCCAGCTTTATGCCCTTGAAATGTTTTTAATAAGCTTCGAAGAAATAAATTTGCTCAGAATTATATTGCAAAAAAAATAGACATTATCTGCTGAACGCTCTTTCATTTGGGTTTTCACATTGAAAGCAGTGGAACCACAATAACAACGAAAGTAATGTAGCCGAAATTTCAAATGACTGCCAAATGATTTTCGGCCTATCAAATGCTAATTGCATCATTTTTGCCGAAGCAAATTTTTTTTTGTAATGAATAAGCAAAATAGCTATACTTAAAGGACTACTGCAATGCTATCTTAACAAGTAGAAGTGTTTAATTATGCTTAAATTGCAAAACTATTCTTTAATTAAATTTGCACTGATTTTAAACATTTTCATACTATAAGAAACTTTTTTGGCGAATTGATTCAATTGCGTTGCTTATATGGAATGCTTACTGTACTATAACAGCAATTTTATAATTCTGAATTGAGGCGCAGATTTCAGGTTTAGGTTTTTAGGTTTTTATTTGCATTTTTAATGCAGTCTTCTAGTTATTACGACCAAAGATACCCCATATGACTGTTCTACCCTTTATGACTGATGCTCAAAAGGCATAAAGAAAATTCAAGGAGGGATCTGACCTAGTTCTGCTCTTGCAGTTCTAACATCATATTTCATTTACTTACGTGCTGCTAAGCCGCTCGATACTTCAATGCCACTTTACAAAATCGCGCTGTATTTCACATTAGAGTACTTCCAGGTGTATTTTTAAACGGCCAGCAACTCGGCGCCTTATCTTATCGCTGCAAAATTCAATTTAAAATAGTTAACTTGATTTTAAGCCCGAAATAACCACACCAAAAGAAGAGCGAAAAATACTTTTAATAAAAAATAAATTGTTAACTGCGAAATTCCAGGTGAATGCGAGGGGCAGAGTACAGTCAGCTGGCCACTTCAGGCGACATACGCTCTGACAGACTGAGCTTAACTGGGCTGATATCGGCTTGTGTTAACATGTAGATGTATGTACATATGTATGCATGTATGTAAGCATGATCGTTTGTGTACGTAGCAGTTGCGAGGGATTGTTGAATTGTGGTTTTACGAATTGTCTTACTTAAGTGCAAACATATTGCATGCGTCTGTTTGTACGTATGCGTATACTACGCACCTTATTTTGGCAATCTATTGTGTATGTTGCGTACACTTGTGTTTGTGCGACAAAGGCGAGATTGCACTGCTGTCATTTCCAGAGCGCATTTATTTTATATCGATATAAGGAACTGAGATTGTGTACGAAATTTTGGCATTTTCGCTGTACTTCAGCAAGTATCTGCTTTGTTAAGTGAATGGCGTAATGCGAATTCCGTGTAGAAATTCTTCAATAGCTAAAACTGCAACTTAGACCATTTCCTTTTAACACAACTGACGACTCGTCAGCCGGCTGACTATTCCAATTTCTTTGATTTTTACGATTTCCACATTTAGATCGAATTATTGTATCTCATAATCATGAACTGAATAAAAATTGTCCACCTCATCAGATAATATACATATACACACATACAATAATTTAATAGTTTTTGTAATTTGTATCTATTATGAAGAGCCGTCATTCATTCATGGTATTAACCAATAGAATCACTAAAATTTATATAAAAGGAAAGCAGTTTAGCTTTCCAAGCTAACAGCATCTTAAGACAAAACATATTGTAAATTTAAATCATATTGTAAGCATAAATTGATTAGCAATATTGCTCAAAAATTAGTAACTTGCCGAGAAAAGTTTGCAAAGGTATCAGATAATACACAGATTTCGACAAAAACTAATTTTCAATTGCAAGATTTTACTCGAAACATTTGTATAACACTGTTTAAATTTTTCTAAATAATTTTTCCATATTTCGAATAAAAATACAAAATTCCAATTGCTGCGCTCGTTGCAAATCTTAACAAAATATTGCTATGTTTCAGCTTTGCAGCAGCTAAAACTTAATTCCTTCCCACTATGCGTAAAGCGCATACATATACCCCCCCCCCTCCCCCCCCCCCCCCGCACACACAATAAATGCGCATGAAATATCATAGCGGCTACATTTCATTAAGTTGTCACTTCGATAGATAAAATTTGCTATGGTTTTATATTGTTGTTGTGGTTGTTGTTGTTGTCAACACTACTTGTTATTCTAGTTGTTTTGTTGGTATGTATTTGTAATCACTGATTGTTTGCTCTCTTGTTGTTGTTGTTGGCGCTGACATTTGGCGACTAGAACAAAGCATGTATCTACACTTCAGTAGTGCTCAAGTGCTTATGAGTCTTTCACTCTTGTTGTTGTTGTTGTTGTTGTGCTTGTTACTTTTGTTCTGCTTGTTGTTAGTGTTATTACTTATGGCATTTCGTTTTGCTTTTGCTTTGCCTTTTTTGCAACAACAACAACACACCAACTCCGCCCTTGCCAGAAGCATTGATGCCAATTAATATGATTGATATTTATTTCATTTTGCTATTATTTGCTTCAGTTGTTACTTTTTGGGTGTTGTTGTTGTTGGCCATTGCATTTGTCATTTCATATTGACAAGAACAAAAAGCAGCAAATGTTAACAATAATAGCAACAACAACAACAACAAGCGAGCCAACTTGTCGATAAGGTTGCCACACTCTAATCAGTCATCAGTCATATGTTCCAGCGCGGCTAAAAATAGCTCAATAGCACAACCCTTCAGATAAGGCGTCGCCACACAGACACTCTAACCCTCTTACCCTCTTACACTTTCGAACTTGATTTGTTTGTTTATAGTACATGTTGTTGTTACACTCACAGTTTAGTTACAAAGGAATTTAAAGTTTTAAATTTTGCTGTCGTCAATACGCTGCCAACAATGCTTTAACGATAACCCAGCAAACAATTTAACATCTTTTTACGTTTGTTTAAGAATAGGCTACAAATATAACTACATACAATTTCTATGAGTCATTGTATTTGAATCACTCTGAATTATATATAGTGGCTAATTTGATGGCTCATTTTTGAGCGCACTTCCACAGATTTTCTAATTCTTAAAATTCTGAAATTTTTTAAAGCATCAAAGCGCCAAGTATTTCATAAAAAAAACTTGTTAGATAATGTAAACAATTTATAAATAAAAGGCCTAAGTTTTAATTTTAAATTATTTCAGCCTTTCCGAAGATGATTACTCATATCGATAATTGTGAAGGCTAAGAAAGTGCTCTCAAAAGCTCTTTCAAGGCCTGGTTTGTTATACAAAATTATCTTAATATTGTAAGCCATATAATTTGAAATTGCAACCCTGCATGCAGGGTCGAATGTGGCCGGGCCCAGTCACTGTCGAGAGTATCAGTTGGCAACATGGCGGACCGGTAGAGCTCGCCTCGTGCACTTCCGTTTTATAAATTTATCGAAGAGCACGCGAAACCGAGAGCCGCAATAGAAATCAACGGAAATCTATATGACAAATTTGTAAACAAAAGCTTATAATATATATTTATATATGAAATTGGAGCAACTGCGCGTGTTAATTAGACTTAGGCCGAGCTTTCTCATATTAACTTGTGTATGCTTCTTCTTTTTTGAACAAAATTATCTGGACCTATTAATTTATTAGATGATATGAGTCTGCCTAGAATCGAAATAGCAACATTTCGCATTGGAGACCGAGCACGAATAGACCGAACCACCTGTTCTATACCATTAGTCAAACACTTTTCCGCTTTGCATGCCTCAATTAGAATTGTCTGGTGTAGCTTTAAATAAAATCTTATAATATTATTGACTATATATAAATTTATGCAAAATGCTTTTAAAAGTTTATAAGTTACAACAAAAAATTTCGAAAATATTGCTTAGTTGAAACGGCTCAAATGTTTTGTTGCAGTCAAGAGTCTGATCAATAACAAAGACATTCATAATTTAAAATTATTTCTCAGTTCGAATTTTAGAGTACTTCGATTTTGGTTTACTGGGTAAGCATGCTGGCGCCATTTCACCAATTTGCTAATGTGTGTGTGGTTGTGCGTGATTGTTAGTTGGATACAGCGTGGAGCGGCTGTGATATATGAGTGCAGGAAGTTTCTGACAGTCAGTTGCTGCTGCTGCTGCTGCTGGTGGTTGAGTGATTTCAAGTGCTGCAACACCAAGCGTTCAAAGCTTGATAAAAAGCACAATTATGCGTGTTCATGTGTATGTGTGAATGATTTCCAACAAATTCTGCGAATTGTTTTCGCACATTTTTTAGTTCTCTTCTCGTTCATGATTCCGAGCGCCACTTCAAGAGGCGAATTATTGGCGCCACTTGGTTTTGAATCATTTGGTTAAGAGTTTCGAGAAACTTTGAGCCAGCTGGAGCCAGCATAATTTCGTAGCTGCTTCATTTTTTGACAACCATTTGCAATAGTCAGAAACTGCAAAAGACATAAACTGCCTTGCACGGAAATAATTTCCAAATTTTTGAATGTTTTTCAGAGAATTTATAGCCTCTGCCTGCAACGCGACTTTCACTTCCACTTCATAAAGTGCATAAGTTTAGTTCTCTCTTTGCTTGGCAACTTTGCTGGCCAACACGGCTGCGGCTGCAGTGCGCTTTGATAGTAACACATGCCATTGCCGCACTGGCGCATTGGCGGTAGCCAGCAAACTATTGCTAAACGATTTGGCTACGGGTTCAGTCAGCCAGAAGCACATAAGAATGTATAGGTTATGTTGCACTGGTTGGCTAAATAGAGTACGCGTACAACTTGTCGGATCCTTAACGATCCTTACCATATGGCCATGCATTGAAGCCAACTGCAATTAAGCAGGCTATGAAGCTATCAAGTAGTTTAGTTGAGATCTAGAGTTGTTGCAATAGAGACGCCGAAAGCGCTTGAGAGTTCAACTGCTTGCAAATACTCTGCATTTGCTACTCTGCATGGAAAAATGTGAGAAATAAAAACAAAAAATCGACTTTACATTCAGTCCATTAACTGAGAGTGGCTAAGCGCCGTTGGGCAGCAGCAGTTCTTCTCCCTTTCTTTGACCGCCTCATTCCCATGCCATGTAAACCTTCCCCCACCTCCCCCCTTTCACTTGCAATTCTTATTGCATTCTAAATTCTTGCCAGGTTCACCGCGCGTAAATTTGAACGCTACACTTGCAACACTTTCGTTTATTTTTAGTCGCTTTCACTTTATCCGCTTTCCCTTTATCTGCTTCACAAGTGATTGCTTTCCAAAGTTTGTTGGCTGCACTGCCAAACTTTCAAGTTATTGGCAAACCACCGCAAAGCGCCGGAAGTCCTGCATACCATATTTTTTGCACTGTATAACCACGAGCAGATTTAGCGGAATCATTTTCCGGGGACCTTTTGCTGCTGAAAGTGAGACACTGAATTTGGGTAGTGGAATTTGTGATGCTGAGTGTTTTGCCACTGGCTCGCACTTGAAATATGAATCACGCATACGACGCGATGTACGAAGCCGATGATTTGGAGGCTCACAAGGTTAAAGTTGTGCTAAAAATGTACTATTCGTTTTTTACACAATACTTTTTAAATAAAAATCAATTTAAATATCAATCAATAATAACCTCGGTTTATGAAATTTATTTAAAATTTAACAGATTTTAATTGATTGATTAATTGCTAGATGAACGGGCGACCTCTGCCGGCCCACCAACTTGAAAGCTGATGCTTTCGGCTGTGATAACGACTGCTCGTATGCAGGGTTGCAACCTCAAACTATACGGTTTACTCAATAATAGCTTCATATACTGTAATTCGCCATATAATAGCCATTTATAGATAATGCCAAATCTTATGAAAATTTTATCTAAAAATTTGTTTGCGCGAAATAGTAAGTTTTTTCTTTTGATCACTTGAAATTGTTTCATGGCAGTTCCAACTGTTGGAAGTTAAGCGAATAAGGAGTTGCAGTTATTCTGCCATAGTGATTGCCTCTTCTATGGAAGTTTTTCTATGAACTATCTTCTAATAATTATAATTTCTTTTGCCATTATAGTATTAGAGTCCAAAATTTTGAGCTTTATTGTGTTAAAATTTCTGTGGAAAAACACTTCTTGCTATTTATTTCTAAAATGTTGAATGAAATATGCTGTCGAATACAGCGAACCATCATCTCTGTTGACAATTTTTAATATGTATTCCTCGCAGATACATAAAGCTTTAGCGACACATTGAAGTCTCGTATGATGAAAATTGCAAGTTGTTATTAAATTATTGCTGGCACGTGAAGACGTGGGGTAGGGGGGACAAGCCAACAACACACGAGAAATTTTCATTTTATTTCTCATTTCTGCTTATGAAATTGAGCAGCTTTCTCATGCCAAAGAAAATAATAGTTGAAAGTAGAATATCATATTTCAGATTGAATTCATCGAGAGCAGAAAACAACAATTGAAGAAAATATCTTTTGTTATGAATGGAATTCGCTTGGACAGGCCTTCACTTTCAGAGACCGAGCACTTTTGAATGACCAAAGAGTTATGCAATGTAATTCGCCGTGTGAGCTTTTTGCTAAAAAAGGAATTGCATTTATTTCATATAAAAATAAAAGTTATTTAGTGTTAGATACAGACACACACACACTCATATTAAATGTATATAATTGGCAAGTCATGCTGAACACTTCAACTCAAAACAACGAACGTGTGACAATGCAATTGTAGTAAATAAATACTATTTTCCATAGAAAAGACATTCCATTTATATCTTGACATTTCGAGCGCCACTTGTGGTTTTCTTCATTGTTGCCGCAGTTGCAAGTACGAGCTGCCCCAATGCAATCAAATGTAAGCAACTGGAAGAATGGCATATGCTGCCAGCTGTTGGCTATTGCCTAGAGTAGCTTAAAACGCGCACACCCAAGAAGTTCGGCATAGAAGAAAACTCAAAGTAGCCGCATGAAAATGCAATAAAAGGAACCACGAGCCTTCAAAAGTGCGCACGTGTTCAACTCAAATGTGCCAAAGAGAAATGAAATGAACGTCGATACACATACATACATACAAACGTCGATGGCGCCGTAGATTCACCTGAAAAGTGCGAGTATTCTTTTATTAAAAGTGATTTTCACATATATTTCGATTGGCATCTTACAATTTAAAAGTTTATCACTTAAGCCTCTAACCGGCAGAACTGTCATACATAAAAAATTAGCATAGAATTTTTTCCGTGTAGGTTTCAGCCTTGGCAGAGTTCTAAATTATCTGTTCCTGTTGGCTGTAGTGCACAGCATATTTTAAAAATTATACTTCAAAGATAAGAAAAAATTTAGGACTTTTCAGAAAGTTTCACAAAAGGTATGTGCTCCGAAAAATCCTTTCCATACCGTAAATTGCACAAAATTATGTATGTCTGTTATGCATCTAGCTCGTGTGCTATTTTCGTCACTATTTTATGCAATGTTAAATGCTAGCCTGGCCAGAGTCTGGGAAGGGGAAAAGTGCTCCCTTGTCGTCGCTCACTTAGTGTGTGTGTGTGTGTGCTTGGTGATGGCATATGTGAGACAACTTTCTGCTGAGCTTTTTCTCCACTGGCAGTTCCCTTGCATATATTAACCGTAGCACATAAAAAACTTTTCGTAGCAAATCTAAATTTATTCGACCAACTTTTCTTCATTTTCAAAGCCACTGTGCATATTTTTCAAATATTATAATTCACTAAAGAACTAGCATGTGCTCTTTCTGCCAGCATAGAGCTTTCAGCACTTGGCTCTGTGTGTGCCTTGGCACAGCCTGTTTCCATTTATTGTTAGCCTACATTTAGGAGCACGTGGCAGGGAAACAATTCAAGCATGACTTCAAGCGAAGCGCGTGCGGAAAACACATTTTCACTTCTCAGTGCTATTTGCATGAAAAGCTATGAAAAACTTTTAAATCAGCAGAAACTAATTGAAATAATAGTATTGCATATTTTCAGGAGGCTTCTCAGCGTTACATAAACTTTTGCTTATTTTGTAGAATGTTTGTGTGTTTCGCTGAAACAGAAATGAGCAAAATGTTAGTTTCTCCTTTGAAATATGGAAATGGAAAATGAAAACTAGCATAAATTTATGTAATTAAACAGCAGTGTGTTTTGTTTGCATTAAACAAGCACTCACATGTTCATACTTGTACCTCTTTTACCCACCAAATTTTATGCATCAATTTGTAAACTTTCTAAAAATTTTAATTTATTTATTTATTTACTATCGTAATTACAATAATAAATTATTATAATTAAAAGAAAAAAGAGCGCTAGCTGCCGGGGCTTTCGTCTCGAATTTTAATTTAATTTCAAATCTTTCCTTTGAACACATAAAATAAAATTATATAAAAAAAACTTTTTAAAAATAAGCTTTAATTTATTTAATGTACTAAAAAGTAGAAAATAAATGGTTTTTAAGTCACCTGTATCTTACTATCAATAAAAGCTTGGGGCGCTCATGTGTTCAATATTTGTCAAACAGTTACCACAATATTTTATTTAAATAATTTTTTGCAAATAGATTCTAGTAATGAAAGATATTTTGAATATGGATATTGAGCGCACAAGCTTTTATTGATAGTAAGATACAGGTGACTTAAAAACCATTTATTTTCTACTTTTTAGTACATTAAATAAATTAAAGCTTATTTTTAAAAAGTTTTTTTTATATAATTTTATTTTCTACTTTTTAGTCTTCCATAAATTCAATTTTAGAGCTCTGAAATTTTTCACAAAAAGAATTTAAAACTTGCAGAGCAGTACACAATATTTAGGGTATTCACAGTGTCTCCTATCGTCATATCCTCAATTTAACAAATAATACGGCTGTGATCGACCCTAATATTCGTGGCATATTTGTGACGCGGTGAGTTGTTGCTATTTTGCCAGCAGGGCGCGGCAAGTAAGTTCCTATCGTTTTTCATTGATGTGTGGTGTACCTATAATTATAAACTGAAGCCCAAGTGTGTAGTTGCTTGAAAAGTGCCACGCCCCTTGTC
This sequence comes from Neria commutata, assembly GCA_963457695.1. Classification (NCBI taxonomy): domain Eukaryota; kingdom Metazoa; phylum Arthropoda; class Insecta; order Diptera; family Micropezidae; genus Neria; species Neria commutata. The sequence continues at coordinate 60,839,643 of OY735245.1, forward strand.
CTACGCCCATAAATTTTTCCAGTGGAACGACACATCCAAGAGGCGACTGCATACGAAATTTCAATGCTGCACGACCTTTAGTTCCAAAGCTATTCTATATAAACGATTTTGTTTGTATGGGCGCTGCCACGCCCCCTTATCCAGTGCCCGCCTTATTTTCTCAGTAGAAGGATATGGATATGTAGTAAGATCCTACCGAGTTTCATTGATGTGTGATTTGTAGTTCTAAAGTTATACACACGCCCCTTATCCTACGCCCATAAAATTTTACCAGTGGGACGACACATCCAAGAGGCGACTGCATACGAAATTTCAATGCTGCACGACCTTTAGTTCCAAAGCTAATCGAGATCAAAAATTTTTTTTGTATGGGGGGTGCCACGCCCCCTTATCCTACGCCCATAAAATTTTACCAGTGGGACAACACATCCAAGAGGCGACTGCATACGAAATTTCAATACTGCACGACCTTTAGTTCCAAAGCTAATCGAGATCAAAAATTTTGTTTGTATGGGGGGTGCCACGCCCCCTTATCCAGTGCCCCCTTATTTTCTCAGTAGAAGGATATGGATATGTAGTAAGTTCCTACCGAGTTTCATTGATGTGTGATTTTTAGTTCTAAAGTTATACACAAATCTGGAGTTGATAAAAAAGTGCCACGCCCCTTATCCTACGCCCATAAAATTTTACCAGTGGGACAACACATCCAAGAGGCGACTGCATACGAAATTTCAATGCTGCACGACCTTTAGTTCCAAAGCTAATCGAGATCAAAAATTTTGTTTGTATGGGGGGTGCCACGCCCCCTCATCCTACGCCCATAAAATTTTACCAGTGGGACAACACATCCAAGAGGCGACTGCATACGAAATTTCAATGCTGCACGACATTTAGTTCCAAAGCTAATCGAGATAAAAAATTTTGTTTGTATGGGGGGTGCCACGCCCCCTTATCCAGTGCTCCCCTTATTTTCTCAGTAGAAGGATAGGGATATGTAGTAAGTTCCTACCGAGTTTCATTGATGTGTGATGTGTAGTTCTAAAGTTATACACAAATCTGGAGTTTATAAAAAAGTGCCACGCCCCTTATCCTACGCCCATAAAATTTATTGATTCATGTATTGGGCTCTAGATTAGGCATGTATGCAAAGTTTCAGATCTCTAAGTAGTCGGGAAGTGGGTGAAAAATTGATTACTAGATTTGACGACATACATACCGGATGTGAACCTAATATAAAGCTTATAATAATGCCACTTTTAATAGTTTGCTTTCGTTCTTATGCCAAAACGATTGCCATAAAAGTATGCATATTTTTAGGCGCCTTGGTTGATTAGAAGGCTTAAAATTGTTACACTTCAGTCCGAAGTCGTAGAATTCAATTCAAGTAAAAGAAATTTTGGAATCCTTTTTGCAAGAAGTGGCTTAGAGATGAATTTTTTGCTAAAAGAAGTGAAGTAAACTATTTTTGGCAAAATTTTGAAGGGTCAGATTTCGGACCTCCCCTTCCCTCCCTGAGTGGTGTGTAAAAAATGAGTCGGATCAGATTTGCTTTAATTGCATATTTATTATTTCGAAAATCTAAGGAATCAGGGGTCAGCAACCCTCCCCTGCCCCGCCCCTACCTGCACACGCTCATGTGTGAAATACTCGAGAGCAGAGCGAATTCCGATTTTTCAATTAATGCTGCCAAAAGTGCAGCATATGCATGTCGTAGCGGTAAATGAGGTGAACAGCGAAAAGCGGCCTTTTGTAGACCGAAGCACGTTGCACGACTTGTGAATGTGGCAACATCGAATGCTCGTGTTATGAATTTGCATAATAGATGCGTGCGTTGTCACTGCGCTGCTGGCAGCTGCAACAAGAAATTTATCATCATCCTTGAAAGCCGGACAGCGGAACTGTTAGGACAGTACTACACTTGGAATGTTGATGCATAAGCAGCGAGTGAAGGATGTTGTTTTGGAACGAGGTGAAAAGCAATCGAAAGCCTCATGATAGTGCGCTAAAACAAGCTTACGTCCGAACGAGTTCGCCCTACCGGGACTACCGTTAAGTATTACGTCGGCAGGCCTTCAGAGCATAGCTGCTCAAGCATCTGTTTGGTATGTCGTCGTATTCCGTTCGGTATTTTGACCTACCCGCTCTAGCCTCGTGTCACCCCGGGGCGTTCAGGTGCAGGAATCGGGTCTGGTTTCAAGGAATCATCTTCGGACTCGCTGTGGTGTTGCTGCCTGCTCTGTGGTTTCGAAACGGGGGCATATCAGCCGCCATCAGACATCCAACATGCATGTGTGTGTGTGTGTGTGTGTGTGTGTGTGTGTGTGTGTGTGTGTGTGTGTGTGTGTGTATGTGTGCGACCAAAACTTGTCTCAATTGGCCACTGCAGTCCATATGTACTAGCAGAATCATAACGGGCAGCATGCGGGCTTCTACCTGCCTTCTCAGCTGAAATACAGCAAATTAGTTTATCAATTCAATTCATACATATCATTTCAATTAAACTATTTCGCCCGCTGGCTCACAGTTCAGACCCACCGCACCGCACCGACAAGCGCCCGACAGCTGCCCGCTTAGCAGTTTTGCGGCTTGTGGCAGCGCTCTGGCATGTTGCATCTAGGAAGTGTGCAGATGCAAATTTATGCGCCAGCACACATGCAAACACACGCACACACACACTGACATACGAAGTTCTATCATAAAACTATACAATTGATAGCTCAAAATATCAAATGGATTTCGGGAATAAAGCAATTCGGGAATGTGAACTATGTAAAAGGTTTTTGTTGTTTTTTAAGGGGACAAGCATCGAAAGGCATTACTTAGTATGTGTGATACTCCAATGCACTAAAATTTACTCACTGTTTGTACGATTTGCCCTTGTGTGCTTAGATATGTATGTATATGTGCAGATATGTGTGTGTGTGTCTGCGTGTAAACATATTTGAATCTATTGTCTATGCAATTACAATTATAATAATGAAATGCAATTAGATCTACATATTAAATTGACTCGTAAGGACTAATATCGCTTTGCTTCTAAATGTAAAATCGACTAATAATAAGCTTACCACACATTAACAAATATTCTTGTAACTTCAGTTTTATGGCCACATAGCTTTAAGCAGCAGCTGCAGAATACTTACAGTTGAAAACATTGGCGATATTCACGAAGTATAAAGCCTTTGCTCTAGTGAAGGGGTAAAGCAGCGGATTTGTTCTAGACAACAACAAAATATGTGCGAATTTTCACTTGAAAGTTTATAGCAGAATCACTTGAGCTTACTTCTGCAATGGAAAGGACAACAAATTTATATTCCTGTAGGAAACTTTAGAGATTTTAAGCGCACAACGACAACAAAAATCAGATTTGTTTTTCTATATCAAATTTTTCATTGCCTATATTCTGACTATTCTCTATGTTCTATAACTATGATCGACTTTGCAACTCCTTCTGTGGCTGCAAATCACTTAAACAGATTAAAGATATATAAATAGATTTTTTGATACACTGAACAATTAAGTTTTGTACAATTCACGCGGTCAGCTGTTGTGTTGCGCATTGCATATGAACATTTCCTCAATCGGCAGGATGACCTGCTGAGTTGGGCAGTCTAGAAGCAAATACAAGGGCTCAATCAAATATTTACATATATTATTTGATTGATCTTTTAAGATTTTGAGTTTTATATGTATGCAAGTTCAAAAATTTGGATTTAATTTATAGCTGAGTTTAAAGTACAATCTATCGATAAATGATGAAATGTTACTTCATTTGAAGCAATCAATCTGTATCAAACTTAAATTGCAGAAACTTGAAAGTACTGAGGAATATTAATTATCGCATGTAATATACATATACATGTAGGATGGCAGGGACTTTGGGTTAGCGCCCGTTTTCCTCTCTTCATTAAAACACTTTTTATTTAATAATACGTTATAAACCGTTTATTTCACTTTTCTATTATCGACTGTCTTTCTCGTTCCGTGGTTAGGCATGAACTGTCCTGTTCATCGTGTTCGTTAGTTTTCGTCTATATTCAAATAGTCTGTCAGTTGTCATTTGTTAGTAGTTTCGTCCAGTCCGGGTTGTCTTCTGTCCGTGCATTCCTACATACATATATATATATATATATATATATATATATTATGCTGAAAATGTAAACAGAAATACGCTGACTACTGTAAACATTGTCAGAAACAAGAAAAAAATATTACCAGCGGAAATTAGAAAACACAATACAATAAAGAAACTCAAAGCTCAAGAAATATGAAGCTCAAAATATTTGCGTTCCTATATTCTCTACTTATTTGGCCTTTTTCTTTCTTTGCAGCATACAAAAGAAGGACAGCAGGAAATTGTAAAAGAAAGAAATCAGCGAACAGAAATTTCGTAAACCAATTTTTATGATTGCAGCAATTCAAATCAAACTGACAGAAAAGAGAAAGGCAAAACATGCCAACAGCATGAGCCTGCTAAAGGCTGAGAGGTACAACAACAACTAAATCGGCAGTTATAAAACAAAACTGGCCAAAAAATGGGAACAGCTTTCAGAATGCCACAATAAATTGCCACTAAACCCAATTACATTGGCTCAAAGAGGCATACAAAAAGTGTGCAATAAAACTGAAGCATAAAAGAGAATATAAGGAGACTGCGTTCAAACTGAAGGACGAATGTGGCTGCGAATTGCTTATATTTTGTTGCTGCAGGGCGCCTTCGTGTTGTTGCTGGTGGTGCCGACAACAGAAGCCGGCGGCTGCCGCGATGAGGAGAGTCGCGCGTGCGAGGCCATCTGCAGGCAGAGCAGCTACGATGATGATGATGGCACTGCCGATGGCGTTGAGCGAACGACACCTGCCACGCCCGGCGGCGGCTACAACAATTGTAGCATACGCGCGCTGGTGCTGCTGCCCGACGATGACATGTACGTGGCGTCGCTGCGGCGTGTGCTGCCCATACTGAAGGTGGCCGAGCAGTGGGTGCACAGCAAGCAGCTGATACCCGCGCACATCAAGTTCGAGTGGATGCCGCAGGACGACAAGTGCGACGCCTCGTATGCCGTCATCAAATCCATGGACGGCGTCCTGAAGAACTGTGCGCACGTGATGTTCGGGCCCGTCTGCGACTATCCGCTGGGTAAGTGCGCGCTAATGGCCGGACGCTTGCGGCCACTTATTCTAATTGCTGAGATTTACATTTCTGTGCGTTTCTCTTTGCCATCAGCTGCCGTCAGCCGCATTACCAAGTACTTTAATGGCGCCGGCACGCCGCTTATCTCCGTCGGCGGCTCCACTTATGACTTCGAGAAGCGTAAGACCAGCTGCGCCGACGAGTTCTATATGCTGCTGCGCACGGGCATGCTCAGCTTCGAGACCATTTCAGTGCTGACCATCGCCATGATGAAGCGGTGAGTACTCATTTGATAGATATCAAATTTAAGTGCAGGGTTTTCAAGTCTCTTAAGCTTCAAATAATATGCATTTGAAAAAACTGTTGCATGTAGAGTTGCAAATATTGCATACACTTTTTTTAAATTTAATAGCTCAGCCAAAAAAATGAAATAAAACATTTACAGTGCAACCTCACTAAGCGCAACTAAAAGATATCCAGACAATTTTTTAAAGGTATTTTTCCAAAAAGAGGTTATTCAGTATATTCAAGAATATTCAGAAAGAGCGACTTGTAAAATCACAACTTATGTAAATGTATATCATTTTTCAATTTCATAAATCTACAGCAACAATTGGTCGCGTTCAGTATTCTTCTACGACCGCGATGGGCAGCAGAATGTGGCCGGTCTGCACACCTGCTTCCTCATGATGAACAGCTTGGGCAAGCAAATGCGCAAAGAGAACATGACTTTTGCGCAATATCCGCTGAATGCGAAGCTCGCCAATCGCACGTTGGAGATGGAGCGCGAAATTGGCAATAAACACTCAAGTGAGTTGAATTTTTTAAATTTCCGTTACATTTTGAAATTCAGATTTACGTGTATGTATGAGTAAGCGTAAAATTTAACGGCAGTTGTATAAAAGCTTCGAATGAAGCTTTTGAAACGGTTGCTTTGCTTTGCTGTTAGAATTTGCATGTGTTTACGTTATAAGTTCTTGCGCTGAAAAGCTTGTTTGGCTTACAGCAGCGGCGAAAAAGCTTGCAGATTTAAATATACGCTCTAAAGCTGCTTCATGGCACTTCCAAAGTGGCATGGCCGCAACTATAAGCTTTTCTGGCAACATCTTCGGCAGACATTCAAGAAAAGCATATTATAAATTTCCTAGAGCCGAAGGTCCTAACAGATTTGGCTCAACTATTGTGACATAATAATACATTTTTATTCCTCAAATAAATAATAACTAGTAATAACTCCCGATTATCGGGTGTGCCCTATGACATAGCTAAATTAAATTTTAAAAAAATGTACTTAATATTGTTGCCAAAGTTTTCCAAATCTATTTGGCAGGTTTTATCTGGAAAGGAAATAACCCAATACAAAACTTTCGAAATTCAAAACTCTAATATTTTAGAACATTTTTAAACAATCTTCGAGACCTTACGCCTGATAATTCATGGTGAAACTTTCAAAATCGTGTATCATTTAATATTGTGCAATTCTTAAACCGTCTAGAAAGGCCCATTCTTAGAATAATAGCATGTCTGTCAAATAATAGACCTCGAAATCTTTAAAATGATATATAATTTATCATGCAACTCTCTCTAGACTCTAGATCGTCTGAACTAAGCGCCGGTCTTCAAATAAATAAAAATTCTCATTAGAAAAAGTTTGTAAAAGGCAGCAACTTTGCACGTCCTTTTCTGGAGAAACCATTTCTCTATTACATCTCATATGCGAAACATTTCAATTATAAAATTTTATACCAGGAACTTATACTACTACTTAAATATTTTTAAAATATCATACATTTTAAACATGTTCGACAGTTTTCGGAAAGATTCATTCTAGCTCCGCTTACATACATATGTATGTATGTATGCATGCACCTACATTCTTCTACATCTGCCGATAGTCAAAGAGTGCTTGGTACTTTTATGTGAATATTTATGTTTCAATATTTTGTCAAATTATGGCATAAGCTGAAGTGATTAAACTGCAGTCGTCGTATTAAAAAAAAGCTTTGATTATGTTATGTACCAAACTTCGTTATCAAGGTAATACTTATATATCTACATATACTATATCTCTACAACCGCAAGATATTGCTTACACATCTTCAAAAAAAAAAATAGCTGCTTAACTTTTGAAGCTATGCATTCATGAGCATCTATAAGTACGTCGAGAATTGTCATAACAGCGGACTGCATCACACTACAACAACAAACTCAACTAATCTATATTACGTGACCTACAAATTATCAGCAAGAATTTGATATAATTTTGAAGTTGAAATGAAAGATTTTGTTCGCTTTCCAATGAACGATTTTGTTTGATTCAAATATGAAACAATGAAAGCTTTTAAATTTGACTACTTTCACCTCAACTTCCACAACTCAACTACCACAAGTTCTGCCACTAAAACGCCAGTTAGTGATGACGAATCGTATTTATTCGTATCGTAAACAAAACCTACCCTACCCGAGCTCTACACATGCGTTCGCTCTTGACGTAATTATTCGTATCGTAACTCAGAAATTCTCATAGAAATAGGTCTCTCTCAGACATTTACGATACGAATAAATACGATTCCTCATCACTAACTGGCGCTTAACAAATCAACCCTTCCACATGCAGACAAGCCAAAGCCATATTGAGCAAGCTCCGTGCCAAAGGCATGCAGCTTTTTCGAACTTGCCAAAAGTGAAAACAGACAACAGCTGTGTTTACTCGACAGCCACTTAATACTCCGACAAACGCAAACAAGCGAGAAGCTACAAAATGGCAAAAATGCCGGTAAAACATTCGAACGCGTATGCCGAAGCAAGAGCAGAATAGTTGGCAATCGGTCGGGCGCAGCGTTTCAGTTGGCTCAAATACAGAGCAGCGTACACGCCGGTCAATAATGCAGCTCGCAAAAATCGTAGCTCGTTTAATCGCAAAAGTGATGGTTAAACCCGCTGAAATCAGTTATAGATATACACATGCGATGAGCGCTGCTACAATAAACATAATCTAGCGAAATGATAATATTTTTGGCATATTTTATATGTGGCATGTGAAAAGTGTTAGTGTGGCAATATTGCTACTAACGTGTAAACATAATAAAACAGAACTTGTGCTAATTATAGCAGATCGTCTGCATAATGAGCTTAGTGCTAAGCTAAACAAATAAGATGATAAATCAAATATGCACGAGAATACAAAAAATTTATTATAATTTTGCTTTCGACAGTTTCAACTTTGCAGATAATTTAAGCTTTACCGTAGGCATGCAAAAATTGCTTCGAAGTTTGAACTCTGAAGAGAGAATGATTGATGCTTCTGACAAGGCATGCAAACTTGCATATTTATAAGCGTATTAGTCATAAAGATTAGCTGGATATAGTTTCGACAATAAAAAAGCCTACCGGCAACAAGCTTACTAGCGCTCAAACTAGACATAAACACACAAGTTAAATCATTAGAACATTTCTTTAATAGACCTTTAACAGCTTATTAGTATGAGACGCGGTGGCTCAGTGGGTTAAGTGCTTGGCCGCTGACGCGGAGGACCTGGGTTCAACTGCTGGTCCTGTAGCATCTTAATAAAAAGAGCATTTGTTTTCAAATTGTTTCCTTGTGCGACGCCACTACTCGCGCTGAATTGGCAATTCTCCGAGAATATTCCATTCCTTGCCATGAAAAGCTTCTCAAACCCGTTCGGATTCGGTAAAGTAGGTCCCAATTATTTGTGAGAAATATGACAAGCGCACACGAGAAAGCTAAGCCTATCAATTATTATTATTATTATTAGTATGAGACGAGTTCAATGCATTCTCGTTACCAGTTTGAAAAACACAGCGAATTGAGTGCAAATATTTGTTCTTCCTCTATGACTATGGCAGATTTTATATTTTTACTCTCAGATAATATGATTATTTAATGAAATTAAGAAATTACACTCTGCATTAGTAAAATACTGCGTTATCTGAAATACATTGAGCTACCTCGAAATATTAGTACAAACGATAGCGATAGCAATAGCGTAAATAATTTATTTATATGCTTTTCATATATTTATATTGTTTTTCATGGTTGTAGTTTTTATTGAAATAATTAATGTCTTTTGGGCAGAGCAAACAGGCTCTGCTACTTTTAACCATGACAATGAGCCTTAAATCATTTGGTTTGTCTGAAAAAACAGTGTGCAAACCTACAAAAAAGAAACCACAAAAAGTCACTTAAACTATAGTATTTTTCTACTCTGACGCTTGAAGTGCAATTAAAAAAGCGTAGAAACATGGCGATAATGAGCAACAGCTAGATAACAGCTAGATAACAGCTGAGCAAAATGAGCTTAATCTCAGCAGCCTTTCCAGCGTGATTTACAATGCCGATAACATGAATGTTTACAAATGAATGTTTATGTTCGACACATGTACACATGTACAGGTTGGGTACTCCATGGACGGACGAACCATCAGGCGGCCAACAGACAGAGCAACCGCAACTCTCAGTCGAGGGCGCTGCTCCCCTACACTGCATATAAAAATAGCTACAGACTACAAAATCAGCAGATAGTGCTGCTAATAAGCAGCTTGGACTGTGTTTTTGAAGATAATTGGAAAGAGTTTATTTTTCGATATGATAGTTTAGAAGCAAGCTGATTATTTGGGCTGTTTGTTCGGTTTGATTAGTATAGGTTTTTCATATAGTCGAGCAATTTGGAAGCGCAAAAATATTGTGAAGCCGGTTTCAGTCACAACAAAGCTAACAAAAAATCTATCATTTATTTTCTAACTAGTGATAATGAACAATAATTGATTTTATGATAAAGTTATTAATTAGAAAAAGTATTTTTAACTTAAAGCAAATTATTTTAAAATTTTGTAATACCTTTTTTAATTCAAAAAAAAATTTATTTTATATATGATTTATTATTTGATTATATAATTTTATATATTTTATCGTACTCAACGCCAAATAAAGTTGTACATAGACAAAGCTTATTTGAAACTTCAACTTTTGAGGGGGTTTAGGAAATTTTATAAATGTGCTGAATTAAAAATAGCAAGAAGAAAGATGACTTTGCCCAATGTTTTATCGGAGACTATTTGGTTAAGACTTTATTTTCTTATCATCTGTTTAATCAAACTTGCAAAGCTTTTATGGCATTTTTTATAAATAGCATAAAAGCAGCTTTGGTGATTTAATTTTACTGCTAAGATTTTTATAAATAGCATAAAAGCAGCTTTAGGTAATTTAATCTTACTACTAAGAGATTTTTACCAATCTCAAAGCAAACATAATCGCAGCGTTCCTTCGCCACAGAATAGTCAGTTATTTACTTTTTGCTGTGGCTTGCAGGCAATTTGACTAATAAAAGCAGCAAGCTTCAACATTTCAATAAGCAACTTTATGACATTCTGAGCAAAAGCATGACAAGCAAATAAATCCAGCGATCACGCTTTTCACTGCCGTGGCAACAGCGGTAAGTGGAAGTGCCCGTGAGGCCGTGAAGCAAAGCACTTTTAAAGTGCCAAAACATTTTGAGTTGCAATGCTAACGCGGCAAAGCGAGCAAGCCCCTTTTGTCCTTTGCATGCATTTTTGATGTTTGAAAGGATATTTTCAAGCACTTGCTACAAGGCTACAAACAATTTGAATGCAAAATAATTTGAACAGGCATAAAATGTTGAAATTGAAATGCATAAATGCCATGTTCAATCTGCCACATTGTTTCCTGTTGCAAGTCAAACAGTAATCCTGCAAGCTAACAAAAGCCAAGGATGCTGAGCTCTGCAGTCGAGCTGAGCTGCGCATTTGAATGCATTTGCAGTTACTTGCATGCTAAACGGATATGCAAAATTAAAGCAATTCTAGCAAGCAAAATAAATGAAAGTTAGTTTCGCATTTGCAAAGTTTAGCATTTTCCTAAAGCTAATGCAAATTGCAGCAAATGTGCAGTTAGGAAAATGCTGCCACTTAAAACGCAAAGCTGCGCTTCAGTCAGTTCTATTTTCCATACAAAATTCACTATTTTTTCGACAGCGTACGCTGAATTGCATTGTCATAGTTGCCAGTCAACATATGCCGAAAAAAAACTAAGGGCGCAAAACATATGCTATGCGCCAAAAAGTATGCTGCCAAAAATTCAGTTTGTATGTTCAGGCTCTGTCAAGCAGCAGCAACTTTTCGACTGCCAAAAACTTGATATAATACATGCACATACACAAATGTAGGCACTTATAAATATAATAATGCCCTTGATATGTGAGTCGGGAACGAGCACTATGAGTATAAGGTTAAGTCTGGAAGTAGGCAATATTTTTCTGTGGTTTCTACTTAACAGTTTTGCGTCACTTTTGGCGGATTATAGCGGATTATATAAATGGGACCTACAAATAAATTGCATAGCCTAATACGAAGGGGATTAAGCAGCTTTTTTCAAGGCAAAGAATGCTCACGAAAAGTTGCAAATTCTTGAACGAGGCGGGTCCGCAATTAGAAACAGTTTGACAAAATTTTTTGACACCCCTTATTTTTAGATGGTACCTACTCATATTTTTGCTGTGAATCCTACCAGCGACCTCTCGCATCAGAGACTGAGCCACTGTGAATCTTCCATTTCTCCATGTTAGGCTTTGCATATTAATTTTTGTCGTAGCATGCTTCAACAGCAGCTGCAAGCTTACCCTCTCCCTCCACCCCTGCACAGTTCCGCACAAAATTCACTTAAATATCACTGCACCTGCAGACACAGAAACTTAGGCATCGCATTCATGTCCAGCTGCCTAAATTAACGACATGCAGTTGGAGCAAGCTTCCTTGCCACAAGGTAGCATGCAGAGCAGGCAACCAAAAGGAGGCACACTTGAATATGCGACAATTGCAGTCCATTTCGCTAGTAGCTGCGACATGTGACATGCTGCAATTTGCCGTAAGTAACCAAACTGAAATCAGTTAAAGCGCGCTACAATGATTCAGTTAACATGCAAAGTGGCAGCCGTGCCACATTCTGAAATGTTCATGTTTGTGCGGAGAATAAGCCAGTAGAGAAAATTGTTTACACTGATGAATGAAGGGCAATTTGAATTAAGTCAGTCGAGGCTTTTTGTTACAAGCAAACACATGTACACACACACACAAGCACTCACAGACTAGCACACAAACATACTTCGAAGAGACAAGTGTGCATGCTGAAAGGACCAAAACATTTACCCAGAATGCTTGCCTCTTTTGTCACACTTTTCTGTAATAAACGAAAAATCCTATACCGAAAGTTAGTTGAGTAAATTATTCATATTCTTTTGCTTGTACAATACAATAAATCCTTTTGTTTCATAAAGCTAAATACAATTGTTCTTTTTTCCCACAGTACTTTAAAATAAGCGTAATTTTATTAAAAATCAAATGATATGTCTATTTTTCGTATTAGCCAAAATCGACAGCCGAATGTCTGAAAAATATTATTTGCTTTTTACTAGCAGTCTGAAAAGGGATACAATAGTTAGCGGCAGTACCATTTGAACCCTGGTTTGATGATACTACATATATGTATACCTTTTGAGCCAGCTAGACCTAAAACTAGTTAGATTCGAATTAATTTCGTTGTAATAATTTTAAACGCTTTTATATAAATCTTTATGACCAAGGAGTCCATATACCTACCATAGAAACTGTGATCAAGCTTTTTCGCATTAGTAGGAAGAGTTGGTGATTTAGCGCGGCAGAGGGCGCCACATATAGAAATAACATCAAAAATTTCGAAGCCTTCTGCTGCTGCTTGCAGCTCATCTCCCCTTCATCCCCTTTTGTGCTTCTGAATGTTGAAATATTTTTGCACAATGTTGGCTCAAACTATTAACAGAGCTCATAACTTAAGTGAAAGAGCTACACTTTTCCCATGAAAGTCGTTTCGAGTTGGCAGGCAGAATGAAAATAAAATAATTTTTTTCGAAAGAAATGCCAGAGATAATATCATTTTCATATGTGCATTCTAGATATAAAAGGTAATTTTAATCGAGATTAATTGATATCGAAATTGAACGAGTTGTCGCTATATATCTGAATAGTACGATTTGTTCTTATAAAGAGCACATTTTATATAAAGAAAAAAGGCTTAGTCTTGGCATATTTTCGATAGCGTATTTTGAAGTATTATCTCAGCTTCAAGTTCTGTTCTGTTTCTGATGTTGTTGCTGTTGATGCTAGTTTGAGAAGGCGGAAACTAAATTATTTTGTTTAACTTTAAATGAAATAGCATAGATAGAATAGCATAACTGAATAGCTTAGTAAAGGAATTTTAGCTAGAATTTCTTTCCATGTTGAGTTTAGATAATAGAAACACATGCAAACATTAACGAGCAATTTTTATTTTCCGATATGTTGACAGTAGCAAAACAATATCGACATAATTTTCCATAAGAATAAAAGGGTTTATATCGCATGCACACAGCACATATGCAAACAAATTAAAGGGTCGACATGTCATGTGCTGCCATTGACAAGAATAATCACAAGCTTGGGCAACACTCGCAGTAAAACAACAACACATGTCAACAATATAGTATGCTGTATATATGTATGTATGTGAGTGCACTCACAAATCGGCATAAGCAATTACTACAAAGGCAAATACTTTTGTTTGCGTGTGTGTGTGTGTGTGTGTGTGTAGATAAAGGCAGAACTCAAACGATTGTAGCACAATTAAAATAAGTAATAGCAACATGCAATTGTTTGCTGTTGGCAACATGCATGACAATTGTCACTTGGCATGTTGCAATACGCCAGGCCGCAAAGAAAATAGTAGGAGCTGGGCTGAGACTGGTAGCAGCCGCCGGACAGGTGCTAACGAAGCAAAGCTACAAAGCGATAATGCTGGCTAGCCATTTGGAGTGGTTCCGTCATGGCTGTGCGCCACTGCACATACATGCACGCATACACTTACAAGTCATTGGTGTGTATATTGGTATTTGCGTGTGTATTTGTAATTCAAGCATTGGCGCTTCATTTAATTAGAAATCGAGGCGTTTATCTACTTGTCATAAGGCAACTATCCTTCAAAACTGATCTTATAGCTTAGAGCCTTCAACTTTCGAATCGTATAATGCAGCCTTAAGCAGTCTTTAAATTCTCTGAGTTTGATCTGAATTAATGGTGGAACTTGAAGCAATTTTAGCACAGCTCATATGATAATTTTCTTGGTTTTCAAGGTCGCAAAGATTGTGGCAAATATGAAGATTTACCGGGGGCTCCAGTTTTGGTTCTGGCAAAATTTTAATATAAAATTCTGCTACAAAAGGGAATTTTCAAAGCTTTAACCTTAAAATCATAGGTCATGTATGTATATGAATACAGTTCATATTCTGAATTAATGGAAACAAAGCATTTAAATAAAAAAACTCCCTCCTGTTATTTTTTTATCATATTACAAATGTACGTCACTTTGTTGCTATTTATTCAACTGAAATATTTTTGCTCACTTTCACTGCACTTAGTTGTGTTTAATTTTGCAAATAACAACAACATTGTCGCAAAGTTTTGCAGCAAGTGGCAGTGTTGCAACAAAGTGACAGCGCGTTTTTCTTTGTAGTGCAATGCGTCTATGCGTCTGGCAATGTGGCAGCAGAGGCAAATAGCAGACAGGCCATTAGCGGCGTCCATGTATCTCAGTGAGTGGCGGCAACAACGCAGATTATTATCAACTCGTCTGGAAAGGACGCGAAGAAAACAAATATATAAGTTAAAAAAATAACAGCAGATGTTGCCATGAAAGCGCGGAGCGCCTAAAGAAGAAGAGCAACAGCAAATAAAAGACAGCTATAAGACGAGCAGTGAAACGTTGTCAACTTCTGAAGCTATTAAAAAAAGAGTATCTTAATTGAAATTGTTTTCTGCGCACGTAAGCAGCGGTAGCAAAAGTTAAAAGTGCACTTTGCAACACTCAATGTTGTTCTAACTTTCTGCACGCCACTGCATTCACAGAGAGAGAGAGAGAGAGCATGTTAATGGTGCTTGTCTTAATTCAGTGTAAAAGTGTCAAAAGTTAATTGGAGAGCTGACAAATTAGTTTAAAAAAAAGTTGATTTTCATTTTCCTGCCAACATTTTCGCTTTTGCAACACAACAAAAGCAACAACAGTGCAGCAGCAACAGAAGTGCATTTGCATGTTTACGAGGTAGCTTTTCTTTTCTGCTTGCTGCTTTTTTTATTCAATTAAATTTCACTGACAAGCATGCAATATTCAAAAATTCCATTCAATTTGTGCAGCCGTTCAATTTGCAAGCCGCGGCGTTGCAGCAATGATTTTAAAATAGCTTCTTTTTGCTATTTTCATTGCCATCATATTTCAACAGCTATTTTTAATGAAAAGCAACACGTTGAAAGGTATTAAAAATTCCTGCTGCAACGAGCAACAAAGAGAGAGAGAGAGAGAGAGATCTATAATAAAGAGAGGGCACGCATGAGTGGTTGACAATAAAATAAGCTAAGAGCAAGCGAGAAAATTGTGGCAGTCAATATGAAAATATACACTCATATACACATGTACATGCAACTATTATCTTTTAAAAACTGTTTTTTTCATTATACGTTTTTTTTTCGATTTTCGCCAACTCCTTTTATGCATCTAATTGCTTAATTGGCGCTTGAATACCAAGTAATATTCTTTTCAATGAGTAATTAGACAAATTACAGCAATTTGATAGAACAAAACCCGAGGCAGTGGGACTTACAGGCCCCTTGTGGGTGTGTTCTTCAACAGATTTGAATAATTTTAACACTTTACCTAACCTGAGGTTCAAATCGGACAACGTCTTCTATCTCAGACAGACGTACAACCGGAAATCAACACAGAAAGTGATTCTGATCACTTCTATATATAATTAATAGACTGTAAAGCATAGTTCCTGTTCCTAGAACAGAATATTTTTCAGCTTCCAGAAACTCAAAGGCTGGCCTCTGTTTTGCCAGCATGTCCGCTATCTCATTTCCGTCGACTGATGTGTGTAGTCTCCTCCATATGAGTGTGAACTAATTTTTAGCCTCGCACTCATTCAGCTAAAGAACGCATTTCAGCGTTTTCAATATATGTATTAAATATTTCCTTCCTTCCTCGGCTTTCATAAATCAAAGCATAATTTGCTATTAATAAATAATTGTGCTGGTTCTTATTGGTCATTTATCACGCAGCTATCAGCAGCACTTTAATATTTCATAAATATATAATTTATAAAAATATGCATTTCAACTCTGCCTGCCTGTCCGCTTCCAACATGTCATTATTTGTCATTATGCTACTAACTAACTAACACAGATAACTCATACGCCCAGTATTTCGAACAATTTTTCCTGTCGCGCCTGACACTCACTTTTAATTAATTTTAAACTGCAATCATCGCTTGCCACATGCAGATACAATGGCTCACAACTTGCTACGCTTAAATGTACTGCCAGCCAACAGGACTTGCAGGACACAGGACTTGCTATTTCACATTAAATATGCATGACGACAGGACGGCAAATCACTTGACAGCTACGCAGTTAACACAATGCGGAAGTAAACGCCCTTCACGGCCTTCTACTATTATATAGACAGGCCTTGCAAGTGGGCTTCCACATGGTCAGTCAGACGCTCACCGAGCGGCACATGCTCCCAACAACAACTGGGCAATATATTTGTTGTTTCTGCAAGTTCGGTCAATCTACACGCCCACAAAACGCGTTGACAGGCCGCTGTCAGTTTACTAGGCGACTGTCTTCCCCCCACTGCAGCCTATTTTAACGACTCTGCCAGCACATAATTGTATTAAATTGTTAAGTATACAGTTAAGCGCTATAATTTGTACAAATGCAGCTACTCCACAAATTGTAGTAGGCATTAAAATTGCAAGCAGCTGCGACTTTGCAATCTGCGCCAGCAATTTTTCAAACTACAAACGACAAAGTTTGTTTTGCACTGAGAGCAGGTGCAGAAGTTGAGAAAACTCAAGGCGAAATTGATGTGTCGCTGTGGCACCGAAATTGCGGGGCAAAAGTTTTTGGCGCCAAAAATGAAAGCAGCTCGCAAAGCCAACTGGCGGAAACGCCAGGCGCCACATGAAGTGCAATGCCTGCCAACAGCGTGAAATATAACTAACAATGCTTCAAAGCTTCCTTTTTGTTCTCTTCAGCCAAATGTACTACTATTTCGTGTATGTGCAGGCTTTTAAGCTGCCGCAGATGAGAGCTGCAAGGTGGCGTATGAGTAATGTGGAATTTGCAGGTTTTTTCTACTGTGATTGCTCAAACGTCACGCAGCGTTGGCGCACATTTTAATTAAGCTTTGTTTTCAACATAGACACACACAGCTCATGCACACAGATACACAAACATTTATGCTTGCTTTGGCAAGCGTTTGCGAGCTGCCACGAATTCGCGTTGCGCAGCGCACAACAATAAGCGTTGTCCTTTGATTCTTAGCAAATTGCATTTTTTTTCTCAGCTTGCGCTGCCAGTGGAATTGTAATTGTGTCCTCTCTTTATTTCCCTAAACAATACTTTTGAATTTGTGTGAGCGCTTCCCACTTGCAATCATGTCACTCATACGCTTCGCTGTTCCTGTCTTGTAGCTGCAATTGTGCATAATAATACAAGCGCGCGCACACACACACACACATATGCACTTTTAGAAATACACATGCTTACAACACACATATGTTTAGCAACATGTAAACATTTATTTTATTTGTTGTTGTTGCTGTTGCTGTTCGTTCGCAAGAGCACAGTTTCTCTTGGCACAAGCTGATGTTGATGTTGTTGTTGTTATTATTGTTGGCAAAATAATGGTAAGCAAGTTCAACAACAAAACTTTTGCATGTAAACATGCAAGATACAATAAATGTTAACAACTGCAAGCAATGTGTGTTTGTGTTTGTTGTTGTTGGTGTGGTGTGGTGCAAGTTTAAGCCGATCGCTCGATAATCTGAACATTTATAATTTTTTCACAAAGCAAAAAAGTTATCATATAAATGTGATCTATAAATATATTTTCTGGTAATCCAATAACGTTAATTTAAATGAAACGCGCTACGATCCATTTGAGCTTCCATTGATATTTAATTGGTTAGTTAAGGTTGTAGTAAATATGTATAAAGGACACATATGGTAAGGCAGGCAGTTACATTCACACAAGCTGTTCAAGTAGATGTAATTTAATCTCTTCTTCCTGAGTCCAAAAATGACCGCAAAATGACAGAGTCTCCGTCAGCTCTTCAATATTTATTCGTTAAAATAACTGTTTAGTTTTAAACTATAGCTGTGAAGTGGAAATTTCTATATAGTTAAATGAGAATTGATAGCCACATGGAAATCTCAAATAAACAGGAAATAGAATAGTTTTATTCGCACTTGCATGCTAAAGAGAAATGACAGTAGCTGTCTATTTCTGTTCTCAAACAAAGCGATTTGAAGTGTACAACAACAAATAATTAGAATTATTTCTCACATGGGCAGTTAATAAAGCTATTTTGGTTTTTGCCAGAATTCCAGTAATTAGTCGTTCATAAATGATTAAAATTCACTTTAAAAGTCTATTATATTTTCAAAAAATATAAAACAACATGCTTCTTTATCTCTTTCTTCATCCGAAGACAATAAAATGTCTTTTGAAATACGTTAATCTGAAATAAAATGTTTCCGTTTTATATACGGCAATTTCTCTACATTCCAATGGCAAATATTTTTCTTATATGTATGGAATCAATTTGCTTTCTGGATACTGACTAAATCACACATACCAAAGACTGACAGAAATGTCTTCTTTTATATGCAAAATTCACCAGCATACATTGCCACAGGCTAACACCTGCCTCCACTGCACTTGCAGCCATTCAATCATAATTTCAGAGGAATTATATTTTCTTTTGCTCACTCAATCTTCAAATACAAATTGGAAAAATAACCATAATAGCTACCCTTCAGCTATGGAAGTGCTTCACGGAAGAGTGACAAAGCTTAAAGCAACAATATTTCACACAAGCAAAGAACGTTCGTTTTCACGGCATATGCTGCGAATGTGTGCGTTGCTTACAGCTTGCCAAGCAGATTGAGCAGCAGATAAAGCTTGCTGCATTCCAAGCGCAAAATCCGTCATGAATACTTTAGCGTTGCATATATTTTCGCTAACATTCTCAGAAAAATGTTAGTAAACGATGCCATCATGGCTCAGTGGATGAAGGCTCGCTTCCTAATGCATAGAGTAGCTGAATCGGAAGTATGCTTTGTCTGGACAAAAAAAACACTCTTACAAGAAAGCTTAATAAAGCTGCCCAGTTGAACAGGACTATAAAGTAAATTTGTAGATCCCATTAACTTGTGCTTAAAATACACACAGGTGACTGCGAGAACGCTAGGCTGAACGGCACAAATTTTTAAAATAATTTCATTCATTTAAATCATTGAACTAGTATAAGGAAAACATTGATAATGAACAAAAAGAAATTTTTTCCAAATTTGTTCCAGTATCCGACAAAATATTTGCAACTAAAATTCAAAATAAATACATAAATATAAGTTTAGAACTAGATAAAAGATTTTGAAATGATAGCTATAAATTTATTAAGAATTAGTCAAAAACAAATACAAAAGTTAGTTATAAATAAAATTAGTTAAAAATTTGCTTAAAATAAGTCAAACAGTTATAACCAAATTTTATAAAAAAAAACACACATAAGTACGCTACTAACTCTGTTACTAAGAAATTTGTTTGAGTGTAAACATGTGCTTTTAGCCATTTTGGTAAATGTTGCCAAACTGAACAAACACACACACACAAACCAACAAAATAATGCCATTTATGGTGAAATGCAGCAGAAATACCAACAAGAACCGCAAACCGGAAAACGGAACCGTAGTTGCAATTCGTCACACATACATACACTACCACATACACTGCCACATAAATACATGTGCGCAGCTCCGCTGTGGCAAGTAAGCATTTGGCCAAATCAAAAGGAATTTGCGCAGAGCGCTTCCCACCACATCGCAGAAGCACCACACAGCCTTTGACAAGTCACACACACACACACACACACACTCACACACACACACACACACACACACCTACCAACAATTGGTTATATGAATGCATATCAATATTTCTCAGCGCTTTCAAGTGACTTTCACTGGCTTTGGCGGTAATTTGTAGTCTGCTGCTGACGACAGCGTGTCAAGAAAATGCAACTGAGGTTGCTTGAAATTTTTTTTTAAATTTTTTCTTACTAAAAATTCAACAAAGCCATGCAAAGTTATTCTATTTTGGCTTTATTTTTCATATTCTATTTTTCGATGTGCACAGCGGCACAATATTTCGAAAAAGCACTTTAACTTTGTTCAATTCAAAAAATGCTTTCTACTAAAATTCGCCAAATTTTTTTAATAGTTTTAGAAAGCTATAAATATTCCGTCACTCATGACCGCATATGCATTTGATACAGCTGAGGAGCCAACATGGTCTGTGCTTGGCAAATTTGGCCTACCTTCATCATAACCTAAGCTTTTCTGTAGTTCAAAATTTTCTAACATATATTTCAGCACTTTTTTGTTCAATTTGTTAAAGCCCACTTTTATTCGACTGGTATGGAGTAGGCCTAAGATGGGGAATCAGCTCTCTACAGAAGTTCACTCTCGCATTTTAGCAGATTACTACTCTCGGTTTCTTAAGCGTATCGCTAGCTGGTGTCACTAAGAAGAAGTCATAAGGCTGCATGTATGTGTTAGATAGCCAGCCAGGGCAACCTAACCTAGCTTTATTTGGCGGTTGCAGGCAATGACTTTGCCGGCAAAATAAAATCCAACAAAAAGTATAAAGCCATTTGCAATTCAGCATACACTTAACTTTTTGCAATAAAATAGTTTTGACAAAATTTAATTTTAATGAATTTTTTTCTCATAAAACTTTTGTACTTTTTATTTTTATGTGCCAATACTGAAGAGCCAATCAATTGGCAGCACTTTGACCATATGTAGACAACATGCGAGCATATGAAGTTGCATTAATTGCCATGCGCTGCTGAATATCTGCTGTTCCTCCACTCCCCTGCTTTGCCAGCTACTACTTCAATTGCTCTTCAATCAACACTGCACTTAAAAGCGGTTGGCAACGCTTGCATATACTTGGTTATTTGCCAATAAAGCAATAAAATACAAATGGCTGCTTCACAACGGTTTGCTAATCAGCAAAGGGGGGTAGCAATTATTGTGCATAGAAGCTTTTTGATTAGCAGCATTTTTCTGACTATATAATAAAATCAGCAGCACATAAATTGGTTGCTTTCTGAATAAATTTCAGCATACCAAATTTACGATTTACAAAACAAGAAAAAAGTCAAATAAAATAAGCAAGCTTTATATAAAGAAATCAGTGTATTATTAATTGGAAATATTTGCTAAATTTCAAATTTTTCTCTCAGAAAGCAGAGAAGAGAATTTTTAGTATTGTATAAATGATGAAAAATGTTAGTTTTGTTCAAAAGCGACTTTTTTGTACAAAGTATTTAAATGAATTTTTAGTACGTGATGACAAATTTTTTTTCATAAAAAAGAGAATTTTTCTTACAAATGATGTCAAATTTTATTTCATGAAAAAGAGAATTTTTAGTATAAATGCGAAAAAGAGTTTGTTTTGTTCAGAATGAGACTTTTTTGTACAAATCAAGAAAAACTTGTGTTTACCACAAAATTCAATTGCATGTTTCAAATTCTGTTTAAAAAAAATTTGCAACATTTTGTGCAGTTTTATACTATTTAGAGCTCTTTTCTTGTGGTACATTTTAAAACTTCTTTTAGCTAATAATCTGCTATGCAATTTTGCTTTAATTTTCTCGCAACAAAAAGTTGGCATACCGAGCGTATGAGTAACATGTCGACTGCAAAAAGCGCAACCAATTCCACAAATGGCAATGCCTTCTGTTGCCATTCCATTGAATTTTTCAGCATGTTGCTGATGAAAAAAAAACCAAACTTGCGCAAAAAACGTGCAGCCATGCAAAAGCTAATCTGAGCCAGTTTTCCGAAAAGTTCACAGTCACGTGCAGCGGAGAAAACCAATTAATGCTTTCGCAAAAAAATAAAAACAAGTTGAGCCAACTTAATTCAAAAATTCAAAAACTTTTATAGCAGGTACAAACACTCAGAGGCACGCGCGTGTTGACAAACTCACTAACAAATAATTTATGAAAAGGTCATACAAATTTTTTTATTTAAATTCTTTCAATCGGTATTTAAATTCTTTCAATCGGTATTTCAATTCTTGAACTCAAACAAAATCAAAATTTACATAATGCAGTCTAAAATATACGTTTCCATTCACAAAGCCAAACCTAACGCATATGAATTCACTGGCTGGGTCATTTCGTGCGTTTGGATGAAGGAGCTCCAGCGAAGAAAGTGTTAAAGCAAGGCAGTTGGAGGACGGAGACAGCGCGGAAGGCCATGCCTTCGATGGAAACACCAAGTGGAGGAGGCACTGCCTTTTGGCATTTACAACCAGAACAACTAGAAGAGGCGCGCGTGTAGCAGGGGCGCTGGAGAGAAGCCGTACGTCGGCTTGTAACCCGCTAAAGGATTGTTCTGAGCAATCAAGAAGAAGAAGAACTTTTGTGATTTCAATTGGAAAATGGTACATGATATTATGTCGACACGATTTTCAGCCTTTCCTCGATTAGAACTATTATTTATCTTATTCAATGCTAGGATCATTTTTTGATCAAATCTTGCCATATGGCAACACTTTTCTTCAAAAGCTATGCAATGAAATAATTTAACAACTTACAATAAATTTTCTGCCATATGACAATAAGCCAACTTAAAGAAATTACAACAACAAAATTGTATGCCAAACATACAGCAAGTATTTGTATACATATTTTGTTAAGAAGATTGTAGAACTATTGTAGAACTGAATGAAAGAGTGCTTTCTTTAAAGTTCAACTCACTCTTCACTCTTCGCCTATAACAAAAATTTCTCACTTTTTATGTTATTCTTAATTGAGTTATCAACATCAAAATTTTATTAGAAAAATGTGGCTCATGCAAAAGGCTTAACTCAAAAGCTTTTGAAAAATTTTGTGCAGAAAAGCTTTTAATTTTCAATTGAAATTCAGAACAGGCGCTGAAAAACAGGCTCAAGATAGAAGCACTGAACTGACTAAGATCATCTAAAGAAAATATTGTTGTATACGTTTGAATAAAAGGCATATTTCTCTTAGTAAATATACATTTTGTTACATTTTGATGTAAACAAAAACGTCATTTCTATATACACTGCCTGGTTCATCTCAACCTAATTCCAGCAAAGCAAAACAAGCAAGTTGCATGTTCAAACAACAGCAACAACAACATTTCAACTTCAACAATCAACTTCTACAACAATTCTCAAAAAGAGAGTTTTATCAAAAGCAAATGTTAAAATTTGCAAGATTGTTTTTTTTTTGTTCTAAGCTGAGCAGCATTGCAGAATATATTAGCAGAAATTTGCTACAAAATCAGGAGCAAAACTTTTTAAGTCTGATTTCAACGATAATTTTGTCTTTTCATACACGAATGAGTGTTAAAATATTTTTAAAATTATACAAGCATGTGATAGAAATCGTACGAATTCAAAACGAAAACGAAATTTCAAATCACATTTTACACTTCTCAAAAAATGCTAACATTTTCTGCAGTGCAAAGGAAAAAGTTTAAGGAGAAGAAGCAGCAAAAGGAGAAAAGAGGCTTTGAAGATAAGAAAAAAGAAGCTTTCAAAACGCAACTCATACATGCCAACATCACACTCACACATGCACAAGACTTTGCTTAATTTGCATGCAATTTGCATGGCATTAAATTGCAATGCAATTAGCCAACGCATTTGAAAATGTAGCAGAGTATCTTTTGTTATTATTTTCATGAGGCAGACATGCGCAATAAGCCGTCTTCTTCGTTGGTTCATTTCAAGCCCATTATTGTAATTCGTTATCGAAATTCTTTTCTCTTAAACTTGCATTTGTTGATATATCTTTTAGTAGAGTGTTTAAAGGAAATATAAAGAAAATACTCTTTTAGAAATATTTTGCATCATAGAGGCAAAATAACACTGCTGCTGAGTCAAAAGAATATTACAAAATTGTTGTAGAGATTTCATATCCGCAATTGTTGCTTAGCAGCCACCGTAAAATGTCATTTCCTCTATTTGCAATTCCGTTCAAATCAGTTCAAGAACCTTTGCAGTCGCTGCTTGAGCTGCATTTTATTTCTTCGCTTCCTTTTGCTTGTGCTTTCAATTTGTAAGTTTAATCAGAAGAACATGCTTTGCGCCTACCCCCTTCACCAGCAGCTGCCCCGCATTTCGAGAAAATTCTCAAATGAAATCAACAAATTTACATGTAGTTTTTTTAAATTTATTTTTTCACTTTTTGTGAGCAGCAACCACTTTTTTCAACAAATCAAAATTTCAGATTTGCGAGGTTATTCAACTGCACTGAAGCTGAGCCTGAGCGTAGCAGACATTAGCTGAGTTTGATTAAATGACGCTGCTGTTCGGTTTTACAAATTGCTTACATTACAAATATAAAAAATTAGCATTACAAATTCTGAATGCATTTATTTTTAGCCAAGAATTGATTACTCATAATTTGTTTATTAAATTTTATACAAGCTGACAAATTGCTAAAAATACTGAAATTTTTGAAAAACAAATTGAAAAGGATGCGCTTTTTTCTATGCACACTATCTACAATTTTTATGTAAATAAATTTTGGTTGGCAACGCTGAACTAAGATAACTCTGCTCTACAATATTAATTTAAAATACAAATGTATGCATGTATTTTGAATTTCCATTAGTTGTTTCAAATTATTATAGTTAACTTTGAAACGTCACTGCTGAGGCACTGTAGACAAAAACTGAAATAGCTGAATGATTGTGCCATGTGAGAAAGCAAAAAAGGATTATAATTGTTGTTGTTGTTGTTGCATGCTGAAACCTGTTTAGTTTCATACAACAAGAAATTGTTGTTTGCTCTTCTTTGGCAGCAGTTCAAGTGCAAGAGATTCTTCTATAAACTTGCAAGTGAAGAGCTGCCCATAGTATCAGCTGTATAAATAAATCATAAAATTATGTTTACAAGAGATGGCTTTCATAATTTGTATCTGGCATTATGCAAGTGCGTTTATGCTAGATGGCATTAGAAAGATAAGATTTCCTACTAAATAAATTGCACAGACAATTTTTTGATTGCTTGGTTCAATTTTGTTTGAGCGCGCTTTAAATATGGACACCAGCAAAGAGAAAATGCGCCATATTTTACAGTTTTGCCTCGATAAAGGCGAAAACGCAAACCAGGCGGCTGAAAATGTGTATGATGTATATGGTTCTTATACCCGAACAGCCAAACATTCGCAATTTTGGTTTCGCCGATTCCGTTTCGGTAATTTGGGGCCACGCTCTGGAAGTATAACTTTCAAAAAAGTCAATAAAATCATGCAATCAATCGTCGAGTTCAACCGTCATCTATGCACTGTTTCGATTGCCCCGGCGAAGCTTAATCGAACCATTATAACTATGCTAAATAATGCCTTCATTTTCATGTAGAAATAATGGATTTCTTTTCACTACATCTTATTTATTGTAATAATAATTCAAATTTAAAACAAATTTATCAAAAAGCGGCGCTTTTGACTGTTATAATTGTGCTCTGGGTAGAAAGTTCAAGCTCAAGATTAAGAAGCAGCAACGAAGCAGAGCGCTTTTTTGTGTTTTGCAACTCACGGCTTGGCGCTTGCTCCTGCGCAACGCTTCTAGTTCGGCTTGTAAGATACATACACACAAAGGCTTTGCCTTGTCTCTTATAAAAATATAAATCCACACACATACACACACATGCTTGCATAGGGCGCACTCTAAAGGCTCAGCGTCGTTTGATAGTTCGATAGCTTGCAGCCAACAAGCGCCAAATGCAAACCTGCGCATTAGCAACAGCCGAGAGTTGCACTCGTTGGCGCTGCCGACTGTCGGCCGGCCCGTTGACGCACAACTCCAGTGCCTCGCCATGCTCCAACAGCAACTCAGCTGCGCCGCGTCTGATGCTCGCCTCTCAATTCGCATGCCGTCGTCGTTGTGCTCACCGAATGCTGCCGCTGCTGCCGCCGCCGCCGGCTGTCAACGTGGAGGAAGCGTAGGCATCGCGCTTGGCACTGACTCGCCGCCGCTTCAGTTCGGTTTGAGTAGTTTTGGCGTACGATCGTGCCGCGCGCTAAATCGCTCTCTCAAGATCAACGCGTTCAGTGCTGATGCTCGCCGACAGCGCTCGCTGGCAACGCTTGTTGTTGCCGTCCTCGGTTCTTGTGGCTACACTATCTGCGCGGCCTCAGGCAAATATTGAAATACGCTTAGATCGTTTGAAACGCTGCGAAATTTATATGAAACACGCTGAACTGCGCAAAAAATCGCGGCGTGTGCGGAAAATAGAAAATTTTATTCTGTGCGTTACGGAAAAATATCGGCCAAACTGCAGATACACGCATACGGGAATCTAGCATATGGCATATTTTGCCAGAAAAAAAATGTTTATTTTGAAATTTGAAACAGCTTTTATTGTTGAAATATTCAAGTATGAAATGCTTGAACTGCGCTAAAATAAAATTTCAAAAAATGTAAAAATACAACAGCAAGATTTTTGCAAAATAATGCGAAAAAATTATAATAAAAATACTCGTTTGTGGAATAAATAAAGTGTAAGCAGTGCACAGCGCAATAAATAAACAAATGCCAAGAAATATTAATTTGCATTACTTTTTGATTTCACTCACTTTTATCTGCACTCACAACGCTACGCCAATATGTTTGAGTGTGTGTAGATGCTGGCTGTGTAGAAATTTTAAACAAAACAACTGAATTCAATGGTAAACAAATGTGGCATAGAATCTATGCAAAACTTTCAACAGAAGCAAATATTTTAAGAAATGTGTGAATTTGTTCTTAAGCGAACTAAATTGAAATTTCCGAGCTATGTCGAACTGTGTGCTGAAGCAGTGCTTTCAAGCATGTAGCCCACAGAATTCAGTTTGATATTTGAGCTTGAAATGCGTGCAGAAATATGAGATGTAAAATTACTTTTTTCTCAAAAATATATGCACATGTCTTGGCATATTTGCATTAAACAAAATATTTTGATTTTAAATTTGCTATGCAGCGCTCAAGAAAGCGCTCAAGAAAATGCTCGAGAAAATATTAGCGAAATAATTGTACATAGATACAAGCTATTTATAGTACACCAAATGCATTTCCTGTTTATACAATAATTTTTTACATTTATAAGACAGAATAACGCACAATCAGCTGACTGAAGCTATTGCACTTTTTATAACCGAGCAAAACTTTGATTGTCTAAGCAAAACAACAACAAAGATGCTTCTGTGAGACAATGAAATTTTTACGCGTGTTGTTGACTTTTCTTTGTGAGGCATGCAATTCTGGTCTCCTCTGTGATTTATGCATACAACGTGTCACTGACGCGGCCAGAAAATATTGAAGAACCGCTTTGCTACGGCTTCCGTTGGCAAGAACTGCATAAGAACATGGAAAATATGTGCAAAATTTGAAGGGGGAACCTTTCGTAAAAAATAGTAGAAAATCATACTAGTACTTGGATTTCGTACTAAAAAGCTATGCGTCACTTTCCTTCTTAACCCCCGGCACCACATGCAATATCACTGTGATATAAATTCATCTCTTAAAATAGGTTTTATATAATAAGATCATGAAATAAGTTTCATAAAAGTTTGCCTAAGCAAAATATACCCTGATAGCTATTGCGCGATAGCGATACCAGATGCTCATCCGCTTAAGAGACCGGCTAGTGGTGATCTGTTAGAATACCAGATTTTCTAACGAACTTCATTCATATTCTACATATCATATTTATTTTATTTATACAAAAGTGTAATACAAAATCGCACTCAACATTTTCCTTAACGTGCTTTCGACTTTTTCGAGCGTTTTGATATTGTTTGCACTTATCACAACTTTATAAGTTTTTTCTGCTGCTTCTCACTCTCTCCCTCTCTTTCCCTTTTTCTACTTTCGTGTTTACTTGTGCCTCTTTTACTGTTTCAACTAAATTCCCAGTCTGGCCAATTATTTCTGCAGACGCTTATAATTATAACTGACTGCCTCAAACCATTTTCATGTCATAAATCTGCATAAAATTACGCCGCTCACTAAAAGTTAATCCCCCTAAAAACTTCAAAAAAGCACATTTACACTGAGATTAGAAGCTGATGCAGCCAAACTAATGTCAAATTCATACTCAATGCTGCCATTTTACATTAATAAATCTATAACAACCGCTGCAAAAAAGGTCATAGGTCAGTTACATATTAGTTTCCAATGCTAACTTAATTTTTTAGATATGCTCTACCAGTTCAAGTTGAAAAGCGCACTTATCAGCAACTTTGCATAATTAAATGTTTTTATTAACACATTTTAATGGCTGCTATTGCAGAGCTTCTAAAATTTAAGATTAACTTTTATTAACCGGTTTAGCAGCTCACCAAAGCCAGCAGTCATTGCCTGACAAATAGAACAAAAAGAGAAAAGGGTTCCTTTTTTATTGGCAGTGCTCACAAAAAAGTTTGCTTGCAGCAGAGTTAGGCTAATTTTGGAGGGCCAACGTCATCATCGTCATATAAACTGCCTGCGCTGCCGTTGTTTACCAACTTCAACGCATTCCTGCGCTGCTGCCAGACCTGGCACTCTGTATCCACATTAGTCCAACGCTCAGTTGCAAATATTTGCATTTCGTGGGTTTGCGTCAGATATCGCGACTCGCTTGGGGCGGGTTTCACAGTGGCTATTTAAATCTAATTTGCGAATTGAGTTTAAATCTAGTTTAACTTTCCTTGAGTTTCACAGTGCATTTATTTAAATACGGAATATTTGACATTTGAAGGTTGGCACAACTTGCCAAAAACATATGTTCAATTGTTCAATTATGAAGGCAGCGCGAACTAAAAATTTTTCGTCGGCGAAGAGAAGTGAGTTATTGGATATTGTACAAAGAAAGCACAGTTTATATTATTTATGATACTACGGAATCATTTATATTGTTGCTATACCATGCAGTTTTATGTTTAATTTGATTTCTTATAAATTGCAATATTGTCCACGCAGCTTGCTTGCACATCCGAAATCAGCTGTTTATTTGTTTTCGATTGCAACTCTGTGCCGTACTTAAATATCCACAATCGGCCATTTAAATTGTATTTAACTTCCAACTGTTAAACTGAAATTCCCTATTTAAACTGCAATCAGAGTTTAAATATCCACTGTAAAACTGGCCCTTAGGGAGCGATCGCCCCAGTTGCATAGAGCAGATACATTGTACAACAACAAAGTTGTCGACGGCCGGCTGAATCTGCTCGGAGAGCTCTCAGGCGGCAAAAGTTGCGCTTTATGGCTGGCCAAATTTTGTTTACGATCTAATTCCAATTCACTGGAATTTTAGATAATATCTTTTTTAATAAGCACTTAAATTAAGGCATATCTGCGAGTGGAAAGATATTTAGTAACCCTTCACTCGAAGCTTCTGTTTTTCTTTGAAGCAAATGTTTGACTCACCAAATCTATATTCATCTTTCAAGCCTCTTTCGCCTTTAGGCCATTTGTGGTGCAATGTTGTTGTTATTTTTGAGGTTCTCTTATCGTAGAGTCGTTTGTTTGTGTGCTGACAGTCAAGTGCTTACGCTTCAACTTTGACATTGACATGAGACAACAGATTTATAATATCGGCGAGATTGCAAAATTACAAAAACAACAAAAAAGCAGCGACAACAACGTGTCAGCACCTGCCGACGCAATAGCGCAATATCTCAACGCAAATTAGCACTCTGCGGGTGGCGGAGGGAGAGAAGTAACAAGTGCGGCTGGAACGCGTTGATCTTGAATGCGTTTTGCAAGGCGGCAATTTTGAGCTTGAATATGATCGCAGCAGTTTTTA
Source organism: Neria commutata (assembly GCA_963457695.1). Classification (NCBI taxonomy): domain Eukaryota; kingdom Metazoa; phylum Arthropoda; class Insecta; order Diptera; family Micropezidae; genus Neria; species Neria commutata. Next base: position 60,869,750 of record OY735245.1, read on the forward strand.
AAATTTTATTTAATAATGATTTCATTGAATTACACAGTGATACAAATTTAAAATAATACAACCGAATTTTGATATACTAGTTGGTCTCATAGGCCTAGTTGAGATAGCCTTCGTAGCTTACTTAAGGTGTCTCCAAAATTTTAACTAGATCAAACAGTTTTTCTAATTTGAGAATTTGTTTTGAATATGATACAGTTAGGAGTGTATAAAGTGTTTTGAAATTAAAATTGAATCAAATTTTATTGTAGTTAATCGATTTGGCAATTGAAGCATTCATTTATATTTTATGATACGTTAGAAAGCAAAATGCCTTTTCTTTGTATTGGTGGGTGTTCTTACATATACATTTTAAGTCTACCAACAAATACTAGCTGCGCTATAACCATTAACATTCTACAAAAACCAATATTTTTGCGTCTTATGCATATTCAGCTACTGATCTTAATGGAATCGTACAGTTATTTTATATAAATATTGCTCGATTATTATTAATTGACTGTCGAAATAATTAAGAATTGGCTAAAAGTTCAAATTTTAAATTGAACCCGGGATGGGGGGGAACACAAACTCGTACCCAAACATGTAAGCTAAGCAGCAGCACGATTGTTCCACTCACAGAGGGTAGCCTGCTTCGTCCTCCATAAAGGCGATGTTGCCAGCGCTACGTCGACGATCTGAACATCTGCTGCGAGCTCTCGCGTTGCACCAACTTCTCTGCGTGTATATGCGAAATGCTCGGAATAGCATTTTAAATTATAAGTTGCCAAATGCCATTCAAAATCCAGCCGTCATTTTTGGGTGCCATTCCAATAGTTTCTCAAACCTTCTGCCCGGCTTGAGCGCGATATCGCTATTTAGCGCTTCCAAGCTCCGCCCCTGCTGCAGCGCTTCGTGCCTGGAAGAATTATAAAAATAGAAATGCGCACATTTTTTATTATCGCCGAGCTATTTAAAAAAACTTCATGCACTTCGTGTAGCGTAGCCAAAATTTCATGCAAAAGCAATTTAAATTTTGTTTGCAATTGAACTTCAATTTTAATTTTTTCCCTGCTTTTTTTCCGGCGGCATATTTTCTTACTTTTTTTTACATTTGCAGCGCTTTTTTACTCAGCTGTCATTTAATTATTTATTTTTCTTTTTTTCTTTATGCGTTTGACTTGGTTGTGTTTTGTGTTGCCCTGTCTGTATGTTATACCCTACACCCCCTACACCTATGGTAATAGCGTATAATAACTTTGTGCGAAAATTGTAACGCATTAAAGGAGCCTTCTTAGTTATAGACATAAGTATATAGAAATGCTTAGAATCACTTTCTATCTTGATTTCCGGTTGTCCGTCTGTCTGGCTGTCTGTTAGCATAGGAGAAAAGGAAGAAGTTGATTCGGACCAAATTTGGTACACAATGAGAGTGAATCTTGACTTAGTTTAAGTTCTGAGATTAGCAAAATCGGTTAAAGAACACGCACACAATGGGCCTGTCAGTCCCACTACCTCAGAATTTTTTCAGCAAAATGGCTTTAATTTGTTTAATTACTCATTTGAAGGAATGATATTTGGTATTTAAGGTAAGGTGAAGGGCCCTCTACGACATGCCAAAAATTGGCGTGGTCCGCCCACTATATAGCCGGAAAGTTTTTCCGTAAAATGGCTCTCAATTAACTATATATGAATTTAAACGAATAAAAATTGGTTCTTAAGTTCAAATATCGGCCCTACATGCCATATTAAAAAATGGGCGTGGTCCGCCCACTATATAGGCGGTAAGCTGAAAATCCTCATAACTTCCATGATATATATAAAAGAAAGTCCATATTTGGTCACTTTATTGCTTTATGTTTTTAAATAATGGGCGTGATTCGCCCACCATGAAGGCGGTAAATAATATTTATTGATAATTTCTGTTAAAGTCCCTTCTGAATGTCAATATTTGCTATATACAGTTATATTAGGAATATCTTTTAGTTTGACAAAAATGGGCGTGGCCCGCCCACTCAGTTACTTGGTGTAGGGTATTACTCTGTCGGTGAAACCCGACTGATGCTTCCTTATTTGTTTTGTGTTCTTCTTGTTTGCCTCTTATTTCGGTTGACTTTTTGCTTACGCCGAGTAATAAGAAACGCTTTTCGCTGCGCATTTTAAGCTGCGTGCAATTTTTTGCAAATTATTTTTAAAGCATTTTTCTGGCTGTTTACGAAGCTTGTTTTAAGTGTTTTGCTCCAAAAAAAATCAAACTATGCACAAACACATGCAAGTGTGCTCAGTAGCGAGCAAGCATATTTATTGCATTCCATTGTTGTTATTGTTTTTGTTGTTGTTATTGTATGATAAAGCGCTTGCATTGTGCCTATGGGGCTTTTCTTTTTGGCTGCGTGCTGCCAATTGAGGCCTGTTTATAATTTATTGGTTGACTGCCTGCTTGCGTTTAATAGTGGCGTCGATTTACTGCCGCGCGCACACACACATACACACGCATGCAGAGCACTTCTCGCCAATGTGTCGAAATGGCTTAGCCTTAAACTGTCATTAAATAGCTTGAAGTTAATTTTAATTATGCGAATTTTATTGTCGCTTTGCCTTGGACCTTGCCGCTGCGCATCTTCAACTGCTGCTGGTTTACAATGTACAACACATTTTGTACCATTTTAATAAGTTTTTTGTAAATTGTCTAGAAAATTATTTTTAAAAAACCCCACTTCAAACTACATACTGAATAAAAAGACTGATCTAAATCAAGCGTTCGATATAACAATTGAAATAGTCTCTCTTAGCTGCATAATTTTTGTTTTATATGTTGCCGCAAGATTTGCAATATCTCTCTTGTTAGAGCCTGTGATATAAGCAACAAATTTCTATAATTTCTTATTGAATTGACAACAATCAATTCGTTTGATAGTTACCTGCAGTTTATCTTACTATGAAAAAATAAGGCTAACATTTTCTGAAGAAGCTTTGCTTATATAGTTTAATTTTTATTCGAAAGTATACATTTAGTTTCAGTCGGAGCATAACTTGAAATCTATTTTCTAATTTTCCTTCTTAGCTTTCAGCTGTGAGTTTCGGGTTTTACAAAAAGTTTTTCAAACTTAACCGAAAAAAAACCGCTCACAATTGATAGCAAAAAATTTACTATTGCGCAAATTTGCAATTTCAAATGCACAAGATTGTGAATAGCGTTTATATGTTTCATTTGTGTACAGCGTCCGCTCAAGAATCCCGTGAATATTCAGATTCGTTTTCTGCCAAGCTTTACGAGCATCTATCGATGATTGTGGTGCATATTTAAAGTTCAAGCAACCAAAAAAGAGACAAAACTTCACAAAAAAGTGACAACATGATCAGCTTTGGCTTGTCAAAAGAGTGTGCAATTTCAACGGAATTTCGCAAGAAGCTGCTGCACTTGTAAATGCTCGTAAATTGGCCAACGGATTGGGATGCTGCTGCGTCACTTTTATGACCAACAAGCTATATAAAAAAGCATTCACAACGCTTGGGAAATTTTTGCTGAAGGCAAACATTGTCAGCTGATGCAATTAGTAATGCGCGGCATGTTAATGAGTACATATGTACGTGAAATTACAACAAATTTGCAGCGGCAATTAATGCGCCTGCATCACGATCGATTTTTGCAAATGCTGCAATTGTGCAGCGATGAGGCAAGCGAGAACGCCCACGTGTATGCAACATTTTATTAGCTGCCATCAAATCATCGCCTATAATAATAATTATTATTATTACTCGAAAAATTGCCATGACTTCCGGCTGCAATTTGTTGCTGTTGTTGTTGTTGTTGTTGTTGCTATAGGCAGGCGTTCTTCGAAAAACAATTAAACGGAACGCCTCAGCGCATTCGTGAAATAAAGGCAGCAGAGTCGCACATTTCAAAGCAAAAATTTCAGTTTTTAATACTATTTCACAACTGTCAATTTTGTTAGAATGAAATTTTATGACTTTGTTTTGACACACTAATACAGCTATACATTTAGCATTTGCATAAAGGCGATTCATGCTGATCGGCTTACTCTGAGATGCCGCTACCGGCAACTCAGCTAACTTTAAAGCGCTTTAATCTAACTTCTTCGCAACCAGAGCTGACAGATACTTGCATTATTTTGAATGAAGCGAACTGTCTATTTCATTTTAGTATTGCAAATATCCTAGGCAGTGGTCAATTCTACTACTCTGCATGACTTTATAACTAGCTTAGAAGTTAGCCAAAAGTTGTCTAATTTACAGTTAGGTTAGGTTTATCTGGCTGCCTAGGAAAGGCCACGCATACACCCTGTTGGGTCCTTAGCGATACCAGTTAGGGTTACGTTTTAGGAGACATTTAGGATTTACAGTTAGCTATAAACCAATTATCTAATTATATTTCACTTAGCTATAAGTAGACTTTATTTAACTCAGCTATTAGCAAATTTTATGCTGCTATTTACATAATTTGCCAAAAATATTTGGTTTATAATAAAGCATTTCGTTTGCTTCTTAGCAACTGATTTCAATTTCACAATCTCCAAAAATTTATTAGGAAATGTATATAAAGCAAAGAGAAAGATATCAAATAACACGCTTTGATTTTGGGGAAGCTCTTCATTACATTGTAGTTAGCTTATAGGCAGATCATAAAAGTTAACTAGAAGTGTGTGATTTTCGTAGTCAACTACTGAATTGCTTTTAGGAACGTTAATACACTTCATAGACATTTTAGCTGTTTATAAGCTGGCATTCTTTATACTATGCATTTTTTAATTTATGCATTTTTCGAAAACAAATCGAAGCGGCAGATAAAAAATATTTTCGCTGCTTCATTTTACTGAAGTTGAATTTTTTGCTATTTTTATAAGCAGCAGTAACAGCAATAAAAGCTATAAAATTAAACAGCAGCAGCAATAATAAAATCACAAACGAATTTAGAAACGTGTTTCATTTTTATCAGCGCCAAATTGATAATCCGAACGATCCGAGCTGATAATAATCTCATACTGCCATCAACATCGCCATATTCATATGATAGGTCATCACTGTATATGACTATTGCTGTTGCACATGTGTACGTATCTGAAAGATACCACTAACGCACACACACACACACACACATGCTTCAGGCATTCTTTTATAGCTGCGCCACGCTTTGTTTATGCGACCGACTACTTCAAGTTGCGCTTGAAAACGCTTGGAATTTTTAATTGGTGCGCAGGCAGTCAATTTGGGTTTAGCTAAAAATAAACTTATTCGTCATTGTTGTTTTTGTTGTTTCAAAAATCCAGCGCTTTCTTGTCTTTTTTATATGCATATGTAGGCAGAATTAAGCGCAGCATTTTTATTCAAAATAATGCGCTTCAAATTTCTAAATTACTTTGATGGCGATTACTTTGATCGCGATTAATAATCTTCATAAAAATCAAATGGCGAATTGCGTGAATTTTGTGATGAGCTTAGGTCTGCTCTTACGGGCAAGATGTTTTACAAAAGATCGAACTGTATTGCAGTTCTATTGTCATTATATGGTATTATAGTATATAAGTAAAAGTTAGAGGAAAAATTTGTTTATACAAAATAGAAAAGTATTCATTGTAAGATGATGAATTGAGATAGATGGAAATTTTGCAATTATATTGCGCCAGAGTACATCAGGTCTGGCTGAATACTTTACAACTATAGCCCGAAGGAATGCATTTTCTAGTATGAATCCTTTGACAGGCACAACTAGTGTTCCTTAGTTACTTTAATCTAGTTCTAGAAGCTATTTACACCCTCCAAGTCTAGTTGCAACAATCAACGATGCAATGCCTGCATGAAGACAGTTCAGACCAGTACGTTCGATGTTATCCACGAAATCATCTATACTTTATAGCAGTCTTTTATTATGCTGCTGTACAGCCCATGGCCGGTTCGGGTTCTAAACGGGTGAGCTCTGAAGCATCTGATTTCTCATTGTCAAGAATAGTAGTAGGTAGCCAGACCAGCAGAGATTTCTTCATTCTTACAAGATTGTTGAGCAGCTCATTTCCGTTTTCAAATGGGCTGCAAGAGACAATGGCTAAGATACAACAAGCCCTATTGGCTGCTTGTCTATCTGAGCAAATGTAGACTTGCCTAGCTCTTTGCCTACTCTTCAGGAGTCTGCGTGTCACTTCGGCAATCGCAGAGAGCTCTGCTTGAAAGGCAGAAGTAAAGCTGCAGAGATAGCTCCAGCTTTAGTGAGCGCGCTCCTCAGGCAGCCGTCAGTGTAAAGAACGAACGAAGCTTGGAAAGCGCATGGCAATAGCTTCTTTCCAAGCAACTCTTGGGTTTAATACTTTCTATTGACCCTCCCTGCTATATGCCGGCAGTTAATTTGAATATACATTTCTTGAACTAAATTGAGAAAAAAAACCTCTTCTACTGGCATGATAATTAACAGCTGCTCAATTTGCAGCAGCACAAATCTCTGCAAAGTATGTGCAATTTTTAAACTAATCAACTAAAAACTAAACACTTTAAATTCATTCAACATTTTCTTTAACGAAAAATTCATTCATGCAGAGTGCATAATTCGAAGCTTTTCACACGAAAGTGATAAGTGCTGACACGTAATTAGCAAAAATTATAAATAAACACGCACACTGTAAAACGCTTTTATTTTTCGCATACAAAATATGCACTAAGCAAAAGATCGGCTAATAGCAAAAATATATTACCGACAATTCAAAGCAGATAATGCAGCTGAAAAAAAAATAAAGTAGATTAAAGCTGAGCAATATTTTGCTATTGTAGCTAAAAATAGTAGCAACAAAGTCAACAATAAATTATGAAAATGCCAAAGAAGCAACTTTAAGAAATTGCCGCAATGAGCTGCGAGCAAGAGCGGGGAGAGACGAGAAACGAGAAACGTGTTTGCCGGAACACACTAAAATCGGTTTGTTATCACTCGAAGCAATTCACGAATTGCTAAAAATAAACAAACACAAAAACTAAAACTTGCTGTGACATTTTTACTGGGGCGCGTGTGCGCGTGTGCGTGCGTGTGTGTGTGGAGCAAGTGTTAATTAGTGTGTGTGCATGTGGAATTAAAGGCGCTGGCGCTAAGCGCGTTCAAAAGCGAACTCCTAACAGAGAAATAAGTTATAGAAATATTTCCAAAAAAATGCAAAACTTTCTCGCTTTCAAGTTTAAACGCATACTCATTTTTACATAAATTAACAAAAATTATATATCGTTGCTAATATATGTACATATGTAAATCTGCTTATTACTATGTGTGTCAAAAAGGAAAAGGCTTCAAGAACTACAAATTCAAATTTAAATTTCAGCAACTTAGTCACTGTTCAAATTTCAAGATACACTGAAAAAACAAAGTTAGTAGCGTAAACAGAAAAAATTGAAAAATCACACGAACATGATTTCGATTAAAGGCCTTGACTCACATTCAAGTAAAACCAACATGAATATTATTTGCACAGAAATAAATTGTCGGGCGACTCAAATTTGGTTTAGTAAGTAAAATAAACATAGACAAATTGGAGCGAAGGGAATAAAATTAGGGCGGCAAAAAGAAGAAAATTTCGAAAAGTGGTGATCAGCATGAATCAAGTATCGAAAAACTCGACTGTCAGTGCATTGTATTTTTGGATTGCATTTTTGAGCGTATGCAAGTTCTTTCTTAACCTACACTTACTTAAAAGTGGAATACATTTTATTAAAAGAATTTCTATAAAGCCTGGAGTACACGGCATGCCAAAATGGCCACCGTGACGCAAAAATGACGTCAAAGTTAATTCCGAATCATGGCATGAGACCAATTTTCACGTCATTTTGATGTCACGATTGCATGTTAATGCCATTTTGGCATGCCATCCATGTACTCCAGGCTTCAGATGTGTTACTGTTGAATAATAGTTAAATATTTTTCATATCAGCAGCAGAGAACTTGTACAAAAGCTATATGTATATGAAAATCTATTTATTTTGCAAATGAAGACTTTTCTACACGACTCTATATATTTTTTATAAAGGTTAGGTTAAGCTTGCTACCTAAAGAAGCCACGCATAACCCCTTTCGGGTTCTTAGAGATTGCCAGTTAGTTTTTTATAAAACTCAGAACATTTTCTACCTTTATATTTTTGAGTCTACGAATTTTTCGTGATTTTTACAACTTTATCAAATTTGTATATTCTTTCTATCCCAGCTTTTCATTTTATTTTATTTATACATAAATTCAGTCTATGGTAGGGACCTTACAGACTAGATTAACACAATGTAGAAATACTTAGAGAAGCTAATAACAAAGTATGGAATTATTTAATTAAGTATAATATAAGTTTAACAATTTTTTTAAAGCAAAGCTCGAGATGGAAAGATCCAAATCACGAACGCCTGCTATTGCTTTTTTGTTGTACTTTAATCTTGAAAACATGAATGAATGAAGACAACTAACAAAATTAAATTAGACACATTCCAAGTGAAAGAAAATGCTTGGCAAATGCAGAAATAGTTAAACAAAGCATAAGAGCAAAATGGAATATGTCAAATATGACAGCTCGACAAGCATGTTGATCGGCATGGACCTTCGTGGTCTCGTTCAAAGTATCTATCGAAATTCACAGCGTAAAATTCAGCTGAATTCAACGAAAATATTTACAATTCTAATGCAACAAGAAATCATTTAAAAAATTGTGTTTAACATTAGAGAAAAGCGCCATTTTTCAATATTCATAGATATCATATTTTTCAATTTCTTTTTATTTAATTTTCTTTTCCTTTTTGTTTTTACATTACAAATATGTATCTCTATAAGTACCTTTGGTTAGAATTAAGATTAATTTATTCTTTGATATTTTCTGCCGCATGCAAAAGACTGAAATTTAATTACTGGCACTAAAAATTTAAATATGTAACTTTAAAGAAAAAAGTCAAACGAAAGAGCTCACATGCCACAAGTTATCGATAAACAACAAATACTTTCAAATACAAAATTATTTTCAAAATCCTTTAAGCTGACACAGCCGAACTTATTTGCTGTAGCGCATGATAGATTGCATTTAAAAAGCACACAAAAAAAATAATGATAAAACGATCTTATATGCATAATTAGCCCGAGCGTAAAATTCAGATACAAACGCGTGATGTTTCGCCAATTTTTATCGCTGCTGCTGTTGTTGGTTGGTGAACTGTTTCTCGTTTTTTGTCAGCTGCTGTTTCTGTTGCTTTTTTGTGTGCTGGCAAATTCGCCGCAGTTCAAAAAAAGTGTGTATTTTTAATAATTAAGCGCTGCTAATGTCAAATATAACCGCAAGCGCTTTGGAAGCAGTGCCGTAGCCAGGCAAAAAGTGCTGGGGGTTTTGTTTAAGTTAGTGAAATGTGCATAAGCATATCGACCGTACATTCGAGACTAGTCTAAGTCGACTTATGTCGGCTTTTTGTTCTTTGCTTGATTGATTGCTACATATAAAAATACGAAGTTTGCTTACATCTGAAGTTTAAGCACGGCTTCAGAAAACTCACACAATTTAATTCTTAAGCTGAGCCTACTTCATATATACATGTGTATATGTATGTGCAAAGGTAAAGGAAAAGGCAGCTGTGTGCAGCATGTACAAAAGAAATTGTTTGTTGCCTATTTTACGAACTTATGCAAACATTTCCCCATTCACGAAAAGATACTCCGAACTACGGCACTGTCCTAAAAAGCCAGCGGCTGAAAAATGTGTTAAAAGGGAAAACAAGCAACGAACAAAGCAAGCGCAATATCAACAGCAAGAACGACAACCGCACACTACCGGCATTTATAGACGTCATATTGATGTATCAGCAGCTGTGTATCTGTATCTATATCTATAGATTTATTCAGCTCAATGTATATCAGTTAACTCGCTGCTGCCCATTAGCAGCTTCGACGGGTGATTTGAACATTTTGCCTCGCAGCCGAAAACGAATGACTAAAGCTTCTACAAGCATAAATGAAAGAAAAATGTATGCAGCAATTGGTTAAGCCAGTTAGCTTGTTTATAGGTGTTTCCATAGGCTGCGAAGGTGCCAGCTTGTCTTTATTGCCAATTTACGCACGGAAATATTTCGATGAAGATATTTCAATTGCTTTAACAAATTCTGTTTACTTTTTTTCATTGCTGTTGTTGTTGCAAATGTCAAAAATGTGTGAGACCGCAATGGAACAAAAGGACTCCTCTGCCTTAGTGTTTCCTCTACTGCCTTCGAGCTCGACCTTCCAGAACGAATTTTAGCTATATGAAGATAAACTGATACAAATGTACAAATGTAAGGTCTTCTCTTAAGCTCCGCTTCGCTGCTTCCAGTTGCTGCACTTTGCCTCTTACCTGCTGCTTGCAAATGCAACTCTGCTACCGGTTGCCGCGCAGCGCCGAAACACGTGAATTTTTGCGTCAACGCTTACAGATTTCCGCAAATTTTAAATGGTCTTATCGTTAACCAATCGCACCCGCTTTCAATTTACGATCAAACCATCTTTTCTATGAATCAGTGTATTCTTTATACATATGTATGTATGTATGTATTTGAATATCTTTTTGTTGTTCTTTTATTTTCATTCGATTTCTATTCTCATTCACAATAATATATGTGTTTTTTTTCTCATGACTCAATTAGGAATTTTTTTGTAAATCAATTTTTTTATTTAATTTCAATGAACCCGAGCTCGGAGCTGTGCTGCAGACACGTGCTTTGAAGTGCCTTGGGGAACTCCCGCCGCACTTCAAGCAGAAAGTTATGCCACTTAAAATCAGTCAGAAGCGTGCTGAGTTAAGGCTGAAATTTTCCTACGTTGCACTAATTAAGTCATTATTTGGATATAAATGATTGGCTGTTGGGAATGCTTTTGAGGTCACTCAACTGGCATTAATGCAGTTGCTTGAGACTTTTCTAATGATTTTGTTAGTTAGCAATTGTAACGAGACTACTTCAGAAACGTCAATTAACTTTGGCCAAGCTACGGAAAGCAATTCCGCGAATGCCATAAATCTAGAGCATTTTTAGTTATGTTATAGAAAACAGATCTGACAATTTTCAAAAATGAAGCGCTCTATAAAAGACTTACTAACATTATTCTAATGACGCTGATTATGAAAACTTAATAACGATTTTTCTAGTAGGACGCCTTCCAAGCATCGAAATTTCAGGTGAATATCTGCAGTGAGTAGTCAGGAGTGATTTCTTATTTTTACTACTACTCACTCGTTCCCTCAACAATGTTGGCAGTAGCACATCAGTGAATCATATTGCGTAAAGTACATATGCTTCATACTCTGACTCTCGCTCTAGAGTCGATGCGCGCTCTAATTGCTCTCAATGAGTTGCGTAAAACTACATATGAGCAGAGAGAGCATTACAATTGTTAACGAGAGAGCTTTGCACGGCACGAGTCTTAAGAGCAACGTATTCTCTATTCGTTCGCTATTCATCGAACTTTCGACTGATTTATGCTTCAGTTACTCTGTTTTACTTCGTTGCTCAGTGTGCTTGTGAGTATTGAGCAGTACTCAAACAAGTGCAGACGATAATTTATGCTTCGCTTCATTGTGATAGCGCTTCGAGTAGTAATTGATTCCAAATGACTGACTCGAAGTACCAACCGAGTATGCAACTCGCTACAGATCTCTGTTCTTAGCACCATTTCGTGGAATATCAGAAAGAAACTTTCGGACTTTGACTCTCTTTCAACTAGCAATAATCGTAAAACAACAATTGCTGCTAATGAGCGACAGATGGCGTGGACGCCTACAAAACTGTCTAATTTACATGCACGACTGAAATTTTGTATATGAAATATTGTTGTTGCTGGCTAAAAATAAATATAATCATGACATTTGAAAATGCTGAATTTTAAATGCTATTAATTTTGTATTGATTTTCTGGCGTTGCGCGACCTGTTTTTGGCTTGCCTGCTTTTTATTTTCATTCTTCATTTCATTCGCCCACTTTTGTGTGATTTTTTTTCTTTTGTACATTATTCAAAAGTCGTTGACATTAATTTACGCTTATATCAATTGTTTAAATTAAATGCTTTGGCTGATATTTCAAGCACAACAACAAACAGTACAACAACAACAACAACAAAAGCAGCAGTAACAGAACAGCGCGAAATTTTATACAAAGTGATTAATTTTATGCCGAAATGTAACTTGCTCTTCACCACTCTTACACTTCTTCTCATCTTCGTGTGTGTGTGTGTGTTATTTTTTTTTGTTGATTTATCGAATTTCAATTGAAATGTTTTTTATTGTGCTTAGATGCGTACCACAAAATGTTCACGTATCTGCGCCTACAATAACAACAACTGTCGAAGCTCAAGCACAACAACAAATGCTGTATATTTTACTGAAAAATTTAAATAGAACTGCTACGTGACTATCGCGAAAAAATGCAAAAAAGGTGAAGGTCAATTCAGCTCGCAAAGCGCAAACCCAACAACAACGAAAGCAGCAATTCAAGCCGTTTCAAAACGAAACATTTATTTTTAGCCAAGTGCCAACTTTCATTTCGAAATTCTTTTTAATTCTCTAAAACATGGTTATTTTTAAGAAATTTCGCCAAACAAGTTCAAATCGATTTCCAGATTGTGCGGAAAAGTAACGTGCATAATTAAGTGGCACTGGGAATGCGAGCGCAGACAGGTTTATAATCTGTGAATGACAGCGGCGCACTGTGGGAAAAATAAAGGGGTAAAGAGCGGCTGTCCAACAACAGCTGCATTTTCTCTCAAGGTGGCCTTAAATGGGTCGGTCTGGCTGAATGTAGACAAACGAAGCCACTGCTGCCAACCATCGATATATGAACATCCTACTTCGTAAGGACCGCAGTTGGCAGTCTTCTAGTTAGTGTCCTGAGTGGACACAAATTCTATACCAAACGCTTGAGTCTGATTGACGACAGTATCTGTGAGGATGAGTATAGCGCTATTCACTCTCTATGCGAGTGCTAAACATTTTCTAACTCACAGTTACAGCTGCTACAATCAGACGTGGTAAGAGCAGACCCACTGTGTTCGTTGCCACCAACCGAATCCATCGCTTTGAAGAAATATCATATAGTTTTCTGTAAAAAGCAATTAACTTCTCAGTACAATGAACAAATGAATGCTAAAAATTTGCTCATTGCCGGCAGATTGGCCTGAAAAAATGTTCAAGGCGTGCCGCGGGTTGGCCACTCCTGATCTAGTTTACGCAAGTCTACTTTTAATTTGTCTACAGAATTTTCGGCAATTGTCAATTGGCAACACGTGCTGCCATTTTGACACAATTTTTATTTAGTCGTGCGCACTAAAGAGAAGAGTTCGCCTATGAAAGTTCCTTCTAAGTTTTTTTTTGACCATATGAAATTAACTTTGGTAAAGTACATATGTGCTTACGAAGACTTTACGATTTTTTGAATGACTCTACTCGTTTTTTACTTTTTTTTATCAAGATTGCCAATTGAGTTTAAGATGATGTGGCAAGTCTGGCATAGTAGCAATACTTTTTCGCATAAAAACTTTGATGAGCATGGGCACGTAAGCCACGCTACAGACGACCAGGCGCTGCTCTGACGCCATTAATGACCGCTACTTAAAGACATGCACACAAAAATAACAATCAGCAGCTGAATTCAGGCAACTTAACTGGAGCTTTATCGAGAGTCTCTTTATGAGACAGGCGCGAAATGCTTAAGCGGCTTAAAGTTCATTTGGTACGACGCTGCAGGAAGCACTGATAACCTATCGCTTGATTTTCTTTCAAGCCGTCGATTCAGTTGTGTGTGTAGCCACCACATTGCCATGCAAGCACGTTCCATTGAAATATTTAAAAAAATAGCTCATTTTATGCTTCTAAAACAGAGCATGTGATCTCTTTTGCATCATATTTGTTACTCTTTTTTCAATAAAAATTCATAAAATTCATAATCTTTGTGAGCAGCTAAAAGATAACAAATTGCTTTGGGCAACGAGCGCTGAAGTTCGATTTTTTTAGATTTAAAAAATTTCAATTCCAAAAAAAAGATTAACATTTACAAATCTTCTGCTTACTCAAAAATGAGCCAATAAGAGCAAATACGAGCAATCTATGAGAGATACTTCTGAAAGCTGCTTTTCTATGAATGTATCAGTGGCCACAAGCCATAACAGGCTAACTTGAGTTAGAAAAAAATTACGTTATTAATGCCAACGTGTTCAGCGTGTCTTAATCTATGTATATGCTATCCAATTTTCATGTCTGTATCTTTTTTATTGGCGTCAATTATGCATCAAAAAGCTAATAGCGTTTACATATACTGCCGTCAGAATTAAAAACTTTAAGCTGCTCTCCGGAAAAGTTTGAAAAATAGAGTAAGGCGGTTATGACATCTGACCACAGATACATACATACATATATGATACAGTTGAAGGTTAGTTGAAAGCTCAGACTAGAGAAGATAAGCCAAGCTTTAAGGGTAGCTGCTTAATTATATTGGTTCTATATGAACGTAAGAATAATGGTAGCAGATTCGTGCTTGCTATAATATTTAAAAAAAATTATAGCATATACTCATTTACTACTAGCATCACCTGCAACAGCCATTTCTTTAAAAAAATAATCTAAGCTCAGATAAAATCAACAAAATCTGCATGCCACAGCGCAAATAAATGAAGTGAAACTGTGATAGTCAAAAGAGACAAAATCTTAAGAAATTCTTATTTAGGAAGAAAATGTTCAAAATTTATATTGCAAACATATAAAACACAAACAAGAGCAGCAGTGAAAAAAAGGGAAAACCTCCAAAAAATATGAAAATCAAAAGTGAAAGTGCTTCGAAAAACACAAATACTGATAATCAACGAGGAAATATCTGACCAGGCTTAACAGCAGCACGAAAAAGTGCAATCAATAGTATTATACCCTCCCCACTGCCCACACAACGCTAAATCCCCGCCCCTTCCCCCAAACAGTGGGCCAAAAAATGGCACTTTCAAAACATACCAAGCCAAACCTAGCGCTCCTGCCCATATTGCTGCTGCTCGCACTGATGCTGCAGCAGCAGCAGCCACACCCACACGCTGTCATAGCCGAGCAGCTGCGCCACGCAAGAACGCCCAACACAGCCGCCACGCAGAAGAGCGAACGCACGCAACTGGTGCAGCACTTCAGCGCGCCGTCACGCAACGCCAACGACACGCAAGCGCTGCGCAAGCAGCTGGTGTTCGTCGCGCTGCTGCCGAGCGAGGAATCGTCCAACCGGAACGACTGCATCATGCCGATCGTGCTGTCCGTGCTCGAGCTCGGCATTGCGCACGTGCAGCGACGGCTGGGCTTCGGCGACGCGCTCATCGACATCACGCTCATCTCGCGCGACTCCTTCTGCTCCTCGATATACGGCCCCATCGGCTTCTTCGAGATCTACACGCAGTGGCCGGAGGTGAACGCAATCTTCGGGCTGCCGTGCGAGTACGTGCTGGCGCCCATTTCGCGCTACGCCGGCGTCTGGCAGATACCCGTGCTCACGGCCGGCGGCAATGCGGACGACTTCAGCAACAAGGCCGAGAGCTATCCCACGCTGACGCGACTCAAGGGCGCCCAGGTCAACAATCTGGGCAACGTGGTGCAGGCCATAATGGCCGACTTCAACTGGACGCGCACGGCGCTCATCTACCAGAACGAGGACAAGAACACCAAGGGCAACTCGGTGTGCTTCTTCTGCATTGCGGCGGTGCACAACAAGGTGGAGAAGATGTCGGTGCTGCAGCAGGCATTCGACACGAATGTCTGGACAAAGGCTGCCATACAGAAAATGCTGATGAATCTATCGCAACTCACCAGAAGTAAGTAATGAAAATAGAAAAAAAAGTATAAGTATTGGAAATATTAAGCTTTCATGCACTGAGCACCCACACATCGAAAGTGTGCCTGTTCGTTGTGATGTGCAAAAAATTCTTTCTTTCGAGTATTCTTAAATGACTCGTCAAAAAATGCTATGAATTATAATCCTTGGGTCATATATTCTATATTATTTATCTTATTATTTTGTAAAAGAAATCTGAATTACATACTTACTTATAAGGACACTACATCCTGTTGTGTGTTTCGACCCACTAAGCTAGTGTCTGCAGGCGCCCCTGCTTTGCTTTTGCGAGCACCATTTCCAAGCCCTGCCATCGACTTTTGATAGAGATTCCTCCTAATTTATAAGCTTTTGATGATAATTGAGAGTTCTCCTAAACAGGTACAAAATTTGTTAAAACCAATGCGTAGAAAAAGGCAATATTTCTATACCCTATACATATGGAAATAGAGCATATTATGATTGTGCTAAAATTCGAACGCCCAAAGAAGGCTTCCCAAATATATTTATGTCTGTATATGAAGAAATTATCAGAAACATATTCCCTTTCGATTTCATACTGTCCGTCGGTTCGTCTGACCATCCATCAGGGGCCAAACTAAAGAGAAAGTGGCATATGCGATCCCTAAAAGGCCAGTACTGAGATACATGGATACCTCTGCCATTTCAAGATCTAAGATGGGTCCATTTGAGCAATATACACACACACTATATGAAAATTTTGTGCGAAAAATTGTTCTAATATGACTAACTAAGCATTTAACTGAATGAAATTTGTTACTCAAGCATGATTTGTGAAATAAACAAGTTCCGATCAATCAACCATCAACCAAAGTTCGAAACAAAAAATCAAATATCGTTTTCATTTCAAATTTAAAATTGCAATATTTTGGAAAAATATAATTAGCAATGATTTAAATCTTTTTTGTAGCAAATGCCTTAATTAATAGCAACTTAAGTGCTCGCATTAAACTGTTCACTTACAATTGTGCTGTCAAATCGCTTACACATTCAATGCATGCATTCAATGATTAATTGAAATGTGATGCGGACATCAAAGTGTCAATCAAAGCCAGCTTTTTCGCACAAACACTTACATATTAATTATTACCGGCAACACGAGCGGCATATTTAAACGCTAGGCGACTTGCAAAAATTACTCATACGCTCCGAAATGCGTCTTCCACAATTTTTACATTTTTATTGCAAACGCTTTAATTTATGTGTTCTACACAGTTAGAGAAAATAAAATTGCATTGTGTGCATGTGTGCAATACACACACACTCACACACACAGAAAGATAGGTTTCAGCTTGTTTTGCTACTATTTCAAAAATCAATTTTTATTGCAAGCTAATAACTAATTTCATCGAATTTTCAGAAAAAAGGTGATGGAGGTTTAAATCAGCCAAAAGCGTACACTGAAAAAAAGTATGCCCATTTGCGGTTTAACTAATTTGTTATTAATGCTACTTTTCCCTTGTTGTCTTAGCGTATATGTATATTAGTTAAGTCTTTGTTATGTTATAATGACTGCCTTGGACACAGATGGGCTCCCAAATAGGCACACTTAAGCCAAGTTAAAGCGGGTTTGCTCTTCCGGAACTACCGTTAAGTATTACGTCGGAATCAAAGAGGCAGTGATCTGTCATGACTGCTAGAGCTGGGCTTCGAGAGAAGACCAGAGCTGTCTAGTAATATAACAAGTATTCTGTTTTCCGCAAATGATCCAAAACAGGAAGCTTATGAAGTTGTGGCTGGCCTCAGCGGAGCAACATCAACCACATACTACATTAAGAATTTACGAAGCCAAAATACCCACCCCTCCCACCCTCACAAACCACAACAAAGCGCGCTCCGGTCAAACTTTTTAACTTGTCGCAAGTTTTCTGCGTGTATCAACTCTGACTGCAGATTAAGTTTGCTGTTGGGAACAACTACGGAAAAACCACTTTTCCGTCAAATGCTATTTTTGCATTTTCAGTTTCATAATTTCTTTTTTTTCTACAAGCTTACAGCGAAACGGCTTATAAAGAAAACGAAACTAAAATTTTTCAGCGTTTATTTTTGTATTCTAGGCATGAAATTTCAATTATAAGCTGCAGCGTTTTATCGCAGTAGTGCATGTGTTTACCTGTGTGTGTGTGTGTGTGCGCGCTTCATAACTTCGAGCTTAATTATTAATTAGCAGCTACAAACACAATTACATGAATATGCATATAATTAAATATGTAATGGGCAATTATACAAATTTATGCAGAATTTCAAAAAATCCAAAGCAAAACGTGTTCTCAGCTTGTTCTTCACACGCATGCAAATTTTGCTATAATTAGACTATGTCACTGGAGGGCATAGATAGTCACAGCCAGGATAGTGACATTTGTAGCAGCCGCTTTTTTACCGATCTCATGCCATCCAATACTTAAAAGAGAATAAATTTTTCAAATAGTTTCTTTTTGCGCCATCACTTTTCTCAATCAATTGGCGATTCTTCGAGAGTATTCTTTGCCATAATAATCCGCTTGAACACGGCTATTTGTAGGTGCCATTAATTTTTGTTTAAATAAAACAAAAGCACACACAACTTAATGCAAGAGAGCTAGACCAAAGTTCAGAATATGCGCTTAATCGAGTCCCCTCGAATATTTGCAATTGAACGGGTCGAACGATATTTTGGCCTAGAATTAAGGAGTGGCCAAATATCGATTTTTGGCCGAAATCGACATGGTATATTTTCTCATACAAACGTTAATTTTATATTTCACAGAAATTCATTTCATCTTCTATTTAGCTGAAGAGTTGATTTCGATTCTGCCGAAGCCGAATAAACGAGCTTTCTGCCGGAAACTGAAGCTGAATATTCGCCTGTAGTTCAGTAGTTAAAATAGGGACAATGCATTTAATTGTGGTTTTTCCAAGCAAGCAATGTCTTTTGTAACTTTATTTTCCTCTCTGCCACTTTTGCTATCTTTTTTTTATAGCATTAATTTTTAATCTATAGAAAATTGATTTTTTATTGCAAATAATTTTCTGATTCGAACTCACAGCGCGAATGCTGACTTTTGCAGCTGCCGATAAGCCTACAAACCGACTATTAAGCCAACTATTAAGTTCGCTAACAGCAGCTTGCAGCGCTCGCAAAAATATCTATAATTAATATGTAAATGCCGGCAATTGTTTGTTGCATTAATTTGCAATCAAATGGAATGGTGTGCAATTTTTCACATGGCTCGGCACTTACACTTAATTGTGTAATAACAAAAACAATGCCCGCCGCACACACACACACACACGCGCCATGCCCTGCACAACGGCAAAAATATTTCACAAATCTCGACCATGTCCGATCAATTTCAGTGGCAGTTGAACACTTGCCAAAATTCACACACGGCTGTCATTAATTTACAGTTGCAATGAACGAGCTGTTCAAAGTGTGCACCCGTTAGGGGCTTGTCATTGTGCGGGGGCGTGCTAATGTGGCGTGTCAATTTGGCGAGCAAATATGCTCATTATATATAATGAAATTGCAATTAAATTGTTTATCTTATCGGCGGCTAATGAGCGCTTTTCTGCATTTTCCGACTGGAACTGAATAAATATTTTGATAAGGGTGTGAGCATAGCAAACCATAAATGCATTTAGCTGCACTTCGACTGTCATAAAAGCAGGCAAATCTTTTGTTTTGTTAATTAAATTTGCATTACTTTGATACTATCTGAATTAAGCTCTTTTAGTCAGGCTTCTGCAGTGCGTTCATACAAAGATTATTTTATATGACCATTTTAGATACAAAATAAAGCATTCTGTGATTTGTGAATATGACGTGGAATCGCACATGTTCATCATACGCACAGGGAACCTTTTTAAATATTTGAGCATATTGAAAAATTTAGACTCGTGAAAAATTTTTGAAATTTTATAAAATTTATTTTTAGGCATTAGTTTTCGTTAAATTGATCATGTGCATCATCCGCCCTGTTGTGCTCTTGAACGCACAGAAATGTTTTTTCTTCAGAAAATTCTCTAAAAATTCTAATTTTGTTTAGCATAATTAATATCGCTCAAGAAATAAAAAGTTTATAGCCTACAATTTAATGCCCACTGTGCTGGGCACTTAAATATGTTGGAACGCGGCGCACATATTTCCAATTAATTCATCAGCGCTGCAGACTTTTTTGCGGCGTACAGCGGCAAATAAAAAAAGTGCACAGTTCAATAATCGCACAAGCATCAGCAACAACAACAACAGCAGCAAACGGCGGGCGCACAATTTACAACAACACATGCCATATTTGTTGCTATTGCCAATTGTATGTTCACACTAAGTACAATATTTCAATAGCGTGCGCCAATGAGTCTGCTGCCCGCTGGTAGCCTGTCTATAGCATCAGGCGTGCTACCACACTTGCCCTCGACATGCTGTTGGCATGTTGTATCTTAAAGATACATTAATTTTTAGCAATACTTAAGCTGAATGTATATATTTCTTTATTTGCGAGTCATTAATCAAAAAAAAAGCAAAACAACAACAAACTAACAGCAAAATGTGTAGAATCGAGCGCAGAAAGAGGCGCCAAAAGCATACGTCTGCATGTATCAGTATTACCAACAACAACAACAACAACTATCTCAAACAAGTTGTAATTAAATAGCAACACAAAATTAGTTTTTAAGCTGGCATTTAAGCAATTAAAAGAAATGCAAATTATGCTCAATTAAATGCACTCGCAAAAGTATCGCAAACAAGCCAAAGCGTTGCGAAGATATTTCTTTATCTTATACATGCATATCTTGTGTGTGTGTTATCTGTTGTTGGTAGACTAACACTTGTGCGCAAAAATACAGCAGCTTTTGCGGCTGATTTAAAGCAAAATTAATGACATTGCCATCTGAAAAAATAAAATTTGCTTTAAAATCTTTCTTTTGCGCGCTCTCGCTAAAAATTTACAGCTCTCCGAAAGTATTCCTTGTCAAAAAAATGAAGCTGCCCAATGCCATTTGGATACGGCTATCCCATATAAATTTGAAGGTCCCACTAACTTGTGCTAAAATAGTGCGATCCACACACAAGTTATGAGCAATAATACATTCATTTCTACATTTTTTTCAAAAAAAAAACGGCTAATATTTTCCACACAAGTGTACATGCATTCCACTCCGCACGTACCAAGTGTGTTTACAACAAGCATGTCGAATATTTTTCTAACGGTGGCTGAGTACTCTACAACTTTTGCGTAATGAATATTTTAAATTCAGCGTGATATCAACAATTTTCATAAATTTGTCTGCAATGTATCGCTATTTTGTTAGTTTCTTTGTGCATGCTATCGATAACTTTCGATATAATTTCAGTAATGCTATTCTTTAATCATATAAAAGTTATAATCGATATTTTATTCAATATTAACCAATTCTTTTTTGGAATGTATGTATATCAAAAGACACTATCACAAGCTCTTGGAATATAATAATTCTTATGAAATTTCGCCAAAAATATCGATACCTTATCTATCGATATATTTCCGTTATTCATATTTTTTTATATGCATGGCTGCTAGTATCATTTGAAATTGTTTTCAACATTCACTATTGTTATTTTGTGTAGACATCAAATATTTTGTATAACAATTTGTTCCCTTTAGTAACCTTCAAAATGTTATCGAAATTTCTCTATTTGATACTTTGCTAATCTATTTATGTATATCTGTTATCGATATTTGCCATTGCAGCCTGCATTCCTTTGTTTGCTACAAAGTTATTTGATATTTAATTCAAAATTCGCTATTGATTTAGTGCAGATATATCGAACTTATCTTTGCTACATAAATATATATATTTTTTTAGCATAACCGCTCTTGAGTTTAGCTTTTTCAAGTTTTGTTTGTACCGCATACAGTTGCTTTTCTTCGTCTCTATTTAAATTTCATGAATTTCTGCTCGCCCATTAACATGCCTATATCTGTGTATGAGTGCGGCGAATTATTTGCGTCATTTACGCTCTTTTATTATGCTTTATTTTAGAAATGCATGTACTTTTGCGCTGTGCTTCGATCGAATTGTTTTTGTGATATGCCAATTGGCACTGTCTTGACGTATAGCCACTGTCATTTATGGAAGTGTATGCGTGTGTGTGTAAGCTGTATCTTTAGTTTAAATTTCAAATCGATTATAAAAATAGACTGGAATTAATTTCTTTTCTTTTCGCTCTGCTTCTATTTTCAGTTGTTATCATGTGCGCCGATCCACAGTCCATACGCCAAATAATGCTAACGGCGGAGGAGCTGAATATGATTGATAGCGGTGAATATGTTTTCATTAACATTGAGCTGTTCTCAAGGTAAGCTTTAATTTTCCGCGGCAGCGTTTCCGACTTCGACTTGCGAAAAGTGAATGCTTCAAGTAGTCTGTTAATTGCTCTTGCAGAACTAATATTATAACAAGTTGTATAAAGTGCCTCTTCAAGCATGTATGTATGTATGTGTGTACATCTATGGCAATTATCAGTTACTAAATATATCAGGCAGGCACTTGATCACTCAGAATTTTCGTATTAAAAACACTAAAGTGCTAACAAAAAAGTTATAAAAAAAAATCAAAAGTATAAATAAATTTGTGCAAAGCTGCTGCTATCAATTACTGCGAGCGCTCGTAGCAACTTCAGCGTACGCTTAAATGCGCGCCTAGCGGCAGCATAGCAAACAGTAGCCCCTCCCATCCCACTTCACTTTACGCTTGGTAAACATTATGAATTGAGAATGCCGTGAGTCAGCATTTAATTGCGCACTCATTAAATGTTCTAAAATACAATATGTACTACCTAAGCACATGTGTATGTATGTATATGCACGTGTGCATATGTGTGTGTGTGTGTTCTCATAGATTTAAATGCTATAAATATGAATATCACTGCAACACCGCCGAAAATGGCCACAATAAGTGGGAGTGGCTCTGCATTCAGAATTCTCGCTTTTTGCACGTCGTTAATTTTAACGTACAATTGCGCAATATCAACAACAACAACAGCACAAACAAAAACAAAAATAAACAATTTTTAGCAAATTTATTGTGTAAAAAATTTCAATAAAAAATTGCTGACACTAAAATGGCTACTGTTGGTGTTTATTTGGCGTTGGTCAATAACAAATTTTGGTATTTGTGGAATGTTGTATATTTTCTGTTGTTGTTGTTATAGCAATAAAGCTATGCCAATAATTAAAAAATCATTAATAACATTTAACATTTCGTATTTATTTTTGTAACAAAAATTATGGCATGCGATTCATTCGCTCATTTTTCACTCGATGATATAAACGAAACGCTTCATTCTTTTAATACCCTACACCCCCTACACCTATGGTAATAGGGTATAAAAGCTTTGTGCGAAAATTGTAACGCACTAAAGGAGACGTCCTAGGAATAGATATAAGTATATAGAAATGCTTAGAATCACTTTCTGTATTGATTTCCGGTTGTCCGTTTGTCCGGTTTGTCAGTAAAATGGCTATAATTTGTCTAATTACTCATGGAAAAGAATTATACTTAGTATTAAAGTTAAGGGGTCGGTTTTCTATGTCCCATAAAAAAATGGGTGTGGTCCGCCACTATATAGGACGTAAGCTACGAATTCTCATAACTTCCATAATATACACTTCAGAGCATTCATATTTGGTCACTTCATTGCTGGTGAGAATACCTTTATATTCTCCAAATGGGCGTGGTTGGGCTCACTGTTAAATTTCAATCCATTATAAGCACATTTTTATAGTTTTAGTAGATCAAACAGATGGCAAGTCCAACTGAAAAATCAGACAATTTTTAATCGTAACTCCATCAATTCCAGTTTAATTTCAAAAATTGTCAACTTAATTTCATATTCGTCAAATTGCTTTGAAAAATAGTTACATTTATTTCTGAAAAGACGAATTGATTTTAAAAATTTACTCGAGGTTTGTAGGTGACAAATTTTTCATACGCAGCACTTAGTCAAATTGATTTTAGAAACAATTGAATTGAATTTAGCTTGATTCAGAAAAGCACAACTTTAATGTCAGAAACGGTAAATTCTATGTGAAAAATGGAATACTCTTATTTCACAGATGGTCACTCTCATTTGCGAAACAATCAAACAGAATTCAGAAGAAAGAGCAATTGCATTTCAGAAACAAGCAAATTAAAATCAGAACAGTCAAATTGAGTTTAGCATCGCAGCTATATGGTTTCTGAAATAAAGATGAACGTTTCTTAAATAAAATTGACTATTTCTAAAATACAAGTTGCCTTTTGTGAAAACAATTTGACAGTTTCTGATATTAAATTATCTTTTTTTCAGAATTCAATTAAACTCATCTTAAATCTATTTGAGCGTGTATGAAATCAATTTGACTGATGTGAATTAAAATTTTTGATTTTCGAAATCAATTGACTTGTCTGAAATCAATTTGACTGTTTTCAAAACTAAATCTAATCAATTTATATTTTGGCAAACAAATTTTTTGTCTTTTTTTTAATTTTGATCGATCAACTCGCTTTTCTTACAATACATCATATCACATCAACCTTTTATAGCAGGATTCGATTTTACCATAAAATATAAAATGTCTATATTTATTGTAAGCTCATATTTTCGCTTGTTGCTGCATTTAAGCATATTTAATCAAATCTTATATTCAAAGTGCATTAATCTTTAAATATTTGTGCAATTTTTGTGCAGTTTTTTGCTTTTATTAAAAATACAATACGAAATACTGTGCATGATTACGACTGACTTATCAATTTTGCGACATGCACCGCTTCCCTATCAACATCACCATCACTTCCACACACTCACACACATACAAATAATATATTGTATTTGCACTTGGTGCAAATACTCACGGATTTTATTGATAATGCATTCGAACTGCATATCAAATTCTGATATACTCAAAACAAATTTGAAGTAGAGTTTTATTAGTTTCTTAGCTCATTCGTACTGATAAAATTTCTATAGTTTGAAATGTTCTTCTTATGTTAGAATCATGAAATACTGAGCAGCCTGTTTGTCCGTTTGAATGCTGAAGAATGTTGTTTATAATAATTACATTGACCTACAATATTTCCACAAAATGTCGCTAAACTATATTAAAAAACTACCTCCAAAATCATGTTAAAATATTTGTGCTTCGTTTTGATTACAATTCAGAAAACATTAACCTGTTGGTACCTGGTATCTACCTAAAATAGAGACACAAATGAAGCGTAGCTTTTGCAATTAGACGGCAAGCAGATGAAGTTGCTCCGCTGGCACTTCGGACTCGAAAGAATTAACCTTTAATTGAGTTGGGTTCCAGAGCACAAATCGAAATTCCACATCCAATACAATGATAAATTCTTAATAAGACTGATAAAAGCAATTTGAATTTTATATTAATACAAAGGTAATCAATGACCACTCAATGAGATGATCAGCTCATTTCAATAGTAAAGTAGTTAAGTTAGTTAAAATCCGCCAGGGTGAACATGGTGTCATCCACAATAAATGATAGCTATTAAAAATGCCAGTAAAATATATTATACATCTTTTAAAAAAATGCATTTTCGCATAATTTTTCTGATTATATTTAAATCTGCTTTGTAAATGTTTAATTTTTATTGAAATTACTACATACACTTTTGTGACAAAAGTGTTTATAAATATCTTGGCTTACGTGCCACTGTACCATCGGCTGTGTCATTTGTTCGTGTGTGTGTGTGTGTGTATCTACTACTGCAACTCAAATAGAAATGCCGTAAACTATTTATAAGCACTTTATTGGCATTTTTGTTGACATTGAGTTGTCAATATTGACAACTGATAAACGCATTTGAATGTGAGTGTACATGTGAGTGTGTGCATATTCATACATTAATAACGTTTTACATACAAAAAAAAAGTTTTAATTATCTTACGTACGTATGAACGTGTGTGAATTAGGGCTGCTAACTCCGGGATCGCAAACTAATTTCGATCGATCGAAATTGATTTGAGTACGAATTCAATTGCAATTGCGATCGATTTGAAGATTGAAAGTAAAAGATTTGAATTGAAAGTGAAATGTTGAATATGACTTACAATATATTTGAGTTTAATTCAAAAATGTATTTAAACTGTTATATTTCCAGGGTGCCACATACCACATCCCAGCCTTGGTACGATCGAAATGATACGGTCGAGAACAATGATCGTGCGCGCAAGGCGTACACAGCCATGTTGACGGTGACACCAAAGCAGCCCAACGATGATGAATATACACGCGTCTCAAATGAGGTATGCACTATGAAGGAAAGAAGGATGTACCGCTACTGCAGTGGGTATCGAAGATTAAACGAGCTGAATTTTTATTAAAATAGATTCGAATTAAGCAATGCAAGCGCATTTTAGTCAGTGACCCAAAATCACTTCATATTAATTTGGTTCATTTAATCAAAAAAAAATGTCGGTCAATGAAAAACCTTTTCATCGATAAAAAACATATTCGATATGAAGTGATTTTTATTATAAAAGTAGTAAGACTTTCAATCTCATTCTGTGGATATTCGAAATTTATATTAAAAAAAAGTCAAAGCAACGAGTCATATACTTTAGTGGATACATTTTATCTTTGGCCTTCATCTCTTGCCATGAATTGACATTTCTCCCAGAGTATTCTTTGCCCTGATAAATTTGCTACTCCTAGCTTACGTTTGGCCATAAATTAAGTCTGTAGATGGCATTAACTTTTGATAGAATATATTAACTTTACTTGTTGGAGTTCTAAATATGAAAGCTAATGCAAAAACTTTTCTTGTGTAACTACATTGTATGTGCCACTTTTAAAGATTTATTAAAGGGTCGCACCTGGTTTTTGTTGTAATTCTGCCCTTAGCATGCCAGTTCGACAGCCAGCTAAAACAAAAGAACTATGTGCATGCCTGTAATATGCCAGCTTCTTATGTTGCCAAGGCATTTGGAACATGCACTCACACACACACACTCACATAAGCTTAAAGGTCAAGTTCAAAAGCTGGCGCACATGTGCGCGTTTTTTTGCACGTTTCCGCAGTCATTATCGCGCCTTTGTTGTTCCTCCGTGTAATGTAGCAGAAGCGCAAAGATTGTGCATTTTTTTGCCTTCCACATTGGGCTTCTGTTAGGCTCGAACCACTGCTGGCGCTATTTAAAATTCAAAAACTGTTTTCTGCTTCTGATACGTCTCTTTCGCCCGCTTTAAACAGCTTTTAAAGTCAGCTCACTCTGATTTTGCAAGAGCCGTATTCACGATGTAAAGCAGCTGTTCTGGTAAAAGAGTAAAAGAGCAGCTCTGGGCTTGTTTTTCAAAGTAAATTTGCTTTTTTACCCTTTTGCCAGATCAGTTGCCCTACTTTGTGAATGACACTTCATCCAATTCTGTTTTTACACGATAGATACGTTTCAGACAAACGTGTAAAAAAAACCGTGTAAAAAAGACATGAAGTAAATACATGGAAAAAAGGGGATAAGTTTCATATCCTTCAACCCTATACAAAAAATATCTATAAATTAGAAAGAAGACTTCCCTTACTAAATTCCTTTAAAATTTAAATCATAAAGCTTTTTTTAATCGTGATAAATCGAATGAAATCGTGTAAAAACGGAATCATTTTTTTTACCATTTTAAATCAAAACCTTATAAAAAAAAGACCATGTAAAAACAAAATTGGATGTATTTACTTTACTTCATCTTTTTTTTTGGGGGGGCTTTTACTTTAAAAGTTGTCAAGAAGCTTTTGAATTATTCTGCTCCATACACGAATTGTGCGATCTTCCTAAAAATTTCACTCTTTGTCCCACAATCTTTCCCTCTTCAATGCAATAATAAATTGCAACAACTGTTAGCAGTTTATTTCAACATCTAAGCTTGCTTTCTGTCTTTCTTTCTCGTAGCAGTAAATTTTAACCCATTGTGCCACACACAATCGCTGTTAATCACTGTCGACTGATGTTCGCCCAGAGTGCATCCTTTTAGCGCTGGCATGTAATTTAATCACTTCACGTGCAGCTGGACTTCCGCTGCGCAACCACAACTGTCAGCCACATGCTCCCTCACTGCCTCGCTCACTGTCTCATTCGCTTTTCACATGGCTACTTTTCACATTTGTTGCAGATAAAGGCCATCGCTGCATCCAAATACAATTACACATTCCACGAGAACGAGCCCATTTCGGCCTTTGTCACATCCTTCTTCGACGGCGTGCTGCTGTACGCGAATGCGCTCAACGACAGCATACGCGAGGACCCCAGCGTGCTGACGCGGCCCATCAACGGCACGGACATGGTGCGTCGCATGTGGAATCGCAGCTTCAAGGGCATCACCGGCAACGTCACCATCGATGCGAATGGCGACCGGATTTCCGCCTACTCGCTGCTCGACATGAATCCGAAGACCGGACGCTTCGAAATTGTTGCCAACTTTCTGCACAATAATTTGGAATATGTGCCCGGCAAGGTGATACATTGGGCGGGCCAAAGGCAGGAGCCGCCGCCCGACAAGCCGGAGTGCGGTTACGATGGCTCATTGTGTCCGGACAATTGTGAGTATGATACGACAGGAGAGGGGCGACTTTTTTGTGTGCCACTTATTGCCTGAATATTACAACAACAACGCCCTCCCTTTGCAGCTTTGCCCGGCTACGCCATACTCTCCATAGTGCTGGGCATTGTGGTGCTTATGATGACTGTGTGCTTCTGCTTCGGCTATCGCCACTACAGATCGGAAGCGGAAATCAACTCGATGGCCTGGAAAGTGTCGCTGGATGACGTGTTCTTTCCCGATTCGGGTGGGCGCTGCTTTCGCGGCTCCTTCCATTCGCTGGTCAAGCAGAACTCGCAGCTCACACTCATGTCCGAGGATATGGGCTCCTTCAGCGGCGATCGCCAGATCTTCATACCGATCGGCGTCTACAGGGGCTGCAAGGTGGCCATCAAGACAATCGACGTGCAGAGTGTGAACTTGACGCGCTCGCTGATGCTCGAGCTGAAGCGCATGAAGGACATGCAGCACGATCATCTGGTGAAGTTCTATGGCGCCTGCCTGGATCCCATGAAGAGCTTTCTACTCACGGAGTACTGCCCGAAGGGCTCGCTGCAAGACATACTCGAGAACGAGCAGTTCCAACTGGACTGGATGTTCAAGCTGTCGCTGATGCACGACATTGTGCGCGGCATGCAGTTCCTGCACAACTCCGACGTCAAGTCGCACGGCAATCTCAAATCCTCCAACTGTGTGGTGGACTCGCGCTTCGTGTTGAAAATCACCGACTTCGGCTTGCACTCGTTGCGCCGCTCGGCATTGGATCAAAACGATCTGGAAAACTGCAATAGTCACGCGTATTGGAGCAGTAAGTAAACACAATTTTCAGTTTAACCCTTCTATGACCAGCTATTGTGTTTGAGTTGAATTAAATAGCTTGCGCATGAAATCAGTTCATTTAAGAATTGAGGCTTCAAAGCTCAAGATATTATTCTACGATATAGAAATATTTATAATGAATATTATGCATCAATTCTGCTATTATAGCAGATGTTTAATTTAATAAAAATTTTAATCAAAGCGCAAAAATTTTTTAAATAAATTTCTTCGCAGTACACTTTTATTTTGTTGACTTAACATTTTCCAAAAAATCTTTTTATACATACAAACATACATCGTGCGATTTCCATACCGAAAGGGTTAATTGCAATTCTGTTTATATTAACATGTCTGTAATTAATTTATTTTAATTTGTCCGCACAGAACTGCTTTGGACGGCACCAGAATTGATCAAAATGGACAGCAGTCGTCCGCCGGAGGGCACACAAAAGGGCGACGTTTACTCCTTCGGCATAATTGTGCACGAAATATCGACTCGACAAGGACCCTTCTATTTGGGCAAGACTGGAGCGGAAAAATCGCCACAAGGTATGTTGCACAATTACACACACAATCAAAAATGCGGCGCTTCTTCCGTTTGTCTTCCGTTCGTCTGCCACTTAATTTAAAAAAAATTTCAATATCAGCTGAAGCAAAAATTATTGGAAAATCATCGAAGGCGAATCATCTTACTCTTTCTCTAATTCCGGAAAATACTTTTCATATTTCGACTATTATAAATATTCAAGCTAGGAATCTTCCATTGCACATATTTAACGTCAACAAACAGCTCCAGTGG
The DNA here is from genome assembly GCA_963457695.1 of Neria commutata. Lineage (NCBI taxonomy): Eukaryota > Metazoa > Arthropoda > Insecta > Diptera > Micropezidae > Neria > Neria commutata. The sequence continues at coordinate 60,899,736 of OY735245.1, forward strand.
AGCATTTTATTCGCAGCTTTCCATTAAATTGACTAAATCATATTTGCACGCATTTACCCAAGAAACTCGACATCAGCCGCAATACCGAGACAAATACAGATCATCTCCAAGAACGCTTGAGCACACATCTTCAACGAGACGGCATGCGAAGACTCCTCTAAAACATTGCACACAAACTGACGCCACATGCTCCGGTCTCCCTGTCTGTCTGTCTATCCGCCAGTGTGCAACCGAAGCCACTACTCCCCCACCCCACGCAGCCCGCCTCAAACAATATGCCACGTCAGCATTTCTTTCGTAAATGGAAAACAGCAAATATGCACCGCATTCTCATCATCCTCGCTGTCGTACCAGCCCGCAGCGTCAACCTCAGCCGTCTTCTCCGTGCCGACTTTGCTGCCTTGGCGTTGGCGTCGCTTGCGGCGCACTTCTTGCCGACGTTCCAGCTCCAGCAGCCAATCTATGCGTGAACGCTCCCAGCCAAGCGTGTTCGAGAGCAGCACCTTGGCATTGCCGAAAATCACGTCGCGGTCGGAGGGCTTGGATTTGCTAGAAACTGCATGTGGCGGCAGCAATTGTGCAGACGTCAGCAGTTGATTGGCGGAAGATGAAAGAACAAAGAGGGGGGAAATATTATAAATTGTCATGTGCAATTATGAAGCTTAAGATTAAAGCTTGCTCTGCATTTCGAATCTCTTTGAATTGATTGAGAATTTGTGGTCAATCCTGAAAAAAATTCTTGAGACAATACCAAACAGCCCCAACGAACCGGGACGATCTATGGCGACGTGTACAGCGAGAATGGCAAAGTATTCCAAATGAGATAACTGAGAAATCGGTGGAAAATATTCCAAAACGTATAAAAAATGTCCTTCGGAATAAAGGACTATGGACTAAATACTAAAAAAAGGTTCCATCTTTGCATTTGATGAAAGCTGCAAAATTTAGTACATGCGAGTTGTTTTAGTATTATTGATTTTCTTCTTAGAATTTGTTGCCTTTTTTTTGTTTTATTTACAATTTGGTTGGCAATAGAACAAGAAATAAAGGCCAATAAAAATTTTCCGATTTGCTTTGTTATTGCTTTTGTTATACACTCATTTGTGCTCCCTACTGTATAATACCTATAGTATGCACATTAAAAATTCTTTATTTGATGTACATATATAATCCGATCAGGGTACTGTTCTATTTTCTCAAAAATGGGCATGGTCCAACTTCCCATATATGATGCCAACTACTTAAAGTGCTTGTTGTAATGTCCAACGGATCTTTGCCACTTAGCAAAACGCCTGTCGTCCTTAGATTATGGTACTCGTATATTTACGCCCAAATTGTGTATATAAACTGTATAATAGGGAGCGGCTCAAAATCTTTTGGTGTCCATTGACAAGCGTGTCGGAAGAATTTGAGAGAATAGTAACAAAGCCTGAGTGGCTGCGAAAGTTGCAATTTTTCACTGCGCTTGTCTTCTTTTATGTCCCTCCTCCTGCAAACTGCAGCAGTTGTCAACTCTTTCTTCTTTTTTTTTTGCAAGTATGCTCCTGCAGAGATCACAACCACACTGTTATAGCAAATGTTATAACCACTTAGAGAGACTCCCTCCCACAGCAATAAAATTAGTTCTTGCTACTGTTTACAACAACAAAACAATGTCATACTCACTGCTCTTCAGAAACTGCTTGTAGTCCAGCTTGAGCTTGGTGTTGCCGCCAGAGGGCGACTGCTGGCCATTTGTGCTGCAGTCATATTTGACGCCGTCCAGCAAATATGAATTCTGATAGAGCAGACTCTGCGTGGCGGACGTCAAGAGCGGCGGCAGCACCTCGAAAACTGGCAAGGAGCGTTGCATGTTAAGCTCATGCTGGCTTTGTGGCAGCTGCTCCGGCAAAGAGGACTTGGAAGGCTTGCCCAGCGAGGCCGTGTTAGTGCCCACAGTAGCGCTGGCGTTTTGCTTGTGCTGAGTCGGCCGGTGTAGCTGCTGTGGATGATGGTGATGTTGCAGATAATGGTTGTGGTGCTGGTGGTGCTGTCTGCAGCGGAGCGCGCGTCCGTTGCTGCCCGCATCGCTGGCCTTCTGCTGCTGCGACGCTGGCTTGCGCAGAGCCTCACTGCTGCTGTTCCGCAAGATGGGATGATGCAGCTTGAAGTTGAAGGCGCGCATTGAGTTTGATTGCGCCGCCAGTTTGGTCGCGCTCGAGGTGTTGCTCGCCCCGATGGCTGTAAAGTACGTACTCGAGCTGCGACTGGGCTCCTGCGGCGCATTCTGGCAGTTGAAGTTCTCCCTGCTGCGAATATTGCTCAGATACGGGTACAGCAGGTTGCTGTTGCTCTGCGAGCGGATCAATTTGGAAGGTGTCACCTTACACAAGCAGCGATTGGAAGGCTGCATCGTGGCGCAGCCGATCGATTCGAGTTAAATCGAATAGTTTTACTTGCTTGATTGAGCAAATTCTAGTTGCAAATTTCTTTTTGTCAATTTTTGAATTTATTCTTCTATTGCAATGTTGTTGTTTTTGTTGCTTTTGTTGTTTTCTTTTTATAGTATACACTTGCTGCTTGGCGCATGGAATTAAAGTGAGTCGTCATTGGAAAACATTTTCAATGCTTTAAAATGCAAGCGACAGTTCAATAAAACGTTGATCGGATTTGCACTCGTTAATTCCATTAAAAATGCGGAATATTTAACGACGTTAAAAATAATTATGTATATTTTTTTGCACGAATTTCTTGAAATTTTTATTCAAGTTCCACAATGAATTTGATGTTTGCGCTTTGACTGAGCATACAAAAAAAAACGAAAACAAAACAAAAGAGATCATTTTTTTCCTATTTCAAACTGGAATAAATATAGAACTTTCTCTGGGTACTTTTGTATCGAATATTGATTTGACATACACTTTCAAGGTCCCATAGTCATAAGCTGTAGTTAAGTGTTCATTCTGCCATTGCTAAATCATAACATATATTTCGACATATATTTCGCCTACAATAGAAACTGAGTTGCTTTAAATGAGCTTTAAAACGTGTTGACCTCCAGCGTTCCCGACTCACATGCCGGGGGAATTATTAAATATAACCAAATGTTTATCATTTTATTTTTATTTACAGAAATTGTTGAATTGGTCAGAAGCTATCCACAACTGACACAGGCACCCTTTCGTCCATGCATCGACAATGATTACGACACCAGCACAGATATACGCAATATCATGACCAAATGTTGGTCAGAGGAGCCAACCGAGCGTCCGGACTTCAGTGCGCTGAAGACAACAATAAGAAAAATCAATAAGTGAGTGCAGTGTACAGAGTTTTCGCTCTCACCCGAACTCACTCAACTTTCTAATCTGTTACAGGGACAATGAGACCGGCAACATCGTGGACAATCTGCTGAAGCGCATGGAGCAATATGCCAACAACTTGGAGGAATTGGTGGAGGAGCGCACGCAAGACTATCTGGACGAGAAAAAGAAATGCGAAAAGCTGCTGTACCAGCTGCTGCCGCAGAGCGTCGCCGCACAACTGATCAGCGGCCAACCGGTCGTGGCGGAAACCTTCGACCAGGTCACCATCTACTTCAGCGACATTGTGGGCTTCACGGCCATCTCGGCCGAGAGCACGCCCATGCAGGTGGTGCAATTCCTCAACGATCTTTATACCTGCTTCGACTCGATCGTGGAGAACTTTGATGTCTACAAGGTGGAAACCATCGGCGACGCTTACATGGTGGTCTCCGGCCTGCCCATACGCAATGGCAATCAGCATGCGCGCGAAATTGCACGCGTAGCGTTGGCGCTGCTCAATGCCGTGCACAACTTCAAGATACACCATCGGCCGCAGGACCACCTCAAGCTGAGAATAGGCCTGCACACGGGCGCTTGCGTGGCGGGCGTGGTGGGTCTGAAAATGCCGCGCTACTGCCTTTTCGGCGACACGGTGAACACGGCCTCACGCATGGAGTCCAACGGCGAGGCGCTGAAGATACACATCAGCGAGAAGACCAAGCTGGCGCTGGACGAATTCGGCACCTTCATAACGACGCGGCGCGGCTTTGTGCCCATGAAGGGCAAGGGCGAGATGTTGACGTACTGGCTGGAGGGCGAGATTCCCAAGCCGGAGTCGCCCATATTGCCCAGCAAGTTTTTGGGCTCGCGGCGCTCGTCGCTGCGGCAACCGCCGCGGTATGGACACCACAAGCAGTCGCTGGAGAACCACACAGTGCCGCTGTCACCAAGCCATCCGCTGCATTATCAGCTGTCAATGAGCGCCTCGCGCGAAGCCAGCGGACAGAGCTCGCCAAATCTGCGTGTCAAACGGAAAATATCCTCCTCCTCGCCGAAACTCACCGCCAGCGACTACAAGACTGAAGACTTCAATTTCTACATGGAGTCGATGAAGCCGAGCGCCAAAGACAAGCATACGCAGCCGAATCGCCTGCGGGACGACATCTACAGCAGCCGATCTTTGCGCGAGCAGAGCCCCAAGGACAACTGGGAGCTGGTCAACTTCCGTTTGCCGTTGTCGGGCGCGCTGAAAAGCCACAACAACAACAATCATGTGAAGAACAGCTACAGCCAACAGCTGCCTTCCAATTCGAATTCGAACTTGAGTGGCATACTGCAGCCGACGGCACGCATGAAATTGAAGACCTCCCCGACCATTTCGTCGCTGGTGACAAACGCGTGCTCGCCGGAGACGGACACTGGCAGTGTCTACAGCGGCATTCGCATTAAGTTCCAAGACAATGAAAAGCTCGAACAGACTGCGGCAAGCCACACAGCCGAGCTGCAGGAAGAGGAGGACTCTGACAATGAGGAAGAGGAGGAGGCGGAGGCGCATCGCTTCAGCAATCATAATGACAACGACAACAGCAGCAAGCTGCATCTCTTACACAGCGGCAGTTCCGCCGCCACAAGACCCGTCATTGGTGCCAACAACCTCAGCCAGAATTGCAATGGCGGCTCGAGCAACAGCAGCAGTTGCAGCAACAGCTACAGCAACATTGTCAGGGCGAACAATGTGAAGAACTTGAAGCTGCTCTGCAAGAATGCATCGAATAGCCTCGCAGAGGAGCGCATTGCGACGACAAATGGCGCAGGGGGTGGCATTGAGCTGGCGAGTGGCAACAGCGTGGTGACGCAGCCGCTGCTGGCCACAATCAACTCGTAGCTGTAAGTTCAAGCCACAAATGACAGATCCGTCTGGCAGTGTGTAGATTAAGCGAAACGTTCGAAGGTGATATATATTATATTGATTTAGCATCGATTTAGTAGTAATTTTACATGCAATAGCAAATTTTTTGTAAATAGAATAATACTAGCATGTAAGGGCTATCATTTAGCTAACTTTATAAGTGTATATATTTATATTTATAAATATTTGTCAATGTTCGATTCGCTATATGATAGTGGAATTGAATTGTTGAAAAATTTGCCTCAATTCATTTGAATGGTTATTAATTTGTCCAAACTTTTCAATTCATAAACTTTTGATTCATTTCATTAGCTTAAAGTTTCTTCAAATCGATTTTAGATGCAGTTCTTTAACTCGAAATTGATTTAAATCAATCAATTCCAGTTTAATTAATTACACGGAAATTGATTTCCAAACCCATTCAATTCAAATTTGCAATTTGATTTTGATTCCAACCTGATTAAACCGACAAATTATACTATAATATTTCTCTATTCCCGATAGATGAAAAAAGGCAAGGTTTTGCTCAATTAATTCATATGTGAAGAATTGGCTAAAATATTTTAACTAGATGTAGTTAATTAGCTTTTAAAGTTTCAAAGTTTTGTAATTTCCTTCTACAATGGCTGTTCTCTAATGAAACAATACTTCGGCTAGTTTTACTATAATAAATACTTTGTACATAACTTTAATATAGCTAGATTATTTTTAATGTTTAAGCGCAATTTTAAAGTTGCTCACATGCAATTACAATGTTCCTTCTTCGTCCTTAAATTCTGATTAGTCTCAAATTACGCATGGAAATTTTTCTTTCTTGAAAGTCGAGTAAAACGAAAGTTGACGAGTACGGATTTTCTCTTTTGTTCTTGTCGCTCTTGAAAATTGTTGACATTTACAACAACAACATCAATCATAAAGAGACATACATACATATTTTTAAAAGAAAACTTTCCGTGTGTAAACGCATGTGTGAAATAACGAAGGGCAAGAACAAAATTTCATTGAAATATTTTCGCGTGTAAATTGAAACATACATTTATATATTTTCTAACTCAAAAGTGAAAAAAACTATAGCAATAAAATAATTTTGTAATAAATCTAAATAAATTATTTAAATCTGCATAGGTTATTTTAATACATGTGTATGTAGATAGTGTAAATGCTAAATTATAAAATGTTTCTGTGGTTAAGATCAAATTGACTTTTATGAATTGCAAAAAGTGCATAGCTTGTTTATTTACATATATGTGGAACCCTTGTTAAGTATTACAAATTAATTGACTTAGAAACAATCGCTTTAATATATAATCAGAAATATATTACATACAATAATTTTGAATTTGGGGTTTTCTTAAATCGTTGGTGGAACTTGTCAATGTTATTTCATAAATTTGTCCTTACGAAGTACCATTGCTTTGCGTTTTCTAGAAAAATGTAAGGTTTTATTTTTTGTAATTTTTGGTTTCAAATTATTTTCGTGGTCTTGGAATGAATTTTTGTTACTATACATATGTAATTTTGTATTTTTTTCCTTGCAATGCTAACTTAATTTTCCAATTTTATAGATTTGACAAATCTCATGCCTGCAAATTTTTGTAGTACAATTTAATAAAACAAGTTTTTCACTTCATTTTGAAATACTGCCAGCATTTTAAAATTTCCTAAAGGCATTTGTTGTCAGATCAGCTGTCACAGCAATGCAACTCTGCGCTTCGCAGTTGTCAATTCAATTCAGTCAAACAAAAAACGGCAGCTCAGCTGTTGGCATTCTTCGCAGTTCGTGCGAATGCGTAAAATTAATTTATTTAATTAAAAGCCAATTTGCAACAAAGAGATAAACCTAATTCCAAGTTTGGCTGGGCGCGGATTATTTGGTGGGTGGAAATTGCGTTCAGTTGCAATATCGTGCCACAGGTGAAACAAATTGGCAGCGGCAAGGAGCCAGTTTCCGATTTGTGAGTGATGAATTGCATAATTTAGTATACATATTTGTCTTTTCCGAGCAACTTATTTACATTTAACATTTCCTCAATTACTAGATCACGAGCGTTTACTTAAAAGCGGCCGCAACATTTCAATGAGGACGCAATTCTAAGTGCTCAAAAGCGATGCGGAGTTTCTATTTCAAGATACAACAAAATTGTGAGTCGGCAAATTCTAGTACAACAAATGCTCAGCCAAATGGAAACATGAAACAGAGATGCAAAATGCCCACTTCTGCAAATAAATGTGGCTTTTTTTTCTTGTTTCTTGTCGAATGGCCATAACTTTTTTTATCATTCAACATAAACGACCTTCGTACCTTGCACACAGTACATATGTATTCTCGATTTTCTGTTTAGCCCTTTTAATGTTGCTCAATATTTTCCAGTTGTTCAGTTGTTCTCTGAGTTCTTATCAGTGGCATTACACCCTTGCCATAGTGCAAAAGCCTCCGCCTTATCAGGCCTTAAGTTTCCGCGAAATGCCTACACAGACACATGCATGCATATGATAATTTCATTTCAATCTACTGGGCTTAGCCCTTACAGATTAGTTATAACTTAAATCTAACTGAAATATAAATATCTTAATATTAAGAGAAATGCCTATACAGATCTTGCTTAATACTGGCCCTACTCTGTTGCATGTCTAGGTATGAAAACTACGCACGTATGCAGCTCGGAACCCGCATTACAATTGCTAATTGAATTTCTATAGTATTAGCAATTTCAATAGTGAAAAAGAAATGCCAGCATTTAAGCATGTCGGCTTCAAATACGCATTAAGTGAGTTTCGTCTTGCTCTTGCGACCAACCGGCAAAGCAGTCATTCTCTTGTCATACAAGAATAATTGGTGGCAATGAGACTATGTTGTGGTAGTGTTGTCTGTATACTGCAATGATTTCAGCGTTTGCCTACTTCACCGGGAATCACATTCAACTTATCAATTAATCAAATTACGCCCAAAAAATGTGTATACAAATTTTTCAAATAATTTTGCACACCAAAAAGCAGAGTGATTATGATAACGATAAAAAAGGCTGGCTCCACACGAGCATGCGGGAAACGCCGTCGCCCAAAGCTGAGTGCAAAAGAGGGGCAACAAGTGCAAATGATAAACTTTCGAGCAGCCGCTTGCATGTGGACAGACAGCATGATTATAAATAACAATATTGTTCGTTTTCATTTAGTTCGAGAAGTGCTTTTATCGGTGTCTAATTTCATCATAATGTAATAAAAGATTTAATATACAAGTTAAAATTTTGGAGGTAATCCTCTTGCAAAGAGACTTGTTTTACTCACTGCGTGTTATGTATTTATTTTTTATTTCCTGACGTATTCAACATTTTTCTTTTAGTCGAAATCGATTCAGTTACGATTTTAATTGCAATCGATTTTCGTTTCGAGCGAAAGGTTGTTTAATTCTTATTAAATTCGTTTATTTACTTGATAATTGTTTGATGGTTTATTTCTTTGTTTATAAATTCAGCATCCTCCGAGAAAATGCTCTATTGTCCGCCGAATGTCACGTTCTCCCAAGTTTGGGTGGATCATGGAATCTCGCATTGCTTCATGGACACCGTCGGTCCTGCTTTGTGTGGCAGTTTTATACTCCTCTGCGGCTGCATACAGCTGTTTATGTATCACAAATATGCCACACGCATCACAAACCCAGCGCAAATTTCAAAATCGCGCCTCTACGCAGTGCAACTGTTTTTGCTGTGCTTCTTTCCCATGTTGGCACTGGTGAGGTTCTTTCTCAATGCGCGCATCTATGTCGACAGTCATGTTTATGGTTACATGGTAAGTAAATGAAAAGTCTTCAAGAATAATTCACTAATTAGCTGTTCTTCACTTGCAGATACTCTCAGTGGTCTTTACTTGCATCTCGTACCCCTTCTCCATTTATCTAATACTGAAAGAGCGTTTCTATAAGCTGCCCTCAGTGCCGACGCGTGGACATGGTCTCGTGTTGCTGCTCTTTTGGACACTGGCCTTTATCAATGAATCGTTATCCTTTATCAATATGCGGCATGAGGACTGGTGGTTCCATTTGAAGAGGTAGTTGTTTCATCATTTAAAATACTTTATAAAACTAAGGCACTGCATTTTCCGAAATATCAGCAACAAGGATCAAATCGAAATGGGTCTTTTCGTAACACGCTTCGTCACTTCGCTTTTGATATTCATGTTGGGTCTGAAGGCGCCTGGCGTTATCACTCCCTACAACCCACACCAGCGCTTGGACGAGGAGGAAACACAGCAAAATGCTTACGACAATCTGCAAACCGGCTCTGCTTTCAGAAATGCCTTCAGCAAGTTGTTTAAACTATTTCCTTATCTCTGGCCCAAGAAGGATAGAATGCTACAGCTTGCTGTGCTCATTTGTATCTTGTTGCTGGCCGCTGGGCGTGTCATCAAACTATATCTGCCCATTTACCGCAAGATGTTGGGTAGGCTTTGCAGAACTTGTAATTTCGTTTCATATTTTAATGCGATCTTCCTCTCTGCTTACAGTGGACAGCTTGACCATCGAGCCGATTGAGTTCCGCTGGGACTTTGTTTTGATTTATGTGGCGCTCTCTTTCCTGCAAGGCGGTGGCACTGGCACCATGGGTCTGTTCAATAATCTGCGCTCCTTCCTGTGGATACGCGTGCAACAGTACACCACGCGTGAAATCGAGGTGGACCTCTTCAGACACCTTCACCAGCTGTCACTGCGCTGGCACTTGCAACGGAAGACCGGTGAAGTGCTGCGCGTCATGGACCGCGGCACTGACTCCATAAACAATCTGCTAAATTACATCATCTTCTCCATCACACCCACAATTGTGGATTTGTTAGTCGCTGTGGTGTACTTCATCTACGCCTTCAACTGGTGGTTCGGTCTCATTGTCTTTCTCACCATGTTTTTGTATATTTGTGAGTAATTTGCTGCGCTTCCATACTGCAGCATATTTTTAATTTTCCTTTTCTCCATTTTCTATGTCGCAGTGGCTACCATTCTAGTAACCGAATGGCGCACGCAATACCAACGTCGCATGAATCTGGCCGACAATGAGCAACGCGCACGCAGCGTTGATTCCTTGATCAACTTCGAAACCGTGAAGTACTACGGTGCGGAGCAGTATGAAGTTGACGCCTACAGAGAAGCTATTTTGAAGTATCAAAAGGAAGAATTCCTCTCACTTCTCACACTCAATATCCTAAATACCTCACAAAATATTATACTCTGCCTTGGGCTTTTGTGCGGCTCGCTGCTCTGCGTCTTTTTAATTGTGCAGCATCAAGTGCTGACGGTCGGCGATTTTGTGCTCTTCTTCACGTACCTAATGGATCTGTATATGCCGCTGAACTGGTTCGGTACCTATTATCGTGCTATACAGAAGAACTTTGTCGATATGGAGAACATGTTCGAGCTGCTGAAGGAGGAGGAGGAGATTGTGGATGCACCCGGCTCTGCACCGCTGCTCACCGCAGGTGGCTCCATTGATTTCTCGAACGTGACTTTTGGCTACTCGCCTGAGAAGATGGTGCTGCGTAATGTGAGCTTCAACGTGCCCGCCGGCAAGACCGTAGCCATTGTGGGTCCTTCCGGTGCGGGCAAAAGCACCATCGTTCGTCTGCTCTTCCGCTTCTACGACGTACAGTCGGGCGCCATACTCATCGACGGACAGAACATCAAGCTCGTGCAGCAGCAGAGTTTGCGCAAGTCAATTGGTAAAGTTTCACAGCAGTTCTTTTTGTTTAAATATATAACGCGTATTTTTGTGCATACTCTTAGGCGTTGTGCCACAGGACACGGTTCTCTTCAACAACTCCATTTACTACAACATCGAATATGGCAAAATTGGCGCCACCGCCGATGAAGTTTACGATGCTGCGCGTGCGGCTGATATACACGACCGCATACAGAACTTCCCCGATCGCTACGAGACGAAAGTGGGTGAGCGCGGCTTGCGTTTGAGCGGCGGCGAGAAGCAGCGTGTGGCCATCGCACGTACGCTGCTCAAGGCGCCCATACTAGTTCTGCTGGATGAGGCTACCTCCGCGCTGGACACGCACACGGAGCGCAACATACAAGCGGCGCTGTCCCGCGTCTGCTCCAACCGCACAACACTCATCATAGCGCATCGCCTTTCCACCATTATACATGCCGATGAGATTTTGGTGCTGCAAGAGGGTAGCATAATGGAGCGTGGCAGACACGAGGAGCTGCTGCAGCGCGAGGATGGCATTTATGCATCTATGTGGAAGCAGCAACTGGAGAACTTAGAAGCGGGCGGGTCCAACGGTTCGGCAGAGCTCAATGAGAAGAGCGCAAAGCCGACATCGGCAGCAAGTAGTGGCGGCCCAGGTGCTAGTGGCAGCAGGGGCGGTGCAGGTACTGCAACTGGTGGCAATGCATATATGCGCACAGGACACGCGCACGGCGGCGGTGGTCAATAGATACTATCATAGAAAGACTATAATTGTACGGTACCTATTTAGTTTGCTTTTGTCCAATTTCCATTTTCCATTTAAGTGTGGCTAAATTTTGTGTGTTTTTGTCTTTTATCCGAACAATAATGTGTCTACAAATTGAATTTGTACAATTTATTATGTAATGGAGGAGGAAGCAAACAACTGAACGAAAATATAAATACAAAATATTTTATAAGGAAAAGTTTACTTTTAAATTATTTTAAACAAGCGTACGATATTCAATAACGTAGCTCTCTCTTATACTTTGTGCTCTTATACAATACAATTAGCTGGTACGAGCAGAGCGTCTGTTCTCTCATATATGCCCAGTGAGAGAAGCGCTTCATTGATAATTTACTACACCCCTTCATTCCCAGCTGCATTTGGAGCATGATCGCCAGCGTGATTCGCGGTGTCAACTGGCTGCACGCAATTCAAATTCCTGTCTGTCAGTATATGTACATATATATATATAATACACTAAGGCGTTGTAATTTAATGACGCGTCAAGCCGTCTAGCAGCGTTGCCATTAAAGCATCTTACAAGAGCAAGAATTTTCCCAGCCATGCCAGGCGGACGAGTGTACAGATCGGCCGAGCAGCGCGACGACAGACTGGCGGGCAGGCAGGGCACTGATACTCATAATAATGATCGGCTGCATGTGTTTTATGCTGTCTGTTGAACTGCGAGACCCTTTGCTGCTGCTGCTGACTATGCAAATTGATGCGGCGGTCGCGGTCATTGCTGGTGCTGCCGGGCCGCGCAATCAATATGCGTGAATTAATGTCTGGGTGGCTTTTAGCATTGTCCCTCTATTCCGGTTCATTTTAAGCAGCTGGAATATGCATGGAAAGGTGCCGTAAATGTTCTTATTTATTTGCTTTAAATTTTGAAGCAAACTCAAGCATACTTTAAAAGCATATAAAAATTGTATTTTTGTCAGCAATAAATTTCTATAAATATACTTTCTTTGGCAAATTGGTTATAAGGATTCACATTACAACCACTTAAAGAACAATAAAAATGTTTGTAACAACCATAAATTGTATATTTTATTTGTTATAGCTATGTTCATAATAACTTAATAAGTCGCAAATGGGCAGGGAATGGAATAATTTTATAGATCCCGTTAACTTGTGCCGAAATAGAACGAGCACACACAAATTAATGCGAGAAAGGGAGGCTTAAGTCGCAGTTAAACGTGTTGTTGTTGTTCCAAATTTTGATTGCTTAATTCATCGATCTTTCAGATATCAATTATAATTACTTCATGTATGTATGTACTTGCAAACAAAATTCTTCACATGCAAAATCGAAATCGAAAAGTATAAGATAATAAGATAAGTCTTATTATTGGAGAAATTTTTTTTTTTGATATTGTACAGTTAGGAATTAATAAAGTGTTTGAAATTAAAATTTAAGAAATTGGAGTTAATCGATTTGACAATTGAAGCATTCATATGTTACTTTAATGAACTTTCTCTTCTACATACGACAGCTTGAAGTGCCCTGGCAAATCTGCCTGCTGCTCCCTGCGGCTCACAGCGTTGATAACTCGGAAGCGCAGCTCAGACGGCAGCCAGACATACTCGAGGCGCACTCGCGGAGCCGACGCTTAGTTCGAGTTTAGAACGCGAGCGACGCGGACGTATCAGCAACGCGCATTCAGCCAAGCGTAGCAGAGAGTGATCCCGAGTACTTACGCCGCAACGGTTACTTGAAGGAATACACAATAAAAACAACAAAAAGAGCTGATAAAAGATCATTCAAAATTCGAATGCATGTCAAATGTAAAACCGCTGCAAGCGTCTACGAATAAAAGCAGCAGAAAAGTGCAATAGCTAACGACAATCGCCAAATCGTAAATTCGATGAACCGTTTTCGAAAGTGTTATCAGTTTTCGAGTGTAGAAAATACAATATATAAAGCGTCAAAACGATTTGTGTGCCTCTTTTGAAAATAATAATAAACATTTCTGCATTACAGTGGAGTCAAAACGTGTGCGAAAATCGAAATCGAAAATTCCCAAGCAATCGCCAAACATCAATTTCACTGTTCGAAAATCAACAGAAAAACGGCCTGAGCAACAATGAAGCACATCAAGTGCTTTATTTGTACGTAATGAATTAACAAAAAACTAAAACTTTTTTAGATATCAGAAAATTGCCAAAAGAAAAGCTCTTCAAATAATGAATTCCTATACATAAGTAATAAAAAATTACGTCAGCTTTATTAACAAAGCATTAAGTTGTATTTTTTTCCAAATCGTGTTTGTTTTCACTTTTGTGTGTGTTGAGATTAAAAGATTCGGGCTAGTAAAAAATTTGCAAATTTTGAATTTCACATACGCTTTCAACTGATAAAGTGATTTCCTTTATACACACACTCACACACACACACGCAATGAAGCATAAATGTATACAATTCAGAAATAAAAAGGCAAAAAAATAAGAATTAAAATTTGTACGCGTAGTGATTAAACTGTGTAGTTTTGTTGTTTGTCAACGAAAAATTAACACACACATAAAATTTGATGAATAATACGGTATTTTTTTCGGCCTACTCGCAGATGTATTGCTCATATTGAATGCCGGCTGCAATGCCTTCAACTTCATCGCCGTGAACAAGCAGATGCTGTATGAGTATGTGGGTTCGGTGGCGGTGGGCGCCAAAGCACCACAGGAAGATGAACATCCGGCGCCGCCGACTTCCGGTTGGATCGTGCGCGGCAAGTTGACACTGCAACGTCAGACGGCTGAAGTCTTGGCCGCTGCCGTAAGTATGCCAAAGGGGTTTCGCTTCATCAAACATACACACACTCAGGCACTCAGGCACTTTCCCGCAAATCGAACGCTTATCAGCAGCTTACGTTAACCTAAAGCCCCCTTTCGCGTACACACATTCACCACTTTTTGGCGGTTTTACTCATTGGCGTTTGAACAGGCGCTCCTCAATAGACAGTTCAAAATAACACTGTGCAACACACAAAAAAGTGATCGTGCTCTGGCATAGCATAAGTCTATATGTGGCGAAAAATGTAAGGTTAGGTAGTGCCTAGGCACCAGACATTAAGGCCCTCTGGCCCATTGTAACTCGACTCTTCCGACCTCTGCATTATCATTTATAATCACAAGGCTCTCCAACTGTCCAGTGATCTTTGCAAAGCGCAAGATTTCCTTCAGTAGGAGAGAATATAGTATAGAATAAGAAGATACCGCCCTCTATAAACGGACATACAAAAGAAGAAACTGAAGAAATGCAAGGAACTTTAGAAAATCCTTTACCATTTCGTCACATATTGATGTTCTTTATCGAATGCGATATGCCAAAACTCGCTCAACGAATTCTTTTTAATTTGTTAAACTGCATAATTTATAAAAATCAAAACAATAGAAATAAACAAGCGACCGACACGATCGCAAGCCCCTTCCGCTTTCCGACCGTATCGAAAGTCGAAGCAATTCTTTATCAAGTTTGTTGACCTTAGACAACTTAGTTTTGAAATCTTCAGGTTTTGTATATAAGTAACTTCGATACAATTTGATGTGGGCAGCAGTGTTTTTTGCAATTTCCCCTATACATGACTTCAACAACAATCGACATCTCCTTTTAGAAAACGCAGCTCTTGAATGCATACACGTTTACACTGTGGAACATTGCAATAATTTTAACACTTTTTTTTAATATTGTTCGTTGGATGTCAAATGCGCGCGACTTTCAGCATCTTTGATTCAATTAACGACAAAAGTTTTATTGCAAAAAAATATAAAACAAAACATTGAAATAAATCAGCACAAGTCGATACACACGCATGCACTTGAGGCATGCGTCTGCTGTGGTTAAACAAATTAACCTTTTTGCCAGGAATAATGCTCAACTTCCCATGAATTTATCGTGCTTTTTTTCACAGAATTACACACAACTATACTACATACATACTATATATCATATTCGTGCAAACGATTGCTCGTTAGTAAATATTGTTGATATTGTTACGGCATTGAAAAAATCCAAAATATTTGATATGATGTTTTGTTGAAAATATAAATCTTTTTATAAAGAATTGTACCGGGATATAGGCGATGTCCAACGTCCCAGCTTCAAATCACGGTACCCAATAAAGAAGAAAAGTTTTAAATCTCTAATGTCAAATGTTCTCTCAGTTATGTAGTTCCTTTCAAAATTTTGTGACTAGATACTGCATATATCTACATATGTATATAAAGATTTGAACCCCTATTTGTGTGACGAACCTACTTTTTGATCGAAATCGAAACGATATTTTCTCGAATATCACTCTTGATAGTATTCTAGGTATAAATAAATAAACGTAATCCCATATTAATTACATATTTTCTCTTTGCTTTCTACAAAGAACTTCAATTTATAACTTGTTGGTTCTATATAAACATATTAAATATTTATACATATTAGTACATATCACATACATATTACATATATAAGTATGGAGTATGTGCGAATCACTCATCAGCGCTGTTGGCGGTCTCACGTTTCATCTAACCCAAGTCATGACCCGTACAAGTGTAACGTTATCACTTGGCTCAGTTTATGCATGTGTGCTGTTTCAAAACTATATATGTATGTACATATGTATGTAGTGGCGAGCATGCTGGGTTGGGTGACTGTATAAAGTTTGTTGTTGCGGGCGCCGAGCCTTATCAGAGAACCAGCTGATTATGAGTGGGAAATAAAAGCCGGATTTAATTTTGTTTTTTTTTGTCGACTGACGTGCTGAAGGAAGCACCACAATGACGTCATGCCACTCACATGAACAGTAATGCCTTAAGCACTTACGTAGACTTTTGCTTTCGATTTTGCAGCTTGTTATTGACGATGTTACGCTGAATAATTCGGGCGAGAAGTTCTTACAGAACAAGGAAATGCATCCGCCCTATAAACCCTTCAAGATAGTGCTCACACCCGAAGGCACCATATCGCATTTGATCTTCAAGGAGAGCGATCCCATTTGGTCGACGAACTTCAAGCGTGCCATCGCCTCCATACTGCAATTTCAAATGAAATCCACTGGCGCCTATGTCGTGGATGAGGTAAGGATGCTTGATCAATTTCGTGTTTGCATCGCAATCATGCTCGCTCCTACTTTCAGATGGGCATACATGGCAAATGTTCGACGGAGTATTTTGTCTCCAACAAAACCAACTACATTTCCATACGCAAGACGCCGGAACTCAAGTCCTGCACACCCTACTCGGAGGCCATACATGTGACGCGCAGCAATGTGCCGCCGAACACTTGCGAGTTCGATTACCAGAAGAGCGTCATCATTGGCAACGAGGCCATTTACGGGCTGCTGCCGCACGAGCAGACCGGCTACTTTCTGAGCATGGCCCATGTGAAGGGCACTACGCTAATACACACGTTCGAGTCGACGGGAGAGGCACAATTCATTAACTCTGAGTGAGTCTGAGCGCTTGCTTTGGGAGAGTGTTGATATACTATTTTTGCTATGCCTTATGCGCAGGTTATTGCTCAATTTTCTCAACGAAACCGCCATCGATAATCCCATCGACATCGAGACTTCCATGGTTACGGATATATCCGGCTTGGAATTGCAGCCGCTAGACTTGAGTGATCCCACGGGCGGCCGCAACCCACAGCTGCAGGAATCGCTCATTAGCTCCACATCGAGCCTGCTGAACAATCTGGCCGAGGGTCTAGAGAATGAGGATTTTAAGTTTAGCGAACCCTACGATGCCACAGTGTCGGATGTAATAAACCTGCTGTCCAAAATGGATTACGATTCGCTGAAGAAACTCTACACGGAGGTGGATATTGGCACCTCATACCGCCAAGAGACCATACGCAACATATTCCATGAGATCATACCCCGAATCGGTACAAAAGCATCAGTATTCCTCACACGCGATTTGGTGATGGAGAAGGAAATCAAGTCGACAATTGCCGTGCAACTGCTCATCTCAATGCCCTTCCACATTTTCGAACTGTCACACGATTTGGTCAAGGGCTGTGAGGCATTTCTCACTTTAGGTGAGTTGTTGGCGAATTCCAATAAAAATACAAGGTTTCAAGTAATTTTATTCCTCTGGCAATCTGCAATGGTATGCAATTGAACAGGTCCAGATCGTCCGGATGTACGGCAAGCTGGCATTCTGAGTTTTGCCACGCTGGTGTATAACGTCTTCGTTGCAGGACACATAAACAAGGATGTTTTCGAGGAATATGTGCAAAAATATTTCAACTTTTATCTGAGTAAGTTATGCTTTTCCAACTAACCAGGGTCGCGCGAATTATGATAAAATTTTGTTCCATGTGGGTTACAGTTAGGAAAGCCGTTAGATTTTCTTACCATTGGTTGTGCTATAACAACTATATACAGTCTGTTATATACATGTGTATACATATGTACATATATCAAAATAGAAATCTAATATAATTCATGATTTATCATTCCGAATCTAAATCCCTACACAGATGGTCGCGATTTCGAGCAGAAGATGCTCTACTTACAAGGCTTAAGCAATCTGCAAGTGGGCAATGTTGCCAAATACTTGGATCCCATTGTCAAGGACGAGACGGAGAATGAGGATATTAAATTTTTGGCAGCCTGGACGACACTTTCATTGGCCGATAGACGACCCGAGACGGTAACATAAGTCCATCATTTCATTTTCCTACAACAATTGTGACCACATGTTTTTCACAGATTTACGAGATATATTGGCCCATTTTCGAATCGAAAAATGCCAGCTTGGAATTGCGCGTCGCTGCTGTTACGCTACTGCTAATCTCGAATCCCACGCCGGCGCGCCTCATCAGCATACATCGAATTATACAAAGTGAGACTGATCCGCACATGATCAACTATTATCGCACGACCATAACCAGCATATCTGAAACGACGTACCCCTGCTATCAGCATCTGTGAGTAACTGTTGCAAATTGATTGCTGCAACTTTGGTCTGCATTATTACCGCTTACTTTTTGGCAGACGCCGCCTGCTCTCCTATATGCACCGACATCTGCCGCAGAAGCCCGAGCCGCGTTATTGGGTCACCGGTAACTACATATTCGATTATCGTGACTCCAAATTCGGCATTGGTGCCATGATGCAAGCTTTTCTGGTGGGTGATCCCAAGTCGGATTTACCAGTGGTGAGCTATATCAAGTTCGACACGGAAGCGTTGGGTAAATTCACCGGACAACTGGCGGTAGGTTTATAACGCACAAGCTAGTCATATATTTTATGTAACGATCGCTCACACTTGCAGCTCTATGTCAAAGCACGCGGTCTGCCCGACGCCATTTTCGACAAGTTCCTCAAGAACATTACCAATCCACTCAAATTCGATCATCTCAGGCAATTGCTGAAGCTGATGGATGCGCCGGTAATAGAATCGAAGCCACTGCATTTGGAATTGATACTACAAATGGAAGGCAAGGCCATACTCTCGTACTACCTTAACCAGAAGTCCTTTCAGAAGTTGACCTACAATGATCGTAAGTGCCAACAGTTGCACACGCTTCATGTCGACAATTTGACAATACCTCTTTTATCCTCGCAGTCATAAACCGCATCAGCTTTCTCATACTCGCCGACAGCCACATCAACATGCAGACGGTACGTTGGCCCTTCATGACCAAGTATGAGGTGCCCACTGTGCTGGGCAGCAGCTCCGACGTGCTGCTGCAAACCACAGTGCTCACCTCGTTGCGCGGCAACATCACACAGCATCGCACAGTCGGTGCGATGAAGTCCAGCTTCGAGATCGATGCCAGATACTCCTCGTATGCCTCGTGTCGCAGTCGCAGCTACAATCCCTTTCTGAATTTGGATCACGAGATCAACCGCGAACAGGGTTTCCTCATCTATGTGCCCTTTAGCACAGATCTAAATCTCAACACAAGCAGCAAGTGTGTGAAGTACTCGTTCAATCGTCCCGAGAATCTCACCAGTGGTCTGTCGTTCAAGTCCCGCTCAGTCACCTCCACGTATGGCCTGCCCACCAAGACCGCTACACAGCCATTTAAGGAGGTCATGTATCCGGAGCGAAAACACGATGTGGTATGGCAGCCATCTGCAGTTACCAGCGCTTATGCTCGCTCACAAGCAATTTCTCTTACACATTGCAGTTCCAGCTTTTCAAATATGACGCGGAGGATTTGGGCATTTCGTTGACTACCAACACAAATCTGAATGAGCTCAACAAGTATCGCAGCATGCTGCTCAAGTCGGAATTCATGGAGAAGTACAAGATAATTTAAGGGATTTCACGTGCCAGCCCAACTTCACTATCTCTCTCTCTCTCTCTTTCTCGCCTACAGCGGTTTCTCGCGCAACATGCTCATCAATTTTCTGATGTATGTTTTCGGCGTGGCACAACTGAGCTCCATACATTTGGGACACGATCGCAACTTCACCATGCTCATACACAATCAGCACTTAACAAAGGTCTGCTCTCCAAACCAATCTTTGCCAAGATTAAATAACATATATAAGGCGCATATCATACACACAAAAAGCGGCTATGGTGAATCGTAACTTTAGCACCCGCTCTCACCCTTACTCAATAACTACTACATATTGCCAAATTATTACGACCCGCTCTCCAAAAGACAGCTCAGACTCTCTCTCCAACCTTTTTTCGCTCACTTTTCATTACCGTTTCATACTTCCCGCCTGTATCTTGGACAACAACAGTAATAATTATATTTATGGCTCAGATGCGTATTCGTAATGTTGCATATTCTTTGGTGCTACTCATCTATCTTTAACTGCAGAGTGTAAAAGGATCCATCGTTATATCCTGAAAATCGTAGGATTGATATTCTTTAAACCGAATCATTGCCTTTTAAGTTGTCTTTCCTAATATTTCAGAAAGTTGGTTTTTGGCCATGTTCTGGAACATCATCAAAATACACTTCTTTGTTTAATTAATGCAGTCGAATCAAAAAGAGTTCATTCGATTCTAAATAATCCATATAAATTTTTAGGGATCAGTGTGTAATTCATTTCCGAATCGTTTCGGAAAAGGAATTGAAATTCGATTCGAATATGATAAGTTGTTTCGCGAGTAATTTCGGACTGAATTATTATTTCGGAAATGGCATAGAATCCGTACATGATATGCAAATCGGAAATTTCACTTCGAACAGGTTGTTCCCCTGTATTTCGTTTCGAATACAAAACCAGTCGGAAAAAGAAACAATTAAAACGAATATCGAAATACTTTTCCCTGGAAAACTTTCAAGTAACGAGGTTCTGAAAATTTTCCAATTAATACTGAAGTCCATCAGAACAACTTAAATATTCATCCGATTTCGAATCGGATTAACTTTCCCCCTGCTCGATTCCATTTCCGAATGAAATTTTTGTATTACAGGACCTTTAAATTCCTGCCTCAACACTAACCACTCAATAACCTGCTCAATCCCCCACAGATCGATGGTGCTATTTGTCAAGCTGAACTCTTCAGCAACGCAGACACACTTGGACAACGCTTCGACTTCACACTGATGCACTCCAACGATCCACAGAGCGCTGTGCCGCTGCACAAGTGGAACGTGACCATGGATGTCTCCTCGTCCACCAAGACGAACTGGTTCAATATACTGGGACAAGTGGAGCGCAACTCAGAAACCGACAAGCAGAACTGGAAGGTAAGAGCACTCCTCACCACTCACCAAAATGTAGTTATATCTAACGACGGATCTACATTTTAACACATAAAAAGCGTAATTTTATTAATTGCAAAACAAGAACAACAAACAAACAAGCTGGAATGTCCTGGCGCAGGAAGTGTGTTCTTAGTCTTCTGGGCCGCCCGCTTCCAGCTCCTCCTCGGCACTGATCAGCGCTATAATGCCATCCTGCATACGCTTGACCAACTCGAACTCGGTGAGACCCAAACGCCGGCGGTTCGAGATGTCCATGACGCCGTCCTCGATGGCCGTGTGCTCGCCGCCTGTGCCACGTATCTGCAAATCCAAGTCCTTGGCCATCGTCTGCAGACGTTCCTCGTTCTGCGACAGCAACGGCAGGCGTATGTGCACCGAGGCGCGCAACGTGGTGCCCAAGTTGGTGGGGCAGGCTGTCATGTTGCCGTAGCGTGGATGGCGCGCGAACGTTATATGCTTCTCCAGCTCCTGCAGTCCACTCACCAAACGATTATAGACGTCGCCTGCAACAGAAACAAGATTTATGCCCAAGACACGCAAAGCTATAGTGAGAGGCACGCACCTATGTCGCCGCACTTGGCCATTGAAATGATGCGCAGATGATCCTCCTCGTTGACCCAGATGAGGAACGTCTCGGCGGGATTGTGAAAAATGCCGCGTCCCGTAGGCCAGAAACGATAACAACCCGCCGTGGCCAGATACTCGTCGCCTCGCTTGAATAGGATATGGCGACTGACCATCTCCGCCTGCGTCTCCGTATCCAGGTCGCTCATGGTGTAGTAGGCGCCCGTGTGCTCGCCGTCCATTCCCTCGGTGGCCGCTCGCACCTTCTCCTCGATCTCTATGTACTGCTTCTCGCGCAGCTTGGGGAAGTAGGGATAGCCCTCTATGTTGCGCGCGATGCGTATGCGCGTCGACAGTATGTACTTGCGTTCCGGATCCAGATTCTCAATTTCGTCCATGTTGCCCCAATCGATGTCCTTCTGCAACACCTCCTCTTCGTTCTCCATCTGTCCGTGATATTCTTTGACGATTGGATCGAAGAGTTTCTTGAACAGTTCGTATGATTCGGGATCGGCGGCGTAGACACCCACACTGGAGTCGTGATGCTCCAAGCCAGACTGTATGCAGTCGAGCAAACTGGCCTCGGTGGGCGCCGACGTCGTCAGCGCCATATACTCGTCCATCAGTTCGCGCGTCAGATACTTGCGCAGCAGCGAATTATTCTGCTCCTCATCCTCGGTGAGACCCTTGAAGCCCTCCTCCAACAATTCGGCAATCTCCTCGGGCGATTTCTTGCTGTAAATTTGTGCGCTGTAGCTGCTGCGATGCAACAATTGAGCTACTTACATTTGACTGCGCAGTCGCTCCAGATCCTGCTCCAACTTGGCGATCGTGCGGTTCGCCTCCTCCAGATCGCCCTTCATCATATCGAATTGGTCATCGTCCGGACAGGCCTCGCACATGAACTTGCGCACGAAGCGTATGGCATCGTCCGGCTTGTTCTGCTCTTCATACAACTTGATCAGCGCCTTACTCAGCGCGTCTATGACGCCGGCCCGCTCCAGATATTTGCGATATTGCACGCGTTTTGATTCAATCTGCAAGTGTAGCGAATTCCAGGTCAAACAAAGCCACCCTCTAGGGTACGCCTTGCACTGCCATGCCAGGGAGCACACCCACTCACCGAAGACATGCTGTAGTGCTGTTGTTGCTGTTGTTGTTAGCCTGCTCGCTCGATTTCTATCTTCCTCTTTTCACTGCTCGTCCGCTCGTCCAACCAGCTATTTTAACCGAAAAGAATTCAATTTAAAATTCCGAAATCTGCGGTGGCCTTCGAAGACACTAGAATTTTTTCAAATTATATTCGTGCCTAATATTATGAAATTTTCAATTTGTTTGTATTGTTCGAAATTGAATTTTCACTGCCGCACTGCTTGGATCTATTGATCAAACTGGCGTGTGCCAGGCGCACAAAGTGCTGACACTATGGAAGCGCTGCTGTCGGTATGTGCAAAGGACTGCAGTCGGGGGTCGCTGGCATGGGAACACAGACCCTTTTGGCAGACAGGCGCTTAATCTATTTCGGTTCATTTGTTTTTTCGTACAGGACGATTTAAATAAATGCTTATCACTGGACACTGAACTGGCGATATGAGCTACTGCCCCCCTTCCCCTTTACCAATTAAAATGCGCAGTCTACGTGTGCTCTGCAACTCTTGACAAACCACCAAGTCGCCCACACGGCCCACATAGGCGCTTCCGTCGCTTTGGCGTTGGCCTTTCAGTTGTGGCAATTGACTCACGTTAGATACCCTTATTGTTTGTCGCTCTCGCCATGGCAATGCGTGCACAGTTAGTGTCTTCTGGCTTGCTCCACTCTGTGCTGACTAGGCCCCTTTTACTTTCCATCATTGGTATTCCCTCTACCGCACATACATACAAGACTCTGTTTATCATATCTCGAGCTGGTGCCGCAGTTCCTTTACACATGTCGTCTTCGTCGTCGCTCCTTTGTTTTTTGATGTTGATGTAGAGAATGTAAAACACTGCATATGTGAAATCTAATGAGCACTTACCTCAAGCACTTCTAACCGCGTACGCACACCCACTCACACACACATAGATATGCCTTATATTTAGGTTAAGTTGCGTCTGTGGTTAGTTGCGACGTAGTCGCTAGCGCACAGTAATTCCAATACTCAAAAACATAAACTAAATTTGTCTTCGATTCATGCAGCCATTTTCCACATTTCACGTTCGAACGAATTTGAAATCGATGGCAAAAAAATTCAATACATACTCAAATCCCTCGGATCGAAAGTGGAATGTGTAACATCGTCAAAACCAAGGAAAATTTATGTTAATTCCACTAAAAAAAAAGCGCCAAAAAGCGCATTACGAAAAATAATTTTGTGCGAATGAAAAAGCTGCTCCAAGTCGACCGATTTTTCATACAAAATTTTCAAACATTCGATTTTAGTTCGTAGTGCGTTGATTCAAAATTGTAAATTCAGCTACCCAAGATTTTTAAGCAAATGAAATTTTATCAAACTCAGAACAATTCTTCTATTTTGACTCGAATCGTTCTATGACATTGAATCACTGTGCCGCGCATGGAATAGCGTAGTGTTGTTGTAATGTTACTTCCCAACTACCTAAAGTCATATTAGCTTTGAGTAGCGGGTTGAATGCGCTTTGGCTACGTTGACAAGCTGCTCTACGGCTTCCATGAACATACAAATACGTATGTTGAGCATCGGCTGGGTCAAGGTTCCTTTGCAAAGGTTTGCATAGTGACGACTCAAAATGACACCTTCAAATATTCAGAATGTTTCTCAGTTGCAATTTTAAAAACATGCGCCTCAAGCAGTCTGCCATTTTGTACATGTTCGACTTCGTTGCAGGCCTGTTTGAACGTCACCTTTGAGCCATTGGTTTTCACCAAACGCCCGCACACATTCATCGGCGAGGTGTCCTTTGGCAGTGTTAGCTCGAGTGGCGAGTGTCCGGAAAATGCCTCACTGGTATCGTTCAGCAGTCGAGCAGGGGTAAGCATGCTTAAAGTTATCATTTTGTTGTTTCCCATATAAAATATAAATAGCATACCTTCGGTGTCTATATCTTCAAGGCTTAAATATAGTACAATACAATAAAATTGCTTAAAGGCCATCTAAAATGTTAACTTATTTTTTTAAAAATTTACAGTTCTTATAAGAACACAAGTAAAAAATTTTTTTAAATAGCCTCTAATACAGTCTCTAAATTTTTTCAAAAATAACGACGATTGAAAAATAAGAAAAAACTCCAATATTACATATGTATTCAGAATGTTTAACCCTGGAAGGATAAATTCCAACTTTCTGAAAAATTTGCCTTTTTAATCTAAATTCTTTTGTCTAAATGTAACTTTGATTGCTTTGATAGTTTTTCATCTTTGTTTTAGAATTTTAGGAATATATATGACATACATATTCTCTTTTTACAAAATCGGTTTTGAATAATGTTTTCATCAATTCGACGAAGATTAGCTACAACGTATGTATTAAAATATGATTAGCTTTCTAGGGTGAAGACAGGCGATTGTATTGAAATAAAAGTAATTTTTTATAAATATGATTATTAAAATGAACCATGAATAGAAAATTAGATGAGCTGAGTATAATTCTCATATGAACTCACAAATGTAAAACATACTTATAGGCGCATAAACTCGTGAAAAATTTTAAATACTATACAAATTTTACTTAATATGGGCTACAACAACAATTGAGAATATCATGTAGCAATGCCACGTGCTATTATTACTATAGCAAATACAACGGATTGACTCATTCCTTTATATATTTGCTATCTTTCCTCCTTCCGCTCCCCTGCCCCTATTACACCATTATAGCCCTCAGATTATGCGCGCGACTTTCTGCTCTCCGATAATCCGTTGACGGACACAGACTTTTGCCCGAAGGAAGTGCTCAAATTCAGTCCCATACCAACTTCGAAATACTGCAAACGCAGCAACTTCGAAAACTTCACCTCCATCACACAATATGACATGGATCTGCAGTTCAATAATGTAAGTGCTCGAATCGAATGTTTTTCCGATTTCCGATGTTTTCAAATTCTTTTGGTCAAATGCTCAGATGCCCAACTGGTTTGAATTGTGGTCCACGCGACTGGATCACTTCGTCTCTGCGCTGTCGGCGAGCAAGGTGGATCGCTTGAACATGAACGAGCAGATCAACGTGAGCGTGTACACGCCGAACGACTACTTCTGGCTGACGGTGGAGGTGAATGGCATTACGTGGCGCATTTACCACATACCCTTTCTGCAGAAGCTTGACTCCAAGTATGATACCTCGCACGAGGTCTCCTACGATTCGGGCCTGAAACGTAAGTGAGCATGTAAAAACCAAGCAGCGTAGATATATAACTATAATAACCCTTAAATCCCCCATGTGCGCATCCAACAACGCAGGTTCCTGCTCACTCATTAATGGCATGATCAATTCGTTTGATGATTATCTTGTCAACATCGGCGAGTATTACAAAGTGACTGCGGCGGCCAATTGCCAAACGCTCTTGGTGGCCGATTGTTCGCCGCAGCCGGAAATGGCCGTATTTCTGCTGCCTTCTACCGACAACAGTTTGAGCGCCAATTACGGACTGCGCGTGCACATCGGGCAGAATTACTTTACCTTCCCGTCCAGCAATGGCAGCGTGCCGGAGGATGGCGCCGTTTTTATATATCTTAACGAGGATCAGACGCCAATTGATATACGCGCCAAGCCGTATCAATATCCACTGCACGAAAACGTCTATGACTTCCGGTAAACGCCGACACATTTCCACATTTCCGCTCATTAGCAATCGACATAATATTTTCATTAATTTATTTCGAACAGCGTCGAACTCAACGAGCAGAACATAGTCGTTGTGGAGAATATGCAGATGCATTCCACCATACAATTCGACATGCTTAACATTTGGAATTTCGAAATTTTCGGCGTTTACAAGAACAAAATGTGTGGCCTGTGCAGCAAACCGCTGAATACGATGCAGAATTACACGCTCTGTACATGAGCCTCGCTTGCGCAACGCATTCACCATTGAAGTAATAATAATTAATCTAGCAACTAGCAATGCTTTCCTATTAAATTGTAATTGCCCTCTTAAAGTATGACGATTTTTTGCGCTATTTGTAACTGTGTAATTGTAAAATGTAAATAAAAGTGTACTCTTTTTTTGTAGTAAAGTATGTATTTTAGTGACTGCTTGCCATTTATATTTGTTGGTGCAATACACAAACTACGTAGGTAACTTAAGATACAATGATTTAATTATTGTAATTAATTGTAAGAGAAAAAGTAAAAGTTCAATTCAGTTGAAAAACATAAATGAAAAGAACCAAAATATTCAAATCAATATAAAATAATTGAAGTAGTCAACAGTAAAAAAAAAATAATAATAATCGTTATACACTGTATTGCTGCCTGGCACATAGTCAACTAGCTTAACGCGTCAGCTTGAAGCGTATCTGATGTTCGCGATCACGATGCAGCTGCGATAGTAGATGTATGCGCAATTGTACAATATTCTCCAACGGTTGATTACAAAGCTGGCAACTAATTTGTTGTATGGAACCATCACTGAAGGTAGAGAAAATAGAATCGGTCAAATGTGACTACACTGCTCAGCTTAAAACCACAAACAAATTATACGATACTAACAATTGTCGTAGGCGATGCAACTCTTGGCAATGCACACTCAACGCATGCATTCTGTCGAATTTCTCGTCAAACAAACGCTGTGCGGTGTGCAGTGGGAATATGGCACGTTTGCCATAAATGTCATTAACTGGATAGAAATCGTCAGGGTTGAAACGTTGCCATACATTGTCGGTGTTGTCCACGTGTGTCTCTATGTATTTGCGATCCTTGCTCAACAGTCTGCAAAATGAAATATGATTAAAATTACATACGACATGCAGCAACCAAGTGATACAACCTTATGAGCACATTTTTAATTTTTGCAGCTAGCTCGGCGCGCACATTGGGCGCAAGTGCTGGACGCTCCTCGCCGGGATCTGTGTACACGATGCTATCCATACAATAGCGCAAATGATTTATCTGTGAAATGGAAGACAGACAAAGCATAATGCTAAGAAAGAGTCACACAAAATAAAACTCAACCAAATTACTGAATCCGTCCAAAATGTTACGAACTACGACAGGAGAAAGTGCAACACAAGACGCAAATTTTACGATACGTAGCAAAATGTAACTAGGATGGATTATATAATGAGGGTGGTGCTTTCCCGTTCGCTGCCTACCAATTCCATGTCGTCGGTGAGTATGTCTGCATCCAAATTCAGCACAACATCATGATCCTCATAAAGCGGCTCATAGGTTTCCTCGTCGTAGCCCATGCCGGCCAATATTGCTACATATTTCGTGCGATTCTTGTTGCACTTTATTTGCATGGTAGGACAGAAGAGTAGCGTCATCAACGCGGTAAAGCCGTGTATATTTGGCATGAGTGTGGTGGACCGCGCCGTTAGCACGTCACCGTTCTTCGACTCCGTTATACCAGCGGCTACAATCAAGCGCTCATGTACATCTTGAGGATCAGTATCGAGCAACACAAAGTTCACAGATTCACGCTCGATGTTGACGGTTCGCCATGTGCCCACGCGTATAGCAGAAAAAACCTTCGTCTCTAAGGGGCTGTATGGTCCGCGAAGCACAATGTTCTTTATGCACAGCTCCTTTGGGGGCGGATCCACGTCCAAGTCGATTTCGGGCTGTATGGAACGTAGGTACTCCTCGTTCTGTTTGGAATGATCTTCGTCGAGAAAGCGATGGGCCACGGATTGCTTGCGCATACGATAATCGTGATCGCTCTGTGGGTGAGACGAATACAATAGAAACGTTAGGCAAGCTAAAAAGTATATCACGAAAGGGACAACCTTAGACATGTAGTTCTCATCGGATTTGCGCGCAAATCCCTTGTCTACCAGCAGTTCATTCAGCGTGCCAGTGCCCATTTTGATGATGACATTGGAGACGCCCGCGACCACGGAGTATACCTCCAACTCCACAACAGTGTGCAGCAAACTTTGCATTTCGTCCATGGCCTCTTCGGGCCACTGTCCGTTGGTACACTTTACAGAAGACGGCTGCAGCATTGCCAGGCGACATTCAAACACCCGTGGCGGAATATCATTTAGAGATTCCGCACGATAAGATAGACGGCGAAGCTGATCGAAATCAACTACGGCCGTGTTTCCGTAGTCAATAAAAAAAACCTGCAAAAGAGGGGAATCTGTGCATGATCTAATCTCCAAGATTGCCAAAGAGGTCAAATACCTTAAATTGCACGTGCTCACGTGAAGACGGTATAACCCTGAGCACTTTAGCCCGATTGTAGGTGTTGCTGTAGGGAGCCGACAACATCATACCCTTCGATATAGCAGCAGGATTTCGGAAGGAACAACGTTCGGTGTTCTCGGGATTATTTAACAGCGCGTGAATTTCGCGCAGGCGTTCCATCTCCGACAAAGGTTGGAAATGAAATTTACTGCAGTTTTCTATCTGTAATGAAGATATTTATTTACTTTTCTAACTTGCCTTGAGATCATGCATGCTCTCACGTGTGTTATATAGCCGCGTATGTTCTTCTGGAAAACGGAAGGTAGCACCACCAATTCAGGGTTCTGCACTTGCTTCTTGGTTGGCTGCCAAGCGCCCTCACACATCACACCTATACCATGCTCCTCAGCGTACCTTACAGCAGAACGTGGACTATTTGCAGAGAGAAAAAGCAAAAATATTTAAATTTCACCAGAACAACAACAAACAGAAGAAACGTACTCCATAACGCGTATGTTTGTGCGCATGCCCAGTGATCGCATCCTCACAGATTTGTACAACTCGGGACGCACGCGCCCGGGCACTATTAAACGCCGATCTCGGTCACCATATTCATCTTCAGGATCATTCTTAAACGTGACAAATACACGCTCCGATCCTGGCTGAAAACGCACCTCAATGTTCTTCGGATCAATGCGCACATCCGCGAAAAGCTCCTTGATCGAACGCGTGTACAGCTGTCCGATGTGGCGCGTGTTAAAATTTGTGAAATAGACCGTGTTGCAAGGATCATTGCCACAGAGTGTGTGGTAGATACCCCGCTCACGTTCCAAATCATTTAGATTCGAGCGCGTGAAGTAGTTGGGATAAAACGCACCAGCAATAATAATTTTCAAAATAATCGTTTTCTCACGGTCAATCCAATGCACACGCTGGTAGGCTGTTTGCTCCAGGATGCCATAGCCCAATAGACGTTGCTTCAGTTCCATAACGAGTATGTGCATTTCTTTCATTGAACGCAAATTTATGAAGTGACGATTGGCCCATTGGTGTTCACCTTCGCCGTCGTGCATGTTGTGTTGTTCACGCATCGCAGCCCAAAACTGAAAACAGTGGAAAGTAAACAGTATAGCTTATATATCGACATAAAAAATCCTTACGTGATAAGCCCTAAGTATAGCAAAAAGATCCGAACCAGAGCCATCCGCCCAAATCAACTTCTGTAGATGCGCATCTATTTCGTTAACGCGCCTGTTAGTGTGCAGTTTGAATATGGATCGCACGCTCAATCCAGCCGCTATGAGTAGGCGTAGTTTTGAATAAATAAAAACACATATTTCTTAGTTGGAATGCAATTGCCTACCAATTATGAGAGCCTCCTCCATTGCACTGAACATATAACCCAAAATAATCAGACGAGTGAGACGTATATCTAAGGGCATACCAGCCATGACACGCCCTAAAAATGTAAGATCACCATCCTGCACACTGTATATGCCATTCGAGTGCATGTATAAAGCGCCGACCTCCTTCAATATCAAAATTGTATTGTGTATATCGGAGAGATTCGGTGGACTCATGGCCAAACATAGGATATTTGGAGGCGGGCCTAAATCAAGCAATTTGGCCTTCAACACTACAGTTTCTAAAGGACACCGCAACATTTCTGGCATACTGAATTCTTGCAGACAATTCTAAAAAAAAGATAGTGACTAAGCATTAATTTCGATAATCAGAGAAATGCAAATAATCAAATACGCACTTCGTAGAAAAGTTTGGTGATCATGCGATAGACACGACCATTCATAACACGGCCCGCACGTCCAGAACGTTGCCGGCAATTGGCGCGTGAGGCCCAATGCAGTTGCAGTGAGGTGAAATTTGTAGACGTGTCTGTGCTCAGGGATTTGGTAAGACAAAAATCAATAACTGTAAATATAAGGTCAGATGTGATAAGGGATTACGATTAAGATCTTTAGTATAACTACCATATTTAACGTCTGGTACGGTTATGGAGCTCTCAGCTATGTTTGTGGCCAATATAACTTTGCGATAACCGGGTGGTGCCTGGTAAAATACTTTGACCTGCTCATCAGGCGATATCAGAGAATGTAAACGTATGGGCGACAATTTCACAGCAGCGCTCCTGAATGAGAGATATAATCGAGAAATATAAGCTTTTTTTGAAATGGCTTCAGAGTAGGTACATCATACTCATTTGTCTCTTGCAGCTGCTGCAGTCGTTTGCACATCTCATTGATTTCGTTGATACCAGGCAAGAACATAAGAATTGAGGTTTTCTTATTAGCAGCCGCCGCATCCAGATTAAGTGCAGCTTCCTGTTTTTCAATGTTGTCAATCACAATAATTAACTTAAGTGCAATACTATACATTTCCTTTGAGATACCCGGTTCACTGTAATCAATCTCATAGTTCTACCAAATATGTAGAAGAAAGTAGAAATATTATTATTTGTAAAACAAGCTGATTCTAATATACTTGCTTGTTTATTTAAGCGATCCAAGTCGTTCAAGTAGAATTCACGCACTTGAAAGAGCCGACGACTGTCAACGCGTATTACTGGTGCGGGATTATTGCGTATTTTGAAATAGTCCGCGAACTGTAAAATCAAACATTAACAAATAACTACAGTGATATTTATATCTTAGTCGCAATCTACACACGGAAATTTTTCTTTCTGGAAAGTCAAGATCATGCGCAAGACAATAACTTCAATGACAAAGAAACAGAATGTTCCAAAAAAGAATTTCCGTGTGAAACGCGTAGGAAAAGGACAAACTGAAATTTCTAAATTGGGAATCATGAATCGACGCGCACCTCTCCGGTATTAATTGTGGCAGACATGAGCACAATTTTTACATGTTTCGAGTTAGTGGCCAAATAATGTCTTATGACAATCAGCAGGAAATCCATGTCCTGGTCCCGCTCGTGCACCTCATCCAGTATGATATGCGTAAAGCCCGATAACGATTTCTCCTTGATGAGCTTCTGCAGCAGTACGCCAGTAGTGCAGAACAGCAGACGTGTATCGTCGCACATGTCAGCATGCAGGCCCACCTACGGGAATGAAACAGCTATAGTGATTGGTCCGCAAGTATTAAAGGAAGGTGACTTACCCTATAACCGACGACTGTGCCTCTTTCCCATTTACGCTCGTCACTGACGCGATGCGCTATAGATATAGCAGCAATACGACGCGGCTGGGTGCACACAATTTTGCAGTACTCATTGCGGCGATAGGCACCATCTAAAATATATTGCGGCACCTGCAAAATAATTTAAATTAATAGATTCGGTTGGTGCAAAAACAAACGACCTTAACTTTCCACCAAAACAACTTATCCCTAAGTTCCCGCTAAAAAATAGCTCGCTTCGTAGGCAACACTGATGCCACTTCTTTCAATTCTTTCACACCAATTTCAACAAAACACTAGAGAAAAACAACAAACAGCTGCAGCCTGAAGAAAACATTAGAATTTGAAGCACAAAGCAGCAACGGAGCAAAGTAAACGGCAATTGCACCGGGATGGAGCTCGCCGTCTTTGCTGATTGCCGCGTGTTGGTTGAGCATTTCGTGAAAAAAGGCAATCCACGATTTCATGCATTTTGTACGCAATGGAGGCAGATGATGTTCCAGCACATTTACTCCGCACAATCGACCAGTGTCGAGGTGTTACAGACCACGGCAGCGGCATTCTACATAGCAAAGCGCATCATATGCGGCAAGGAGATGCCCATAGGAGATGAGGAGGAGCAGGTTTTGCGACGCATTGGCGGGCTGTATCTTATGTACGCCATTTATTTCAAACAGCCGACAGCGCAATATGCCAAAGTGGAAATGACAATGGAAGCGTGGCAGGAGATGCGGGCATTTATAGTTGCGTTGCCGCCGTCAATGCCTACCGATGAAGTGCACTACATCTTTTGGAAGCTGCTGCAGTCACATGCCTTTCGTTTCACTGCCTTGGACTTTTGTGTGGGCCTCGAATACCTGGTGGACTACGACAAGGTAGATAAAGAGCAGGGCGCCGAGCCAACCGATATTGAGCTAGCTAGCGCGAAGCTAAAGCAAGAGCTTCCGGCATTTAAGGACACACAGGCCATAATTCCTTCGCTGGCTGTACTGGAAGAAGGCTATAATGAGATGAAGGAGATACTCGCTTGCACAACAGAGAACGTGGATACGCAAGCACTGCCGCCCACCACAATTTTCAGTGAAATACAGAATGTCTTCAAACGCATAGGAGAAATTCTAGGCGAACCACGACCAAGGGAAATTGCAGAGGAGACGGAGGCAGAGCCAAAATCAGAACAGGAGAGCAAGAGACGATCTTTAAAGAGAAAGGGCTACAAAGTGGACCGCTCTGGAAATGATATTGCAATCGATGCGACAAAGTTAAAACAGGAAGCCGGAAGTACAGCTGCCAACAGCAAAGCTCATAGACGCATGTCAGCACGTACAATCTTCGCAGAACAGCTGCCAAAGGCGCTGCTGGACGATTTGGAAGGGGCAACGGTCAGTGAGGACACTGAAGGCGAAGAGGAAGAAACTGATGTCACTAATAGTCCCCTTCAGACCAGTGCCAAATCCAATGCAGAGCTCTCTGCTAAGCCATTGGACGTTAATATTGATGCAGTGGAAAGCGATGCTCTGGTGGAGGAATTATTAACGGAAGCCACACGCGACTAAAGTCATGTTGGTTATACAATAAATGAATAAATTAATATAAAAATAAACTTAATCACCTGGGCATATTGCCTGCTTACCTGTGTAGTTTTACCGCAGCCTGTGTCACCCTCTAATATCACAACGGGATGTTTCTTTATGGTCTCCGTAATTTGGTCCTTGCTGTCGTGTATGGGCAGCGATTCGTCGCGACGCAGATCAAAGTGATATTTTTTGTACACGCCATCATCCACTCGATTTATTTTCGCCCTTACATCTTCCTCCTCGTCATCGCTTACGTTGTCCAACTCATCCATGCAGGAAGAAATTGTCGTAGCGCAATAACGCGAGGAACGTGGTGCATCATCATCGCCGCTACCCGATGTATCAAACTGGGAAATGAAATATGGCAACATTTTGTAGATAGCACTCTTCTTTAACACTCACCTCTTGCATTTTCCGTTGCTGCTCCTCCACGACCTCACGTGCATAATTATTTGAGTTATATTCACGTTTAATTGGGCGGTCGGGTTTCTTGATCGCCGTTGCTGCAAGACTACCAGAGACGCAGCCACGCGGCACAGTTTCTCTTACAAAATCCTTCGATATATCGAAAAAATCATTAATTTCGTCCATCGTCAATTAATTCCGTCAAATCCAAATTAAAGTTCACCAAGAAATAACACAATTTTCCCAATAATTGTCTTGCGTTTATTTGAGAAAATCTTCGTTTACGCCGTTAGTTGACGAAAAGTGTTGCCAATATGATTATTTTCCCTAAAGCGGAACGAACTATGTATTTCAGTTTTTAGCAGCTTTTATAGGAATCTGTAAAATTCTGTAATTCTGCAAAATTTTTCTTGAGCGATTTCTTGAGAACTGCTAAGACCCCTTATAGTGGGTGTGCTATTTGAAGCGTTACTCAAAGAAGATATATTATTTGCGTTACTATTAATAGCAGATTCAGCTACTATACTTTTTTTATATGTCGACAATGTTCAAAACCAAGCGCTATTTTTTAAGCTCAAATTTTTGGTTCCTGTTGTAACTTGAACTTTAGGCAAAATAGTATGATTTTCAGCGGTTTCCGAGAAACATACAACCCATTGGCGAAGCAAGTTGTAAAAGAATTGGAAAGAACCTAAGCATTGTATTTGAATTTGCGAAAAATGAAATATTTTAAATGAAAACATTTATTTGAGTATTTATATTGTAATCATCTGCCAAACTGCTTAACCCATTCCCACTTTGGAAGTCAATTTAAGGAAACGGATATGACAAGTGGACGCTTTCAATTGAACGGTGATAGTGACGGCGAGAACGCTACTGCTTCAGCTGCAGCAGCAGCAGCAGTAACAACAACAACGAGCGCGACGACGACAGCTTCGTCAACCGAAGCAGAAACAACAGCTGGCGCAAGTGCGACAGAACATATTAGGAAATTCGTGTTCACCAGCGTACAGCAATCCATGAATGGTGGTAGTGGTGCAGGAATAGTGGAAAAGTTGGAAATTAAAATACCGGAGGTAAGTCATCATGTGGAAAGTATGCGCTTAACGCTTTGCAAAACTATTACCTAACAACCTGGGCACATCCACAGTTGCTGCAAGGTGGTTACTCCTTCTACACGTGGCCCTCGTCTCCAGTTTTGGCGTGGTTTCTGTGGGAGCGACGGCGCGCTTTGGCTGGAAAGCGCTTGCTAGAATTGGGTGCCGGCACTGCTCTACCCGGCATACTCGCCGCCAAGTGTGGCGCGAACGTGTTACTCAGCGATTCCGCCATACTGCCGAAGTCGTTGGCGCACATACGTAAGGTCTGCTTGGCAAACAATCTCATACCGAGTGAAGACATTGAGGTGATCGGCTTGAGTTGGGGACTGCTGCTGAATAGTGTCTTCAATTTGGGTCCTCTGGACTTAATAATAGCCGCAGACTGTTTCTACGATCCTTGCGTGTTTGAGGATATAATTGTGTCAGTGGCGTTCCTCCTTGAACGGAATCCCGAAGCGAAGTTCATATTCACTTATCAGGAACGCAGCGCAGATTGGTCTATTGAGGCGCTGCTGAAGAAGTGGAAGCTGTGCGCATTGCACGTGAACACTGACGACATTGGCAAGAGTTCGGGTGTAGATTTGCTTGAGCTCTTTGGCGGACATACCATTCACCTGATAGAAATAACTAAAGACCAATAAATCATGTCAAATATTATGCGCAACTCGTATAAGCTGTTCGTTGGCAACCTACCATGGACCGTTGGCCAAAAGGAGCTGCAATCGTACTTCTCCAAATTTGGGCATGTGAACTCTACCTCAGTGATTTACGATAAGCTGCAGGGATTCTCCAAGGGATATGGCTTTGTGATGTTTAGCAATCGCGATGCCTTCAATAGTGCTTCCAATCAAAATGTACACTTTCTGGAGGGTCGCGTACTCAACGTGCAACCGGCGAACTCTTAGTATAGCTATGCAGACTAGTAGCATTTAATATTGAAATAAAAACCTAAAGCAAGATTTAATTTATCGATGTTTAATTTTATTCAAGGTGTGTACAAAGGGATTAACAGTAAAATCTCAAATTTTTCAACACAATAGTATATTTTTATGCCATCATCCTTACAGCGTAGTCAAAGCTCGTCAACTTGTTTTCATTTGCTCAGGTACTTTTCGTAGTTTCTGCCGACCACATCTTTAACGTTCTTGTAGCCCTTTTCCTTAAGAATGTCCGACAGTTCCGATTTAATGTGCTGTACAATCAACGGGCCATGATATATAAAAGCAGTGTAGAACTGAAGATACGACGCTCCAGCTTCCAACTTCTCAAATGCATCCTGGCCCGAGGCGATGCCACCCACACCTATGATCGGAATTTCGCCACGCGTATGATAGTACATATCTGCGATGAGTTGAGTGGATTTGGGACGCAAAGGAGCGCCACTCAATCCACCTTTTTCACAGGCCAGCCTCGAATCCCTCAGATTTTCTCGCGCCACAGTCGTATTCGAAACAATCAAACCGTCAACACGACAGTTTTTCTTGTTAATCACGCTGGCTATGTCCTTAATTTCTTGTTTGCTCAAATCGGGCGAAAGCTTCAGCAATACTGGCACGTTCGAGTTGATGGGCAGCGTATTGCGTGCCGCCATCACCCCAGTTAGCAGTTTTTCCAAGTCTTTCTTGCTCTGCAACTCGCGCAGTCCCGGCGTATTAGGGCTACTCACGTTCACCACTAAATAGTCGGCAATAGGCCCAAACAATTGTACACCCTGTACATAATCCTCCAGCGCTGAGACGGACGTTTTATTTTTTCCTAGATTCACGCCCACCACGCCATCGAACTCACTGTTTTGCTTAAGTGCATACAAACGTTCATAGACGGCTCTGTGTCCGTCACTGTTAAAGCCGTAGCGGTTGATGATGGCCTCGTCGTTGAACAGCTGAAAAACGCGCGGCGACGGATTTCCAGGTTGCGGTCTTGGTGTCACCGATCCCACCTCTACGAAGCCGAAGCCCAACTTGTCCAAACCCTCAACAGCTTCCCCATGCTTATCAAAGCCGGCCGCAATGCCGATGGGATTCGAAATTTGATGATTAAAGAATTTTGTGCTCTGGCAATAGGAAATTATAATTCAAATAAACCGAAAATAGCATTGTATGTCCATTGTACACTTACCAGATTATGCTCATCGGGCACCTTTGCCGCTGGAAATATTTTATACTTGCAGGCCTGCAAGGCCAGATTGTGGCTCATCTCTGCGGGCAACATGCGGATGGCTGGCATGGCTATTTCTCGATAAAACTTCTCATTTCCCTTGTATATGCAGAAACCTGAGAAGAAAATGCCCGCGCCACCTGTCACCAAGAACAAGGATTTCATTTTGTTCTAAGGATATGTTCGAAAGAATTACACGATATTAATTTAAATTCCAGTCTAAGTTTAGTCGAAATGTTTTTCTTATTTCTCAATGTCAATATGATAAGTTCCCTACTTACTGTTTGTTTGGCAGCAACTCTCGTCGTCATGTTCTGATGTCATGCACAATTTCAAAAACAGTTAAAAAGGAAGCTTATTTCGCGCTGTTACTCTGAATTATTTACCATCGAATGCAAGAAAAATCTGCAAAAACAGAAGAGAGTGCAAACGTCAGAATGAAAACATCACATCAGCTGATTTTGTTTTTGCTATGTGAGTTTGCGCTGAAATTAGAAAAGTTCGTGGAGGAAAAGGCACTACGTTACCAATGAATCCGGTTTAGCAGCATAAACAAAAACGAATCAACATTTTAAAGTTAAGATAAGAAAGGTAATCTCATTCAGAGTGCAAAGGTCTACAAGTGCGGAATTTAAGGTTAGGTTTAAGTACATACCATTCTTCCAAGGAATCGCTTAACCCGCTGCACCTAAATGGAAACAGAACTGGTACCCGCCATTCTACATGCAACTCCGACGAGTACAATGCCTGGCCAACAACCAACATATAATTTCGTGAATTCACTTGTGGTAAGCTCATGCTTTCTAATCAGAGTTAAGAGGCCCACGTTTACGTACTGAAGTATTGCGTATATCTCAGGCAGGTGGTGTAGCGGGTGTTGTCGTGGACTTAGCCCTTTTCCCCATAGACACCGTAAAGACGCGTTTGCAAAGTGAGCTGGGCTTCTGGCGAGCCGGCGGGTTTCGTGGCATCTACAAGGGTTTGGCGCCAGCTGCCGCCGGCAGTGCTCCCACAGCGGCACTGTTCTTCTGCACTTATGAGGGTTTCAAGAAGTACCTGAGCGCGATAAGCGGCACAACAAATTCCCCTTACGTGCATATGGCATCGGCTTCATGTGCAGAAGTGGTAAAGTTTGGGTTTCTCATACATTTCAGAATCAGCATTTAAGACTATTTTCCTTATTACTTGTAGTTAGCTTGTCTTATACGCGTGCCCGTTGAAATCGCTAAGCAACGACGCCAAACTCTGTTGGGCAGCTCACAGCAATTTACTGCCTTGCAAATTCTCTGGAATGCCTACAAGACTGAGGGCGTCCGCCGCGGCCTCTACCGGGGGTATGGCTCTACAATTATGCGAGAAATACCCTTCAGTCTAATACAATTTCCACTGTGGGAGTACTTCAAAACGCAATGGACACCAGTAACTGGCTACGAGTCGACACCGTTCACAGTGGCTTTATGTGGCGCAGTAGCCGGCGGCATCTCGGCTGGTATCACTACACCGTTAGATGTAGTTAAGACACGCGTTATGCTGGCAAGACGTGATGTGGGCAGCAGCAAAAAGTTACGGGCTCGGCAAGTGCTTGGTTCCATATATCGGGAGCGAGGCATAGTTGGGTAGGACAAAATGCTTGAACAATCTTTCTCTTCATTCTGTGTTAACTTTTTTTCTTCCAGTTTATTTGCCGGATTCGTGCCCCGTGTGCTATGGATAACGCTGGGTGGTGCCTTCTTCTTCGGATTTTACGATCTGACCTCACGCTTTTTGAGCGCGAACACAGAAGCAACAGATGTAGCTAAATTTTAAAGAAGTTTTTTCGATTTTTGGTTTTATTAGGTTTGTAGCTTTTATGCAATAACAGAAAAGTTAAACTAAAACTAACTTTGGCTTTTGTGGTGCGTTTGTGTGCTTTCAAGACAATAGGAAGGCATTTCGAATACTGGTACGTTTTCGCTGCTTTCTTATATTTACGTGCTACTGATGGAAGTGCACTTATGGCGCATTTGTGTATCTGGTTATTTTGAAGTGCTCGAATGCGCTTTAGAAATATGTAAATGCAAGGGCAATTGGTGCTAAGCGCTTATTAAATTGGCAGCTTAAGTATAAAGCTCTCTCCTGTTCGCAGCCACTGGGGAAGCTGGCGATGTCTGATACCTTTCATAACGCTTGAGGAGTAAACCAAAACTCAGTAATGCAAAGCAATAATTATACACTGCAAACACTTTTCACTTACATTGTCTATTTGCAGTTTGCCTTTGAGTAAGTATTCCGTGGGATCATCACAGTCGTAGTCGTCCACATCGGCTTGCTCCAGCGGCGAATCAGAATCATCCTCCAACTGTCCGAAGTTACGAGCCAGTTTGCGCTTGCAATATACGCGAGCCAAGCGGCGACGACGCGCCATCATATAAACCTAAAAATGGTCGCATATTAGCTTATTTATCGTTGGTTACCAACCCAACAGCAAACCACATACGACAGCCGACAAAAGTAAAATAGCCAGCAGCACAGCCAGTGGAATAAGAATAAATCTCAAGCTGCCATTCTCTACAATATCTGGAGCAAAAGTTGTGGAATTGGAATCTTCACTACTAGTGGACGTGCTAATGAAAATGCCGTTGCTCGTTTTGTTGCTGTTTTCCGCGTTTTCCAGCATTTGCGCTTGCTTGCCGACATTGACACCTGAAGTCATATTCCTTATTGCCAATTTCCGTATTTTTGTATCGTTTTCAATATTTAATCCACAGCCAGCACTAAAAATCAAAAGCGGCCCAGTTTTGGTTTATTTACAACTCCAGTTGACATTTGCAGAAGTGCTGCACTCTTTTAGTGGAGAAGTTGCTGTCAAACAAAGCTGTCTTGGCTGTCGACAATTGAAAGAGATATTTTAAGAACATATAAAAAAAATTCCAGCTGGCAATGCCATTACATAGCGTAATTGGCGTGTTTGGGAAGTCGTCAACTTGAGTTTTGAAATAACATGGAATAAAATTATTTAAATTCGCTGAAAGCCGTCATCCGAAAACATTTTCCCAGTGTTTGCTGACAAAAGCCATACCAAAACAAACAAAAAATGGAAACGCCAGAAGCGATGGAGGATTTAAGGGTATTCTGCCGTGTCTGTCTCCAGTTGCCAGAGGACTCTCAGTTACTGGACCTGAGCCTTATTTACGACGAAGAGGAGCAGCTCAGTTACCATGATTGCTTTACGATTTGCACGCGCATAGATCTAGCGGAGAGCGAGGAACTGCCTCACAATCTGTGCAAATCATGTGGATTGGAACTCCAAATGGCATATGACTTCAAGAAGAAAGTGGATATATCGAAGGCGTTTCTCCAGCATTTCCTAATGCAACAGGAGTCGTTAATAGCAGCAGAGGACGATGCCGAAGAAGAAGTAACAGAAATGTCTTCTGTACTCGTTAAAGACGAAGAGCTGGAAATGCCGCTAGCCGAACTGGAAACATCACCAGCAACCGAAGCGGGTATGACCGAAGAAAATTTGGATGCGTCGACAATTGAATGCAGTGACGAGTTGGAGGAGCATCTGGATTTCGATGAGGA
The DNA here is from genome assembly GCA_963457695.1 of Neria commutata. NCBI lineage: Eukaryota > Metazoa > Arthropoda > Insecta > Diptera > Micropezidae > Neria > Neria commutata. The sequence continues at coordinate 60,940,881 of OY735245.1, forward strand.
ATACCGTGCTATAGAGGAATTGGACGATGAAGGTGAATATAGAATATGCTCTTTCAAGCCAAAACTTTATAAATTATATTGATAAGAAAGTTTATTTTAACTTTAAATATTTACTGCCAAGAGAAATTTACCCATAAAGTTTATAAAACTGTAATGTTTCCACATTTGTTTGAGCATAATATTCCAAATTCGAAGTACAAGCTTTAAAGTTAAAATAAGACTACGACTCTAGTAAATTATTTCCATTTGAAATTCATATTTTGTTTGATATGCTAATACAGATGCGGAAACAGTACAAATTAAAATCGATACCAAATCCGAGGGCGAGTCCGAGTATGTAATCGAAGCATTGGCATTGAATGCAGAAGAGTTAGTTGAGCAACAATTGCTATGCAATATGAAATCGAACTCAAGTTGTAGTAGTGCCATTACGGAATCATCATGGCACCATGCTGTGGGGACTGTAGCCAGCAAATCGCATTTGCCTGTGGAATCAGCGGAAGAGCGTTTTGTGTATTATTCCGATGATGTTGTGGAGGAGGAGGAACCAGAAGAAGAACCGGTACAAGAACCGGAGCCGACAGTGGCAATGGCAATGGAGCCTATATGCAGTAGTACCATTAGTTCGAATGTTATAGCTGAAGATGGGACGCCCCGCAAACGCTACAGCGGTAAATTCAGTTGTGGTTATTGTAAGAAGCTCTTTCCGAATCATTCGCGCATGATTATACACCGCCGTTCGCACGAGGCAGACCGTCCGAAATTTCCTTGTCCGCAATGCGCGCGCATATACGCCACCAAACAGGCAATGGAAGTGCACTTGCGCACGGTGCACACGAAAACTGCCGGCTATGCCTGCCCAATTTGCAACAAGATCTACGTCATCAAAAAAGGCCTGGAGGTACACATGCGCTATCACACCGGCACCTTCCCGTATGTTTGCGATTTATGCGGCAAAAAGTTCGCACAAATGTGTCACCTAAAAACACACAAAAACGTGAAGCACAATAGCGTGCGTTACTGCTGTGAGCATCCGAATTGTGGAAAGTTCTTCACTTCCTCTGCCTCGCTGCGGAATCACGAGTTCTCGCATGGCGATATGCCGTTCGAATGTGAGTTCTGCAAGCGCGGCTACCCAGCCAAGGCCAAGTGAGTTGGAAACGCTTTAATGTAAATGCCTACAGATACTTTGACACTTGCTTCCTTTTCAGATTAAAAGTACATATACGTCGCAAGCATGGCAAGGAAATGACATTGGAGCAGTTGGAGGAAATGCGCAAGTTTCATGTCATACGTGCTAAGCTGAATTTAATCAAAGTGGTTGAGTGTGAAGATTAGCGTGTGTGCTTCCAAGTTGAACTTAACATTATTTGAGCACGAAATTACTGAAAAAGGCTCTAGATTTTTACAAGTTGTAACATATCAATAAATTTAATTTTACGTTCATAAATGAGTATATTTTTGTTATTTTGTGAAAAATATGACAAGCACACACAAGTTAATGTGAGAAAGCTAGGCCTAAGCCTCGTTCGCGGGCGGTTGTGCCAGTTATTTATTTTTTAAATGAGTATTACATATACATATACGATTTTTTCAGAGCTTTTGTTGCTAACTATATTTCAATAAGGTTTAGAATATCATAAAAAAGTACATATATGAAATATTCTAATGTAAATTTTGCAGAGGTAAACTGGAAAACTGAATTTCTGCAGAAGGATGTAAGGGGCGAATGTATTAGCGTGCACTCGAGCACTGAGGATTTAGAAATGGAGTATGGTTTAGAATCAGCAGATGTGGACGAAGGAGAAACACGTACACGAAAATCAAGCAGATCCGACCACAATCCCGACACAGAAGCTGTTTTAGAAGACAACAAAGAAACTGGTGCTAAAAGTAAGCCCACAAACGCACGAGCGAAACGCACACGCAACAGCGCTGTACCTGGTGATGCACCCGCGACCATCACGTGCGATCAGTGCGGCCACTTGTGTGGGTCACGGACGCTGCTCGCCTCACATCGCCATCGGAAACATCGACTGAAAACGAGCGCATTCCACTGTGAGAAGTGCGGCAAGCAATTCGATACGCACAAGAAGCTTGAGCAACACAAGAAGCGACCCACGTGCAATGTCTATCCCGAGTTCGTGTGCGAGTACTGCAGCAAGAAATGCATCGGCCTCTCCAACTACAACATACATTTGCGCTTCCACAAGAAGCAGTATCCGTACGTGTGCCATCTATGTGCCAAGAGCTTCATGCTTGCTTCCCACCTCAATTGCCACGTGAAGACGAAGCACGAGAACCAGCGCTACATATGCGAGAAACCCGGCTGCGGCAAGATGTTCCAGACCAGTCACTCGCTGAAGATGCACGCCTACGTGCATGCAGAGACTATGCCTTACAAGTGCGAATACTGCACGCGCATGTACCCCACCAAGGGCCGGTAAGCAGACGACTCTCGGAATGGCAATTTCCGTTTCCAGCTTTTGTACCATGCATTTTGATACATTTGCAGCTTACGCTGGCATATCACTAGATCGCACGGCATAAAGCACACGCTGGAGGACCTAGATCGCATGTTGGTGGCTAAAAAGATCTCCGTTAAAGCGGAAATGAAGACTGCATCTAGCTATGTAGCTGACAAAGTAACTGTTTTGGAAATGTAGATGCAAATTGCGAATGAAGGCGATTGCCGCAATTGGCCCGCTAGCAAAAGAAACGACAAGCAACACAATTTAAAATTTTATTCACATTATTTCTTTATCACATTCACTAAAATGCTTCAATATTCATAGGTGGGGTGGTATGTGTGTGTAAGGTGAGGCCTCCTGCTGGATAAATGCCAGGCTACAGGACTTACAACAGTATACAATTCCTGCTTATAGACGAATACATACCTAAAATTTTATTAAAATATGCTTAACAAGGATTTTTTCAAAAATAAATGCATGTTTGTATGCGTATGCCAATTCCCTGCATTTGCACTGAGGTTGCTTGTGTATGCGCTTCCAGTTGCGTCGCCATTAGAAGCTATTTTGCTGTGTTGTCGTCAGCGGTATGGCTTTGCCGGAGAATTCATCGCCGGGATTCGAGGAAGCAGTGGCCGTGCCAATTGTGGTGGTGGCCATGCCATTGCTGGGTTCGGCTCGCCGACGCGCTGTTATCTTCTTCCAGCCACGCAGCAATATTTGATTGCGATACTTTGGCGTGGTGAAGGTGTAGAGCAGCGGATTGACCGCCGAGTTCAGCGGCAAAATGAAAACCACCAGCCAAGCATAAATATCATCTGGAAGAGAAGAATATACATTGCTCTCTATGGCACTATTCAATTGAAGAGAACAATCTTATTTGTATATTTTTATTTTATAGCACCACCTGCAACGCAAGTTTGCACCAATGATGGAATTTTATAAATGTATTCCTAAAGTAGAGCTAAAAATAAACTAAAATACTGTTCAGTCGTTTTTTCGATCAAATTGTTTACGTTATTTAGGAGCATTCGAACTATTGAATTGTTGTTGAGACCAATAGATAATTTTTGTAAAAAACCAAGACTAATCAACTAAAGTAACAACCAAATGATATTACACTCTACTGTAAGAGGTAAGTAAAAAGTTGTGATGTCTTGGAAAATATCTGATTATTCTAGTATCTATTTTGTTGTTGCCTGTTGTAGCGTCTAAAGGCTCACCTGATATATTATAATTGAAGAAGACCCAAATTTTGACCGCAATGATCGGAGCCCAGCACAGCATGTCGGTGAGTACGATGAAGAAGAAGCGCACCGCAAACTCGCAATCGAGCAGCGAAAGGGGCGTGGCCTTGCGCGTGCGCCAAATGGAAATCAGCAGTGCCGTGTAGAGCAGTGCAATCATAAGCAGCAGAAAGAGATTCACGCCAAGGAACATGAAGGCCGAGTACTGCCAGCCAAGCGGGTAGGGCTCCTGCACGTGTAGCGGGAAGCAAGTGCCCGAGTAGGTGCCATAGAACTTGGTGCTCGAGCGCCAGAGTATGACGGGTGCTATGGCAATGCCTATGCCCAGCAGCCAAATGGCCAGCAGCGCAATGAAGATGTTGCGCAGACCGATGCGCAAATGGCCGCGGAAGGGGTCGGCAATTAGCAGAAAACGCTCCAGCGACATGAAGGCCAGTATGAGCATGGACACCTCGGAGGAGGTGACTGCAAGCACGCCCACCGCTGCGCACTGCCACGAGCTGATCCAGTCCAGCGCCACTCTGTAGAGAGAAGTTGCACATGTAGCTGCAGCCGCAACTGGCAAGAAGTGGCTTACTCACTTGTAATACTCGTTGCGGTAGCGATAGTCCTGCGCGCCGATTGTTAGCAGATAGAAGCCCATCAATATGTCTGCAAGCGCCAGATTGCGTATGACCATGGTGACGGCGACGTTCTCATCCCGGTACATGAAGCGGCCCCACAGCACCATCACGTTGCCTACCAGCGTAATAGCGGCCATAATCCATGCGGAGTAGCGCAGCACGGGCTTGCTGAGCAGATCGTGGAACGAAGAGACGCCGTCGGTGTTGGGCTTGCACATGCGCACGTGCGGCGTCATCGAGCAGAAATAGAAGCGGTCGAAGATGATGTACTTCAGATTGGGCATGGCGCTAATGGCTCCGAAGTCGATGCGCTCGAAGCGTATGCCTGTGAGATTCAGGTATGAGACGTTTAGTGGCAGCAGTAGGTCGCCATCGATGGGGAGCGGCGTGTACGCCAACGAGCTGCAAGTGTGTGTGAGGATGAGAAAAAAAAGCATATTTTAGTTTCAAAAATGTGTCGATAAAGGTTCGCCAAGCGGAGAATCCATCTCTCATGCGCAGGCGGCGGCAAACTTACAGCGCATCCAGTCGGCTGCTGCGGGCAAATGCGTCTCCGTTGAGCTGCTTGATAGGATTTCTCATGAGTCGGCTGCGAAATACAAGCAAAATGCGCTTTGTTTGGAATGACTAAAGCGGGAGCACAACTATTGAAATGCCAAAAGTGTAATCAAAATGCGCTGACTTGCAGCTTTTGAAGAACATACTTCAGTTAATAAGTTCTTGGAAGCCGGAAGCATGTGTAAGTGTGTTTTTTGAAGGGACGATTATAGATTTATGACCAACAGCAAGCTGCCAGCTCATTGTTTAAGTTGAGAAAATTATAAAGGAACGGGGATTGGTATTTCCAAGCAGAAAAGAGGAGGCACCTGGGGCGAAGCTTTGCGACAGGCCAACACCCGATAATGGATTCTTCTACAATAAGAGATGAAAAGGGACATGCGGCGTATGATATACATATGTACATATGTATGTATATTTGACATAAACAAATTAGAGTTATTAGTTACTAAAATACTTAGTTTATTGAATTCTCAAATAATTTCAATAAAAATTTTGAATAGAATTTAATAAAATTCGAATCGATCATCGTTGTGTAACAAAATAATGAAAAATTGGTCAATTCTAATTGATAAACTTCTTTTAATTTTTAATCAAAGTTAATGAACTGATTTTAGTCAAGTCAATTTGTTCCAACTCCGTAAATCTTTTGATTGCAGTTGTTTTTGACAAAAGATTGATAGACTTTAGAATTGGTTCGTGAAGGCCATTTTTAGCGTAGGCAAACATCAAAAAACTTTACAGCCGGAATTTGAAATGACAGCTAACATCAGCAGTTTTATGCCTTTTGACTTGAGACTTTCACACACAAGCACACACACAGACGCTGATAGTCATAGACACACACTATTGGGCCTATAAATCAATGCTTTTCAATTTACTTGCCAAACAAACGCAATAAATCACTACATTAGCATAAATATGCCAACACGACGTATGAGTGATATGCATTTCGTTGCTCTCTAATGTTGCGCATACGACGGCGAGTGCCGCAGCGAACGCTCAACTTGACATATTTACAACTTTTGTCAACAGAATAATAAATGACAATACACTAACATAGAATGTGTGTGTCTATGCGTTGCTCTGTGAGTGTGTGTGAGTGCTTACATTTGGGTAGCCACTTACAGCCGCAGCAACTTTTTTAATAAATATTGCTTACAATATTTTTTTAATAAAGCTACTACTACACAGCTCAGCAGAGAGTGGATAGCTCATGAAAAGGGAGACGGCTGCAAATGTTTACTTGATAAGCCGACGGCGTGTTCAGATGACTGTTTGCCGTATGCAAGCTGATTAAGCATTGTCCATTTCAATATTATCGTCCTTGCCGTTATCATCAGCATCGGCAACAGCGACGCAAATATATTAGCAATGCTGCTGGCCGCTGCAACAGTTGTCTATGGCTCGCCCTTACATCAATGCTTGTTGATATTTTTGTTGTTGTTTCGTGACATTTTATATCGCCTTTTTATTCTATTTACATAGTTTACTTTTTCTCTCTTTAGCTGCGCCTTTTTTTATTTCACAGCAGCACAAAATAAGGACAAACACTCTCGTGAGCAAATAAAAATGCAAATAACTTGTGTTTTATTTTGAAACAAAAATCATCACTAGTTCGAGTGAAAAAAACAATAAAAGATTAAATCCACAATAGTGAAAGGAGTGGCAGTCATGCAGGCATATAGTAAAAAAAAGGAAAATAAGAAGCTTATTTTATTTGTAATTCCGCTTAGAAAATTGATTTTATAGCACTCGAAAAAATTTGTAGACTGAAATAATTTTAAACTTCTTGCGATGAATTGGCAAATCTCCGAAAATATTCTTTGCCATTAAAAGCTGCTAAATTCATTCGTATACGGTTATTTGTAGGTCCCGTTAATTTGTGCAAAATATAACAAGTACACACAAGATAATGCAAGAAAGCTAGTTCTAAGCCCTCTGTTATTATTTTTATTATGTTTAATATTGTTCCATATTCGAAGACGAAAAAAAGTTCGCCCACGAACTTCAAGCTGGGAAAAAAACTAAGTTCTCTAAACAACATTTTTTCAATACCAACAACCACAATTTAAATTAAGACTTCAAATAAAGGTTTTCAAGATTTCATTAAAGAGATCTCATGATTGTTTGAACATCTGCTTTAATGTTTCAGCTTCTCAGCGCGTCTGCCCTGCCTTAGTTATTCCAGATTGCACTTGCACTTGAAAGACTTGCAGCCTTTGGCTGTTGAGATTCGAGATGTAGGTGTTTCCCAGCGGACTACCGCAACTGCTCACGCACAGTTCGCTTTTCATATGTGGCTGCACTAACACAAACACAAATCGAAGACTGGCCAGCAGTTGCTGCACTTGCATAAAAAGAAAATATGTACAGCCTTTTGAGTGACAGCGGGTCAACATCGGTTTGCTTTGATGTGCTTTGCTCCTGCCGCTCTGCGCCGTTTAAATGTTTATCATATGGGAATCATATGGAGCAAATCCTTTGATACGAACAAATACGCTTACATGCAAATTCGAAGCGGGCGTGTTGTGAATTCATTATGAGGGCGACGAGATGAATGCCGCTTCAGGAGCTTTGGGACGTCGAGTGCAAAGCACAATTGGTATCAAGTCCAGCTGCTGCTGATAAAGAGTGTGCATATCAGCAGCAGTTGCTACAATAACAGCAGCATGCATGCATATAATTTAGTAGCTTGTGTTGTTGTTCTTGCCACAGAGAGCATATTAATGCGTATGCCAGAACAAATCTTGACATGTCCATCGTCTTTTGGTTCCATGCAGCTTCCCCCTTCCTCTAGCTTCATTTTGCAAGAGATTCGGTGGACGAAAAGTAGCAGCATTTTTGTATCTTACTACCAAATGCGCAGCGTGTGTATTAAAATGAAGATGAATAGCTGTCGAGAGCAGCCAAATAATAGATGAAACGAACGAAAAGGAGGCAATGCAAGAAATAAAAAATGTCTACCAAAACTTTTGGCAGAGATTTGTTGACGCATCTTTAGTTGTGCCGTTGATTAAAGCTGTTATTTGTTGTTTTTTCCATTTTGCTCTGGTAGGCTTTTGTCGTTAACTCTGTCGGTAGGAAGTGATTTGTGGGCGCGGTAAACATTTGATGGGCGCCAGTCAAGCTGAAACCACATGCCGTTGCTTGAATTTAGTGCCAGGCCATAAACTAGCGAAGCAGCGAAGGGTTAAAGGTGCCTAGCTCAAAACTTTTTTATGGGCTCATGCGCCAATATGTGAGGGGAGAACGCTGACTATGCAAATTCTTTTGGTCTTTAAACATTTTTTGCAGACATTTTTGGCTACAACTTTTTGTTGGAAAAGCAGCGCTCCAAAAATTAATCGAGCGTACTGCAATTTTTTACGTTAAATTTCATCTCACTTAATTTCATAATCAGCCGCAGTGAAACTTGGCAGATTTGCCAGAGCTTGCGTTGGTATTTCAATAGTAGTGGTCGCACGAACTACGACTTGGCCGCGCGTTGCGCTGAATTACTCAAAAAAGTCCGCGCCGCCAAATGTAAAATATGCAAATTACCTGCATTAACTTCTGCCTGCCTCTACGCCAGCAATTTGCTTTGCGCTAAATTAAAAGAAAATTAATTGCTTAAGCCTGCTGTTAAGAGTGCTCCCTGCTGTACTCACACCCTCTCTCCGCTCTCTTTAACCTTTCCGCCTCGACGTAGTTGTTTTAGTTGCACAGTTACGAGAATGTTATGATTTATGAATTCAAGCTAGAATTCAGTTTGGAGTAAAAACAAGAGCGCAAAATCTAACTTCTTTCTTTAAAAGGTTTTAACTTAAAAGCTTGTGAAGCTTTTGCAGTTGTTAAGCAGCTATTCATAAGCTTCAACTGTTATAAAGCACAAGTATTGCTGGCTTAATCAAATGCAAGCAGAATTGCTTCAATTCAATTTCAATTTATTTAGATACATAATGTTGACAAATAAGAATTATTACATCTTTTGAGAGCCCAAAGAGAATAAGAGAAAATATATAACAACAACAACCAAGATGGTATAAACAAAATAAAGAGAAATAGACTAATTATAATATAATTCTTACGAGCTACAAATTTTAAGTATTACAGTAGTTCAACATATTAAGGACTTCATTTAATAATTTAGAGAATTTAGCTGGAACAGAAATATGAAAAAGAAAATATTTGAGAAGGGGAAGGAACAGAGTAGCGAGAGAAAGAGAGAGAAAGAAACCAAATAAGCATACAATTATTTTAAAAATTTTACAAATTGCACAAAACGAGCAAAGATTTTTACATGAGCACGTGGGTTAAAACAACACAAACTGCCAAGTGCTGACGCAAATTTGGTAATTAACATAATTTGTAGCGTAAGAAGAAATTCAATATTTATAAATTGCTTATAAAATTTGCTCGGCTGCTGCGGTAGCGTCGAAAGTAGGCTTAAATGGCCTCGTTTTGTTGGTTAATAAATAAAGAGCTCGTGCAGGGCTGCAAGTACAGCGCGTAAGTGCGTAATACAACTACACGCATACACTCACACGCACACGCACACACACAATGCAATGTAGTGTGTACTTTATGTTCAGCGGTGTATTTGCTGGTGTGTGTGTGTGTGTGTGTGTGTGTGTATGTGTGCCTGTGTATTTGTATATTTTGCCCAATTTATGCCATCAACACAAAAGCGCCGCAAAATGCGCCAAAAGCAACAACTAGAGCAGCAGCAGCAGCAACAACAACAACAACATATTTCGTTCAAATGACAAAATGACACGTTTCATTGAATCCAGACGCAGCAGCTAGCAAGTAAGCAAGCAAGCAAGCACCATTTGCCCATTGCCACGTTGCCGTGTTTGCATTGCAAGCCGCTCTCGGCCTGCTGTTACAGGCGGCCGGTAATCCTCGCCCAGCAGCACCAAGTGCGTGGCCAAAAAGTGTGCTACACATTTAAAGTTGTGCTTTGCTTTAATTTTATTTTCGTTTTTTTCTCGAGCGCTGGGATGTGGGTGGTTGGGCAGCTTATGCGCACAACAATAAAATGGCAAACAAAATGCGCGCCTGCTGCGCAACGATTTTGCTGCTGATGCAGACGTATGACTGTTGCCAATTAAGGTGCAGCCGCATTAAAACTGTAGTAAAAACCCAAAACTGCTTAACTCTGATTTCGATATTTTGCAAGCGAGCACTTTTGAGGTTTAATTAAAAATTAAATTGTGCGTTGAATCGAAATAAACGAAAAGTTCCTTGGCTGCGACTAACTGAAAAATCATGCCATCAAATGATATCATAAGCGAAGAAGCTCATAGTTAGAGCACGAGCGAAGCAGTAGTTTCGGCCGATACCGATACCAACTTCGGCCTATTTTTTACTGTTCGGCCGAGACCGAACCTTTCATAAATTCGAAGAAAAAAAGAGAGAAAAAAAAAATTTTAGTGAAAAAAATTCATAGTTTAAGACTAAAATGCATTTTATTATAAAAAACCATTCATTTGAGGTATAAGTATCTATATTAAACATCTGATTTATGAATAATCTATAAAAAGTATTATTAAAAATTTAAATTTCTTTTAAAACTACACGAGTTTTTTCTCAACAGGTCGTCTAAATAACCGGCCTTTTAGTAGCCGAGACCGAACCCAAACTTTTTGGCTGTTCGTTACCGTTCGAAACCGACACCGAGCGTTCGGTCGGGCTCTACTCATAGTGCTGTTCTTATTAAAAATTAAACGCTTAATATTGATCGTCACTTTGTTGTTTGGTTGCAATAATCGTTAATCGTTTTTATAAATATACATTTAAATGACTTCTGCCCACATTTTATGCAAGCGTAATCCTTTTCGCCATGCACGCGATTTTTTTCAAGTCTAGACTTGGCATTAATTTTGAAGCGTATGCGCGATATGCAATTTGAAAGTGTATAGCGTACGCCGCGGGACATCAGCATCACGCTTAAATCGCTATTTCAAAAGCGAAACAGAATACCAAAAACAAAAGACAAAAAACAAACACGAAGGCGTAAAAATTGTCATAAATAACAGCAGCGAAGCATATAATTTACGGCATCATTTCATTAACAACAAATACAACAACAACAACAAGAGGAAAGCAAAAATCAAATAAAAAACAAATCGCCGCATTTTCATCGAAAAACGCTTGCTCACATGCAAATCATATATCTTACATTGGCATTGATTTAAAGCGCACAAATTACAACACTAAAACAAGCAAGCCAATATTTTGGCATAGCTGAGCTGTTGTTGCCTGCCTCCAAGCAGCAAGCTACTGCTGCTGCGCTTTATTTAGCTTTGATAGCGCAGCGGCAATATAAATCAGCGTTTACGATTTCGCACAGGAAGCGCATCATTCATTAAAAAGAACTTGCCGCTGGCGGCGGCGACTATTGGTTTCCACACTTTGATAGCGCCGCCACTCCTCAGCGCTGCTCCTGGTTGAAGTAGCGGCAAAGTCAGACACATAAACTGTTAAATGCGTGAAAGCGAACAGCTGATGCTGTTTATTTTATACAATGCAGCAGCATTTCCCTTTAAGATCTTGCATGTGTATGTGTGTGTGCGTGTATACGTGAGTGCGTTTGTGTTTATTGGCCAAGCTGCAGATAATGGCTTTGATGCGACTGAGTGAGATTGCATGCACTTGTCTGCTCAATCAACGAATATGCACATACACACACACACACACACAAGCGCACATACACATGAACACACTTTCACTTTACTTTCACTACACTTTCACTTTGCTTTGTGCTAGTTTTCCGTTGGCGTTTGTTGTTCTTCCGACTTGAAGTTGCACTCGCCAATTCACACATACATAAACGACGTTATGCATGTGCATGTCTGTGTGCAGTTTAATACACTCACTGCTTTCTTTTTCACTTTTACTGCAATATAAAATAAATATTAACTTCACATTGCTTCACTTCATACGTAAAGATAAACTTTTTCGCTGTTTTCACTGCGAGATACTCAGAATGCATAATTTTCGCTGCATTTAAGCAGAGTAGCAAAAAATCGTAAAAGCACTTCAACAGCAAATTTGCAATTTTCAAGTGTATTATAGTGATTTTCCAGTAGTTTAAGCATTTGTAATAATTTTTTCTAAAATTTGAATATTTACTCTATACTGCACTTGATTTTACTGTGCACAGTGCGACGAGAAGAGACGAGCTGAGCTCCGTTCTTCTAAATGCAGCCAACAGCTTTCACATACAGTGGAACTATCAGCCGATTTGTTTGAAATTACAGAAGTCAGGGTTTATGAAATATATGGCATATTTGTGCGCACTTACATGTCTCGTATGTTGGTTAAGCCCCAAAAAGCCTTCGGATGTATGTGAGTGATGAGATTGCCCGTCAAGTCGCTGTGGCATGAGGCATGTATGCGATGAAAAATGCAAAACGATTTTTTTTAAATGTGTTTTCATAATAGTTAACTTGGTTTGTAATAAAAATAATAATTATAATATTTTTTTGTTCATAATTTTTAATAGGAAGCTCGTTTATTTATTTCAGCCTATGGGACCCTAAACCCAAAACAAGAAATGAATTTAGGCAGGTCACAAAATTCGAAAAAGCTGCTTTAAAATATTGCATACACTTTTAGGTCCTTCTATATTTTCGTAATTTAAAGAAGAGTATTAAAAAATGGAAAGTGCATCACAGAAACTTCCGTCTAATCCTAGTTGGCGACAACTGAACTATGAGCAGTACAAGCTCCTTGCCAACATTGACATAATCAGCCGCATCAACATTCAGCTGCTTCGCTGGCTAGGATATGGACGAAGAAGCTCCAGCGGAAGAGGTATTGAAGACGGCGGGGCAGGCTGTGCTTCTGATGCAAATACCAAGCAGAGAAGGCACTGGCAACGCTAGGCATAACCAGCTGGATTACTTGGCAGATTTTTACTTTAGAGAATTGAGGCAAAATTTTAGAAATAATTTCCAGCATTTTTCAGCTACTTTTAATGCAAATGTTCTTTTTTAAACGTTCAACTTTTGCTCTCTTACTATTTTACCAACAAAAAATTGCTGGTTGCTTTGTAATTTATTTGCTTGCCATAGAAGCTTTCAAGTGGACCACAAATGGCTGCAAGACCCGAAAATTCTCAGCAAAGGTCACACCCCGCTTGCACTATCTCTGCTGACCGCTTACAGGGCAAAAGCAACAGCCACTACTACACTACTATGCGAAATTAATAGCAATAATTTAATATGGGCTCATAGGATCCAACGGTTCCACCCACACGCACACACATTCACACATGCACACTTGCCACCTAACATTAAGGTGACAAATTCATGGCCATTGTGTGTCTTATTTGACAAAAATAATGTTATCAATTCTGTGCCGTAGGCCAGAAAACACACGCCACACACACACGCCGCCTAGCAGCCAGAGGCTTGGAGCTGCCCGCAGAAAGCTGTTGATTTGCATTTTTATTGTTTTTGCTTTTCTGATTTTTTACTTATGCGTCTGACAAAATTGACTCGGCACGCGCATAAAAATGCCAATTGAATTAAATAACGATAACAATGTATTTATGTATTCGAGCGCGCTGCGTAGGCCTCGGCGGAAATCGTTGTGTATGCGATGGCCTGAGAGCTTATGGGAAATCAGGCAAATGTAGGCATTCTGCTTGTATATTGTATATGGCAAAATAGCAACCAAGTGACGTGTGACAATGGGATTTTTAATATATATCGAGCTATGAGCGTATAGTGTGGCGTATGAGCGACTGTCGTTAAAACTTAAAATTGCTTAAAAATTTCACAAGTTGTTGCACAGTGCAATTAATTCCACTCTATGCTCAAATAACATTTTACTTTTGCCAATTGCCATATTTTTGCTGAGCATTAATTGCACATATTGTTCATTTTGCTATGAATCTGCCATTATATGTACATTAAGTCATGAAAAATACTTAATATAAATGCAAATAAATGCTATTAGAATTAAGCATTTATGTGAACTGACAATTGAGCAGCAGTTTATGCTAAGAAATCCGTGTTATTAAACTAAATGTGCATTTATCAAATACGACACTATGTACACCGATTGAACACCAAACCCAGCAAAGTGCCTTACTCAACTAGGCCAGTAGATACAATTTGCGGTCGCGTTGCACAACAAAGGCCGTCTATCATTATTAAATATCAATCTACACCGCTTCAAAAACATTCAAAAACCGAAATGTACATTTCATGCTCAACATGAACACAGCATAACACTGTGCGTATGAGTAATATGTATCTATGCTGTGTATTAAATGTTACGCATACGCACTGTTGTCTTGTTTCTATTTACAATTGAGTTACAAAAATCGTTAGCCGAACTAGTTTTATAACAAAATGAGCACGCGTACTCTAGCAAAGCTGACAAATTACCATTTACCAATTTCTACTTATCTCAAGTTAAGCTATTTTAGCAGATTGCTATACTGCTTTTATTGCTGTTATTTAAGCTTAAAGCAAAACGAAGGCGGAAAGAAAAATTCGAAGCCACTTACAGTAAATGCAGTTTATCCAATTGTGCGAAAGTCTGCTCACCAACATATTCAATGGCATTGGCATCCAAATAGCTGTAAAAAACAACAACAACAACAAAGAAGTTAACTGTGAGGTTGCCGGCTTGCTGTTAAAATAGGCTGAAAATCTATTATTTATGTGGCAATCGGAGTAAATTTACGCGTCACTAGTTACGCAAAAGGTTCCAGCCGAGGCAAAGCCCACAAAAGAGGAAAACAAAAAATTTAATAAAATGAAATTGCATCAAAATCAGTAAAGAAAGTAGCAACAAAACGTTGCTAGCGAGCAGAAGGGCAGAGGAGGGATAAGGCCTGGCAAATGGCATGGCATAACATTCAATTTTACGAGCGCTGAGCCGTAGCGTGTGCATTTATTGTGCGGATATGATATGCTGGCTCGCTGTCTTTGTGCCGTTCTCTCCCTCCCCCCTCCCCCCCTTTACTTCCCCCTCCGGGTACACTTACATTTCATAGAGGCGCAGCATGCGTGGGAATTTATCATTGCGCAGCGTGAGCAAATTATCGCTCAGCATCAGCCACTCCAGCTGCGGCACATCCCTCAAGTGTGTCAATGCGAAGTGCCGCAGTCGATTCGAAATTAGAAAGAGCCACTGCAGCGCGCGCAAGTCGCGGAACATGCCGTGCGGCAGCGTGCTGAAGTTGTTGTGGCGCACATCGAGCCATCTCAATTGGCGCAGCCCGGCGAAGACGCCCAGCGGCAGCCGCGATATGTTGTTGTGCTTGAGCGTGCTGTGCAAGGGAATAGAGCAAAATTCGTTTGAGTGCCGCGGCCGAAAGGCAATCTTCTTCTTAATTATAAGAAGATACATACAAGCGCTGGCCTGCAGCCTAAACACTTACAGCCTTTGCAAATTGCTGAGCTTGCCGAAGGAATTCGCTTGCAGCGTGAAATGCCTGCGGTAGATCATTAAATTTGTCACCTGCAAAGTGAAATGAAGCGAAATGTTTAGTGTCTTATTTGTGGAGCTGCTCGAACGGAGAACGCTCACCTCTGCGCCTATCTGAGATATGTGCGTCAATTGGGCGGTTTTATTGCAATAGAGAATGGTCCTTTTGGCGCAGATGCAGAGTGGGGGATATGTTGAAATTGCTACGGCGGAAAAAAAAGAAAAGACAAGCAGACAATTTAATTGCAAATTGTGTAATTTGAAAATTTTGCCCGGGAGTGAGTAATTACTTCCGTTTCATTTAAATTTTGTGCATTAAAAAGTGGCCAGCAAATTGATGCTGATATTTTACAGTACAGTTATGCTGATTTTATTACAAAAATTAACATTTCTTCATTATCATTCAAATACACTAGTCAACAACAAAAATTGCTCTATACATTTGAGAGCGCTCTCAAGTTGTATGTACATTGTACAAATATACAAATATACACTGTGGTAAAAAATATTAGCAACAAATTGTACAGTTCAAAAAGCATTATAAAAAAAGGAAAAAAATAGTGCAAACGAATTTCGTTATTTAAAAAGTTTTACAATACTTTCAATCCTTTTTTTTCTTGAAAATTAATATTCTTACATTTTACTACGCAATATCCATTTGGCTGATTGTAATGTTTTTCCAGAAAAATTTCAATATAGTGAAACTTTATTGAAAATCAATAAGAACAAATGTTCATATTTTAGATTGCATTAAAAAAAAATGAGCTCGTTTTACTTCAATATTTTAGAATCAAACTTTAAATCAAGATTTCTGAATTACTGATATAAGATTTGGAAATCTGGAAAAGTGAAATTGTTCAATATAACCAGCATATAAAAAATGTATAGGTATAAATTGCAGCAGTGGCATTTTTCTTGCTGCATAGTGTTAACTTTAATTACGCAACTACGGCCGGATTTGCTGCCCAAACTTTGCGCTGCTTTCTTTTCCTAGCATGCACACGAACGATATTAGCTGATTGGATTTCTTTTGAATTTTTTTTAATACAATTTATGCATTTGCCTTGATGCTGGGCAAATTTCAATCACCACAGCTTCTTTTCTTTCTTTTTTAATTTGGTACTCACCACAATTTATGGTAGCATTTGTGCCGCTACTAATTACACTAATGCTATTATTAACACTGCTAATGCGCGAGCGGCCTTCGTGCTCTTCACTTCCTGCTGCAACTGCTTTGTCTGCTTCAGCATTCTCCTCAGCCTCTGCTGGCGCTGCGGCAGCAGTCTTCGCCATGTCGAGCGACGTGTCCGTGTCCGTGTCCATTTCGATTTGCTGCTTCTGCTTGGCCAGCGCATTTCCCACTATTTTATCGGTCAGCTCTACGCTGCCGTACAGCAGGCCGCATTCCATCGGATCCTCGTCGGTGTTGTCCTGGCAATTCTGGCGATTATCACATATCTGGCGCTGCGGCACACACAATTGACCGTTGTCACAGGCGAAAGTTCCTTGCGGGCAGGGCCCTTCAAAAGAGCAAAGTAACAATAACAACAACAACAATAACAGCGAAAGAGTTTACTAATTGTGCAGACAAATTAAAAATCGAATTAAATCGCCACTACAGCGTCAGCTCTAAGCCAATGAGCCACGAACGGCGACAGTGCATAAACATTATTTTTATGCTGACGATTGCAGATACTCTTGTTTGTGTTTGGTATTGGTAATGGCAATTCGCAGGCAGGCACGTAGACAATGTCACGGAACAAGGGAGTTGGCGCATTGATTGAGATTTTGCTGATATTTTGGCAATTAAAAAAAAGATTGGGAAAGTAGATGCTAACTTTGAAGAAGTTCAATCTAATGACCCTCAAAAATTAGCATTTTTTAAGGACCGACAATGGCTTTTGATTAAAAATTTTTAGATTTTACTATATTATAGATTATTATAACAATATAAACGTATGCTTGTAAGAATCATAATGTAATAAATTAAGTTATGTCACTCTAGAAACTCTCGTCGGCTAACATACCACCATCGAATAACGAGGCAGGCCAGGCACTAATCAAGGTCTATGCATGGTAACCTCGTCATACTTACTCAGAGAGTTTTTCTTTTTATATGCTCGTTTTATTTTCATACCCTAAGCAGTCAAATAAGACAATTTTATTTTTGAGAAGAAAAAGTAGCAGCTTATTTCATAAACATTTGAAAAAATTAGTTAATTCTTCTTTTATACGAATTTTAAGTAGTAACATCTGATAATCGAAAGTGTCTATTGACACAGCTATGAAAACATAAAAAAATCCTTTTTACGTAAAATTAATAGCAATTAGGCACAGCAAAATTCAAAACTCTTCAATTTCACCAATTTTTTGAGCAATCTTTTATCTATCTATGCTGAATATTTCTTCTGAATAAAGCTGTTTTTCAAAAGAGCAGCATTACATTCTATTGCCTACAGCTGGTAAACATCGAATAGAGATATGCTTGCTTCTCATAAGAATGCTTTCAACATTAAAGGAACAACTTTAATATGATAAAAATAGTTGCATTTTTTATATCAGATATTTATTTGAAAGCGTTTGAAGAATTCCGAAAATTTTAGAGCGGCTCTGAACCTACTAAGACTCACGCTGGAGCCGCCAAAGCCTGCGCCTATCAAAGTGACCATGGCACACTCAAAATGACAATACACCGCCGCAAAAACTTCTGTCATTCGCACTCACACACGCAAATTATTATCACATATTCCAATGAAATTTATTTCAATATGTTTCCCATTAAATGTATAGCAAGTGAACTTTTGCAAAACTATTTTGCACGCGTACGCAAAAGGGTCAACTATATTTATGTCATTTTATTGAATTGTCATAAAAATGACAAAAAGTCTGCGAAATTGCGCATGTAGACAATTGGCAATTTTTAGTCCTAGAGGACGTAGCGGCACTACATTTCTTCATTGTTAAATAGTCTTATTGTGCACTGTCATTTCAAAATAGGAGCCTTTCCGCCACTGCAGAGGCAAACAGATACGCCTTGAGCCATTTAGAAATACATTTCGCAAGTAAGTAAAGAAAGTAAGTGAGTATATTTTTTCTCAGCCGCTTAGCGCCAAATGTCTAAATTGCATTCAGCTTGTTAATATATCTCAAGGACATCACTATTTATAGGTTTTGTTCAAAATCTTTCAGCATTAAAAAGGTTGCTGTACTCTAAGAAAGGAAATTGACAACAATAAAGGTATGCTTCTAATTTGCTTTTATTGTTTTCCAGCCGAAACTTTTTTAATTCCTGTGCTACAAAATAAAGCAGCTACTAACTGTAAGTTAATGAGACTTAAAGAGAATACAACAATAACACTTGGTCGCGGTAACAGTAAATTTAGACTTTCTCTATTCACATATACTCCAGCAATTAATAACTTCATTAGCGACCAACAGCCGCACTGACATTATGCACAAGCACGTAGTCGCCAAATTATTATGCAAGGCGCTGCTCACTGCACTAATGTGTATTACTGTGAATGGTCGTTAATAGGACGAAGGAAAAATCATGTGCACTCAGTTTATAGCTAATCAGGATGTAGAATATGTTTGCATGACTTGCTGCTTTAAAGAGCAGCCCCTTTAAGAGCAAACAGGCTGCAAGAAATGTTCAAAATTAAATAAAAACACACAAAAGGACACAAAAGGACACTCGCAGTCAGCGTCCGAGTGTTTTCATTTGAATGCAGATGGCATTGCCACATACTCGTAAATAGGCTAATTCGATATGCGGCCACAAAAGTGGATATGCTACATCGACACTTATGCTGCATGACTGCTTGCATGTGTGTGTGTGAATGTGTGTGTGTGTGTGCGCGTGTAGAAGTGCAAACATTTGCCGGATCTTATCTTTAAGTGCTGCACGTGGCATTACAAGATTTTCGTATTCGTTTTAAGAGACAAACGAAAAGAAAGCAGCTGAAATCCTTTGCATTGTGCGCCCAAAAATATGCAAAGGCAAATCAGATTGCTAAAGTTTGTCGTATAATAAATATTTGAAATATTATTATGAAGTTCTTCGAAGTCATAATAAAGCAAAGAAGGCCAAAGAAAAAAGTAAATCAATGGAAATATTAAAAAGAGAACATGCCAAAATTAGCAGTCATATTTCAATTTGTAGACCGGCGTTCAATTTGGTAGCAAATAAATTAGATTTTTATTGCGGCACATTTATAGGCGCACACACACACACACACACAACACTATTAACAATACATAAATAATAACGATTGTGGTGGCCTAATTTTTTTACCTTTTCTACGTGTATCTTTCAGTTTCGACAATTTCAAATAAAAAATACCATTGCGCCTACTTACCCAGACTCAAGTAGAACATAAGCGCCGACAGCAGCATGACCAACGCCAGCAGCACCACGCCAATTGCAATGCTACGTCCGTAGACCATGGCTCACTTCGCACACTCTTCACTCCACGCTCAAGAATTCGACGCACAAATTTAATTTGCTTGTTCTTGTCGTCCTGCTAAAGCAACTATAGTGTCCTGCAGGGTGCTCGCATATGTGTGAGTGCGTGTTGCACACACGAAAAACGCTGGAAAATGGCTTTAATGCGCTTCCGAGTCGTTTAGCGATTAATCATGTCGGCGCTGGTGGCGTTGTGAGAAAGGGTGGCGGCGTGCTGCCGGTGTCGCTGCCGTTGTCGCTGCTGTGGCTGCAGCATCAACACCATTATTAACAGATTCTTAGCTGCTTCCTTTTACTTTTTTTTTGCTTGCTTTGTATTCGTTTGTTTTTTCAGTGTTTTTTTGTTATGGTTTCTTTTTTTTCTTCGTTTTGTCGTCGTTTAATGACAGTGGGCACTGCTGCTGCTTCTTTGTCTATTTGTGTTTGTTCGAGTGATCCATGCACTTTGGGTGCAAACATATATATATATGTGTGTGTGTGTATGTTTGTGTCACCATTCAATTGAATTTGCCTTTGTTGCTATGTATTCCCTGTTCACTGTTTCATCTTCATTTTCAGCTGCTGCATTTAATCTTCATCATGCCTCGGCTTGCTGCTTTTGTTTTAAATGTCTTTCCATTTGACAGCGTTTTTTTTTTGTCAAATCATTTGACAAATTTTTGAAAGCTTTTGGTCTTAACTGCTTTCAGTATGTTCTCATGCTTGGCTGAATTTGAAGTGCAAATTTATAAACATCAACGAAAGAAAAATACCAAAAAGCATCAATTGTTGTAATTAAAGAAAAGTCAAATGCAGCGCTTATGAAAAGAAATGAAAATTTTTTATAATTTACAAAAGTTTAATTTTCTTGCAAGGTTGCACACACACACACACACGTTTTCCTTGCGTACTTCTTTTCAAGTTCATTAGAAATCAACTGCCAGTTCTGTTCCTAAGCATCAATTTACATTCAAAATGTTTTTTTCTTAAAAGTTGAGTTCGTTGGCAATGAAACTAGACTTTCTCGTCCTTTATCCCTTTCGCTCTCACATATTTTTGCCATTTGCAGAAACAACATAAATAATGAAGCGACAAAATTTTGTCAAAGAAATCACTCTGTTCTTAAATGCATACGAAAAGAACAAAAGTAAACAAAGAAAGATTTGCACACAAATATTTGCGTATGTAATTTCTTCTACAGTTTGAAATATTGTCGAATCGATCCGATATTGGTTTAAGATAAAAATCTAATTTTCATGCAAGCGCCCAACTGAAAGTCAATCAAATAAATTTGTAATGTTTTCTAAAAATATTCATATTTAAGTAATTTATAGAAAATTTTTTTATTAAAACATACTCTAATTTTGTTTAACTGACTGTTGGCTTCTTTTAACTGAAGCGAAAATTCAAAATATACATAAGGGCTTATCATGACTTTGACGAATTAGATTTCAAAATAAATTTCTTACATGTCGTTGCTTTATTGTTCACCTTCAAAAAGCAAGGGAAAATTTTACCGTTAAATGGCGAAGCATTTCACGCGGAATAAAAGCTACCGCTAAAAGAATCTTTTTTCGAACATGGTGAAAATTTCTGGCGAAAGTCAGTATAAAGAAAAACGTGAACAGCGAAATATTGATCACGTGATACTCAGAATAAGGCTGATTCACTATGATTATTACAAAATATTCAAGAAGCTATTGAAACTACATTTAATATGCCTAATTAGTACATGTACAAATAATTTGTTAATTATTTAAGTACATTTTCGATATCGTCATTATGTAACTGTTTATTGCTCGCACCCAAAAAAAAAAGGCGCATCACAAACAATGCACGTACCTACTTCTGCTGGCACTTGGCCATAAATCGTTTTATAGCCATTTTTTATTTGTCACACAATTTCCGCTCAACAGAGAACACAACAAAATATGCTCAAGAAATCATCAGCACTCATATCCGCGTTAATATCTGCAGCGGCGGCGATGACAACAAGCTCAACAACACATGAACAAATGCCGCTGGCAAGCAGACCCACTCGCTCATTTCAGCACACTGCCTGTGGATTTGGTGTGGCCGGCACGGCACGGCTCAGCTCAACTCAGCGCGGCCGCAATCGCAAGCAATTTGCTAAAAGTATCGTAAACCATAAGATTCATTTGTTATTATTTGTCGCCTTCAATGCGGCGGCTCTTGTGGCAGCTTAAGATATGCGCGTCACACTACGCCTGAGCAGCATCACTCACACACCGACACACCGACACACAACAGCACACAGCACAGAGCCGCTGTCGGCACATTCATTCAGAAAGTTCATTCGTGCGTGGCGGCTGCCCCAAGCAAAAACAGCAGCCATGCTGCGTATACGCACAGGCTGACCCAAGAAAATGGTCGCATGCAAAAAATTAGCGCCAGCGCCAACAACAACAACTAAAAAACAAAACGCTGAAACTAACTGAAAGGACTGCAAACAAAAACAAAAACAACAATCAAGCCCCTGATCAGCATCGAACGACAACAACAAATGGCAACGGCACTGGCACTGGCACTGGCTCTGGCACCGGCAAGCACTTGAGTCGAGCGCCGGCAGCAGTTGCCACTTTTGGCGATTGCATCTATTTCCTCTTATTTTTATCTTATACTTTTTGTTTGCTAAATTTCACGCGCGCACACCGAACCGCGAAACACCGTTACGTATGCCGGCGCGTTTGAAGCACGAATGCCAGCTAGAACTTCGCCTGCTATTCTGTGTTGTTGACGTCCTTGCGTGGGAACGCGCAGCAGCCAACTGAGCGCCGCCATCGCAAATGCTGCTGATTTTGTTACGCGGCAGCAGCACGACAACCAGAGGCCAGAGGGTGCGCCTGGCAGCAGCTGATCATTTGCCGGCTTCATTGAGTTTTGATTTGGTTTTTTGGCTTTGTTGTTTTTGGCATGTCGGTAGCAAAAGCATCCAACAACCATAATAATAACGGTATGGCAAAGACAAGCGCAAAAACAAAAGCAAAGAAGCAACCAGTGGCGGTCCTTTTCAAGCATCATCAAAATGTTTAATGTGTTAGTATTAGTGCGCTGCTGCTGGCTTTGATATGTGCACTTATGTACAGTGGTGTTTGCTAAATTAAGCACGTTGTCAAAATAAATCAAATATTTTTCTATAAAATTTATTTTTCAAACGCGCGATTTAAATGCATACTACGTCCTTTCAAGAGCTCCCTCCATTTAAGCATAGCAAATTCATTTTGAAACAATTTCTAGCTCATTCCATGCTTGATTCCAAAACAAAAATATCTCTGTATATTCTATTAATATTTTGAGCTGGTCCACCGAGTCAATTAGAAGTTTTAGAAAATAATTCAAATTTAAGAAAAATATAAATTTCTGAAAAATTACTTTAGTACTTTAGTTACTCTTAATTAGAGCCGTCGACTTGACACATGCGGTACTAATTTTATTGAACGCCACTGTATGTGTAAATGTCGCTTTCCACCACGCTCTGTGCGTGTATTCAATTTGTACAGCCCAACGTATGTATGTAAATGTGTTGAATTATTTTATGTTTGTGTGTATAGTTGAGTGCCTGTGTTTGTGTTTATGGCACTTGTCAGTATAGTATTTCTGTGCAGCAGCAATGTCCATCTTGTCTATTAACTGTTGTTGACTGTTGCTTCTACGATTCGGCAATTTGCCCTTTTCGCCAGCCCATAAAATAAATTCTAAATACCTCAAATTGTAAGTTATTGTCATTATTGTCGCAAACATTTGCTGGTTTTTTACTTTGTAGCTTTTTTCGAGCAGCAAAATTTACTACAACGAGGCAAGGGTCCTGACGCTGAAATCTGCATCCAAATCTGCTCTTTCTAAAATAAAACGATTTTGTTATATTTTAAATTTTCGAATAAATTTGCATATATTTTCTAAAATAATTTGCTCTAAAATTTTATTTTATTATTATTGCTGGTGTTTTGTTGTTGCTGTTACGTTTATTATTATATATAGATTTGCGGTTTCTTGGTGTTCACAATCATTAAAAGCGAGTCTTGCGATTGCATGTATGTAAGTACATATTTAAAAAGACAAGTTCAAAGTGCTACAGAACAAGAAAATTGCATGTCAAAAAAGTATTGCATTACAATAGTTTCGAAAGGTTGCAAGTGTTAAAAAACGTTTTAAAAGATTAACTTTTGCAACTGCTAGACTTACACAATAAATAGCACAAAGATTGCGGGCGCAGATAAAGGAGTACCATTTTGTGTAGGCAAATTAAAAACATTTGCTTACCAGCCTAAAACTATGAATTAAAACGTAAGTTACTTTTGCAAAGCAGCAAAGCTAATGAGACTTAT
Organism: Neria commutata; assembly: GCA_963457695.1. Lineage (NCBI taxonomy): Eukaryota > Metazoa > Arthropoda > Insecta > Diptera > Micropezidae > Neria > Neria commutata. The sequence continues at coordinate 60,965,001 of OY735245.1, forward strand.
TACAATATTCGAAATATGTTTTGGGAACATTTGCCAAATTTGCAACAATCAAAATAATTATTATTATAATAACCATAAAGATGAAATTTATAGCTAGAAACACTACACAATGCATGTGTAGAAAAAAGCGCTAATAACTATTATTGTTACTTAAGACTTAAAAGGCGTACTTATTGCAATGGTTACATTCACTTAAAAGGCTTCACTCTTCAATTCAACTCATTTCCTCTGCTTTTTCGCTTTCGAGCACATAATCGTAGGCACGAAATAAACCTAAATAAAATATATATTTAAAGCAATTTGTGGGATTTAAGCTAATGGCATAGAAAACAATAATACGAAACGTTTTTCCAAGAAGAGCATAAATGCACAAGTGACCAAAATACATAAATGCATAAACGAAAAAATGCCACTTTTGAAACTATAAGACTAGATATATAAAATACAAATACATATCAAAATTATAAATTTCTTATAAATATTGTAAATAAGTACTACGCTCAAGTGTGTATTGTTTAAGCACAAAATTCAAGTCACAATTTGTAGTTACACTATACGTAAATTTTAGGGACAACTCTTATAGACACATTGTCAAAAGTCAAAAGGCAACGAAATACAAAGTGGCGTTAGTTGCATGTTCACACAGCATCGTGCATGTGTGCGTTTGTACATACAAGTGTTAGAAAATAGGTAATAAATTTGCACTACAATTTCTAAAATACAATTTTAATGCGAACATGTTCAAAAAACAAGGCAGTTATATATATATATTATTATGTATGTATGTATATTGATGTATTTATTAACAAATCAATGGAATGCATTATTATAGTCATTTGAAAAAGTGGATGGAATGTATGCGTTTGGGCGGGATATAGACATAGCATCAAAAGAAAGCCGTCATTGCTGCGCACGGCTCAATGCAATTTAATTTGTAACAATAAAAGTTGCTTAAGAGATCTTTAGACATATGTATGTAAGATTTGTGTTTTTCATTTGTGTTTTGTTTTTGTTTTTACTAAGCTAATTAACAATTATAATTAGCTCATAGTTGTGAAGCTTTCGATAATGAGATTTCTCTGTTGTATTTTTGTATGTGTATATTTGCCATTATATAACTGATTGCTCGTTACTTCCAAATAGTATGCATGCACGTTATGTACGCATAGATATGTTGGACTTTCATAATTTGTTCCCAATGTTAAGTTCGTTACAAGGTTGCACTTTTTATAGTTAATAGCTCGAAACAGTTCATTTGCTTGGTTAATACTTTCTTCGTACTATAATAACAATTAAAATTTATAATAGTGTTCTAGTAAGAAATTACAACTGTTTGTAAATGTAAAGAATCGTTGCAAGGTGTAGCTACTTTTAAGTGTAAACATATGTGTGTGTAGCTGTATTAACTAGTTGTAAGGACGACTCCTGTTTTAAAAGTGTCAAAAAGTAAGAGTTATTTCCTTTAGACCCACACGCCGTGTGGATTCTTGCTGGTCGGCACCGCGTTTTCCAACTGTCTTGGTGAGCCAATAATTCGACGACTGCTGCCTGGTTTATTTGAACCTACAAATATGCAAAGACCATGCGCATTCATAGAGTGCCAACTAAGCAAAAAAATCAACTGCAACTCACTCTCCAACAAATGCTTTATTTCTTCAGATGTTGTGACGGTTAAACTCTGCAAATTTACCTCCTTCATTTCGTTGACCAGTTGTTCCACCTAATCGAAGATACAAGGAAAAAATAAAAATATGAAATACAATAGCATGCAACAAACCTGTCGTTTCTTCTCTATTATAGCGTTTTCAATTAGCAAAATTTCTTTCTTTAAATTTTCCGTTGTCTTATTCGATGTATCCGTGTTGTTTATTGCCTGTTCGATTTCGCTTTGTATGCGCTCCATTTCCATAAGAAAATCACGTTCAACGTTTTGCCTATCGGAAGACGTTTTCAATTAGCATTTCTTTATATTAATAATAACACAACAACTACTCCAACCTATTGCTCTTCTGTTTTTTGGAAATGGCTCGTTGTTCCACCTCAATATCGTCCATGAGCAAGCGTATTTTGTTTTTGCATTGTAACAGTTCCGTTTCACAATTAGCCAACTTGGAACGCAACAGCGCAATTTCCGATTTGAGTGTCTTTTCCTGCTGCTTCACCAATTCGTTCTCCTCCTCCACGTATTGCAGTATTTGCAGCTAAAACCGTAAACATTTCAGTTGGATCTGGAACTATCAAAAGATCATTATAGTACCTGTTCACTGCCTTGTCTGAAAATCTGATCCGCTTTCGTAATTTCACGCGAAATGGCCTCCAGCTCTTGCGCCTGATCGCGTTCCTTGTTCTCTAAGAAAACTATTTCAGCGTCATACTAATAAAATAAAGAGAAATGCAAGTAATTAGAACATCCAGCACATCGAAAGTATGAACACAACTCACCTTACTCAATTCCATTTGTTGCGCCGAGATTTTTTCTCGCTGAAATTTTATCAATTGTAACAGATCATTGTACTGTGTGGCTTGAAATATGCTTTCGCTCTCGTCGCCGTTAACCGCGGAAGCTGAAACTGAAGCTTCAGAAGGTTCCAGGAAAGCGGCGGGGCTGCTCATATTTTGATACTCGAGTTCAAAGTCATTGCCATAGTTTGTGTTTGCGTGCTGACCTGCAGCAGGAGCGCCAACTGCCGAGGCGGAGCTCGAGACATTATCCTGCAGCATGCGCTGCGACTGCAACTGCAGTGGACTGTTCCGCGGGGGCGGTGGATCACGATAGGGTGGCGGCACCAAAGCGCCATTCGCTGAAATTGTTGGCGCGTTTTTGTACAAATCTGGTGAAGCGTTAAATTTTGCATTTGCATTGTAAATGTCGACGAGATATTCACTGCTGTTGCCATTGTTGTTGTTGTTGTTGTTACTGTTGTTGTTATTATTATTGATATTCGAGCTGGTGCGGCGATCAAGTGAATCACGCACAACGGCCAAATTTATTTCATTTATCGATTTACTGTGCTGAGCGCTAAGTTGCTGATATATGTTGTTGTTCCGACTGTCGTTGCCAACGTTCAAATGCTGCGTGTGACTGGCGTATGCGTACGGTTGACCGCCGCCTCCGCTGCTCGACAGCATATCAATGGGGTTCGAATGGGATTTCTCATGTTTGGGCATGAGTGGAGCCGGCTGTGGCGAAATAGAAGAGTTGCTGTGGCGGTCAGCAGGGGTACGTGCATTGTGGCATATCGTTGACGAGTTTGTTGGCAACTGTGGCTGCAGTTTTTGTTGCTGCTGCGACGGCGAGTTGGTCTGAGCCGACCCCTGTGGAATGCCCTTAACAACGCCAATATTTTCATTTTGTTTCACGTTATAAGCTCTGTAAGTCGCCAGGGGAGAGAAGAAGTGCTTATTAGTATAATATGAAAAGTATGAATTTAAAATAAAACATGGTAGACGAACCCTAAACTCTTTTGCATCTCTTTTGTTTTGTTCTGCAATGCTTGGTTTTGTTGTTGGTGTTGTTGTTGCACACTGTATGCACATTCTATGCTATTACTGCTACTACTACTACTACTATTATAATTATTATTATTATTGTTGTTGGTGTTGTTGTTGTTGTTGTTGGTGTTATTAGCATTGCTTAAACCCAAAGGCTTTTTCAACATCACAGCATTTGCTTGGGAATGTTTGTTATCACTACTAACAATATTGTTGTTGCCGCTGTTGTTACTACTATGTCTAGCATTGTTGTTGTTGTTGCCAGTGGGCGCTTCTGGTTGCGATTGCTGTTTGCTTTCCGAACGCTGTAATATGAACTGCACATCGTTGGCATATTCTCCCCATTTCAGCAGCAACTTAAGGGGATTCTCATTCGGCGCCAAGAGACGCTCATTGTTGCGCCAACGTTCTATTAGCGTGAAGCGTCCCACTTTACCTGTGGCATGTGCCAGTGCAAAAACCACATCCTGAATGCAATATGGAAAAGAGGTAAGCAAACAAATTAAAATTAATAACTGGAATTATAAAAATAATTGCGAGCGAATTTTCACCATGGCAACGCACCTGGCATGTGGTCGTCACAGTGACTCCGCAAACAATACGCTGGATGCCTTCGACCCAAACTTTCAATTCCATCGTTCAAAATAATCAATTCCGTTTTAATGATTGAATCGAGTCAGGAAAAGTCGAAAATTTTCCGAAATAAATATAAAATAAATGAAAAGTTTCGTTGCTCTTCATTTGATACGCCAATTCCAAATGCGCCACTGCTGCCTGTTGCGATTAACTTTGGCTATGATGCTGCCACGGCGTAACCGCGTGACCAGCCAAGCGGAATGGCCTCAAAATGCAATACCCGAATAAATAACTCCTACTCTGCATTCGCCTGCATGCCTGTCGTCGTCGCAGTTGCTAAGTCTTTCGACACTGTAATTTGCTGGTGTTGGCGTTGCGGGCCTAGCGGCAGCCAAACGAGCGCAGATTGGGGCACTTGCCCCATTTCCCTTGCACTTGTCGGTCTCACCACTTGTACACGCGCGAGGGTGGTTGTCTGGCGGCCACCAAGCCGCAGCGCCCTCGCTTATCCTCCCTCTTTTCACTTTTCGCGTACTTCTAGCGTTTCCCTTTCTTTGTACTCGCTCGGCCTTATTTTCCTTGTTGCTCCACTTGCACTTTGCAGCCTTAATTGGACGTGTATGTGGATACTGTGCAGCGATGCAACTCAGTGACTACAACTGGTTTTCATCTTTTCATCAGAGCGGGATGCACATGTGCGGGATGGGGCCGATGACAGCGGAGGGGCGTTTGCAAGTTGTGCGCAGTGGAAAAAATTCTGATTCATTTGTGCTCTTCGGTTTCTGGGTTGATATTTAAAAATTGCTTTTCCCTCGTTTCTCGTTATTTGTTATACAATTTTCTTCCACACTTCGTTTCTTGTCCGTTTTTAGCAACGGTTTCACATTCTTTTAAGCTACTAATTGTATTTTTAAACCACTTTTTTACAAATAAATTTCAACCAAATTCTTTTCGTTCGACAACGCCATTTTTTGTTGTGCCCTTTTTCCTTGCATGTTTTGTGCTGACGTTTGGGGTCGTTTGTTTTTATTGTTGTCGCTTGTTACCATGGTTTTTAGGTGCTGCCATACTATTTAAATCTGTTTTTTTGGGAGCGGGTCTTGGGTGGTGTTATCAGCTGTTTTGGATCGGGTTCTGGTTGGTTCGCTGTTTTTAAGCAGACGATCGACAATATTATTTTTAGTAATTTTCCGAAGGAAAAAAGTGCAATCTCACAGTTTGTGGCCGAATGTCGTCTGCGATGCAGTTCTTTGGAATTATAGTGACTTTGAGTCTACTCTGCGTAATAGGAGTATATGGCGACAAAGCGTACCGGCGCAGCTTTATTAATCCATATCCAAGGTACAAAGTTTACAACGATGGAGGCGATCCTGGAGAACCACTCTTCCTAACCAAATTGATTGAGAACAAGAGCATACCAATGGGAGAAGTACGAAATATGTCGCGTGTCGACGGATCACAATTCCATGGCGTCGAGTCATATTCCGGCTATTTAACGGTGGAGGAGCGCTACAATTCGAGCATGTTTTTTTGGTATTTCCCCGCCGAAGAAGAGCCTGCCTATGCGCCAGTGGTTTTATGGCTACAGGGCGGGCCTGGTGCATCTTCATTGTTCGGTTTGTTTGCGGAAAATGGCCCGTTTGAAATCGACGCACATGGTCATTTGCAAAAGCGCAACTATACATGGAGCCGCACGCATAATCTGATTTACATTGACAACCCAGTTGGCACGGGCTTTAGCTTCACCGACAATGACGCTGGCTACGCCCGCAATGAGAAAGATGTGGGCCGCAATCTGCACGAAGCTGTAATGCAGCTATACGAACTCTTCGAATGGACCAACTCCTCTGGCTTCTGGGTGACGGGTGAATCTTATGCCGGAAAATATGTACCCGCTTTGGCTTTCCACATACATAAAGTGCAGAACGCTATAGATACACGTGTCTTCATTCCTCTAAGGGGCGTTGCCATTGGCAATGGTCTTTCCGATCCACTGCATCAGCTGAAGTATGGCGATTATTTGTTCCAGTTAGGACTTATCGACGATAATGGGCTGGAGCAGTTCCATGAAGCAGAGAAGAAAGGCGAAGACTGCATCAAAAAACGCGATATGGATTGCGCCTTTGATGTGTTCGATGGGCTAATCAATGGTGATCTTAGCAATGGCTCCCTGTTCCACAAGCTCACTGGCTATGACTTCTATTACAACTATCTCAAGACTAAAGATGACGGCATAGGCGAAGTATTGGGCAAATTTCTGCAGTCCTCCCCGACCCGTCGTGCGATACATGTGGGCAATAAAACATTCCATGACCTAAACACCGAGAACAAGGTAGAACTGCATCTGAAGCGCGATGTCATGGACTCTGTGGCCGAATGGGTAAGCGAACTGCTAAGCCACTACACGGTTTGCATCTACAACGGCCAGCTGGACATCATCGTGGCATATCCTTTGACGCGCAACTACCTGAAGAATCTGAAGTTTGCTGCAGACAGGGAGTACAAGATTGCGCCACGCGAAGTCTGGAAAGTTGATAATGAGATAGCTGGCTACGCTAAGCATGCTGGACACCTGGTCGAGATTATGGTACGCAATGCCGGGCACATGGCGCCTTCTGATCAACCCAAATGGATGTATGAGATGATTTACCATCTCACTCACTACAAAAAGGTTGTGTAATAAACAAAATATGTACTTAAAATACCTACCACAATCTCCTACTAACCAAAAAATTGTAAATCCTATAGCATTTACATACCCACATAAAAATTGCATATTCAAATAAATTACATACATATGTATGTACATATAAATATATTTTCCAGAAAGTACATTTTAAACCACGGCTTTTTATTGCGACTCAATTACGCTTTGCTTCTGCTTGCTGTTTCGTTCCCACTTTTGGCTTCATCCAGCCCCTTATAACCGCGTGCAACTAAAAAATGTTCCGATGAATCAGAGCGACTCGATTTTGGTTTGACACGCTTTACTTTTTCGTAAAAACGCGCCATGTCTTGTTCCAACTTCGGCACATCACCATTATCCCACACCTTCACCACCAAATTGGCTCCCGGCGCCGACATCAACAATGCAAAACGCAGAACTGCGTAGCACAGGTTGACAATGCTCTCCTGATCCAGCATACGCACGCCCGTCGCATTAGGCGCCATATCCGACAGCACGCAGTTTACAGCTCGTCCAGCCAAGGTTTCTTTCAGGCGCAACTGTGAGGCGGGCTTGGTGAAATCCATGCCGCCAAATGTGGTGGCTCCCTGTGCAGCAGAACGAAAATAATGCATTTGTTGTAACTGCGGTTTTTATGACGGCGCTTTGGCGCTTACCTGAACCGCATGGAAATGTAGCAGGTCCATGCTACACACAATACCTTTTGTGTGTTTTTCTCTGGCACCATTTGCATTTACCCGCTCCACAGCTATTTGTGTCCAGCTGCCCGGCGCTGCACCGCAATCAACTACAACATCTCCCGGCTTCAGCACTTTGTATTTTTCGTCGATCTCCAGCAGTTTGAAGGCGCTGCGGCAGCGATAATTCAGCATACGCGCCTTTTCCACATAAGGATCTGCCAATTGCCGCGTAATCCATTCCTGTGAACTCTTGTTCTTGCCCTTTAAATTTGTGGGCAGCTGTTTAGTTAAGCAACCAGTACATTGCGTGTGGATTAAGCGTCGCACCAGCGTGAACGTGGAATTCATTATCAGAAGATCAGAAGGACAGACAGAAAGACAGAAGTAATCCAGTAATCGTCGGATTGCAACAACATGATAACGAACAGCTGATTGCTGCAGGTGTACGAGCAACAACAGCTGGGCAAGGTTGTAGTTGCACTGGAATGAATACTCGTAGTAACATTCAGTGAAGGTGGCAGCACAGCGCTGTAAACGTAACAGCGTTCATTAATCATGAGAAGTGCATAAATTACTTAACTTCAGTCGTTCGCTCAGTTCGTTTTTTAGCTCCAAGTCTTGTGGTGTTGTCCAACTCGTGTGCAGTTCGGCGGTGGAGCTTGTTTCCGGATTTTCAAAAAAATGTGCTAGTACTGAAAACCGAAAATACTAGAAGAAGTGTTCCAATTAAGAATAAGGTAAAATAAAAAGAGCTCTAAAGTAATGTCATACATCAATTTGGCATTAATTAATTAATTAATGCCTGACAATATGATTATTATATCTCAACCACTGCGCAAGGCAACATGCCATTTGCTGTGTTACCAAGTGTCTTGTCCACGGATGCACGGGCAGCGGCGAAGACGAAGCAAGGACGATGACGGAATTTGTGTGCCGATATAAAGAATTTACTAGCGCTGAAAGAAGCAATTGAAAGTGAATTTGGCTAAATTTAGCATAGTTGTGCCTTTTTGATGTTTGGTTATATCACAATATAATTACTTGCTGTGTATGAAAATGTATGTGGCGGCGGAAATAATTGCATTTTAAGCTGGGAAAATACAAAACAATTGCGCATGCCTTTACTTCGGCACTGTCATTTGGCATTTATCACCGGCAAGTTGCAGCCGTGAAGTGAAACAAATGCATTCCAAGTCGCCGGCAATATGGGGGGCTAAAAGTTGATGCCGTAATTTGAACCGTTTACCTTTTAGCATTTACGTTATTGTCATTCTTGTTATTGTTTTACTCTCAGCAGATGTGGAAAAAGTGCGTAAAGTGGCAAAATTAATCAAATTAAATTGAGTGCGGCAAAATAATCAGAAAATTGAGGAAGAAGAGTGCCCGCTGCGGGAAGTGTTCAGGGGTAGTCAGTGTGGTGCTTTTGGTGTTTGGATGAGCCGTGAGGAGGGGTCAATTTGTAGTACGTTGCGTAGTGAATATAAATAGCGGTAATAACAGCGCGGAGCTTACATTCATCATTCTTTCAACCATCATTCTTTCGAGCCATAAAGCGTAAGTACGCAGAGAAAGGATCGTGGTGTGGCGGCAGCTAAAAAGGTAAATTCATTTCATAAAGTGTTAATTGTGCTGAAAGCGCTCGGCGTGCGAATTGGGCTGGGCTAATTGGTATCTGATACCACAACTTGTTGTGTTTATTTCTCTTGTTTACGCATGCACTTGAAAATAATTTATATTTACTACTGCTCGTGCCATTATTTGAACTTAATTTAATTATAAACATGAGCACAAAAACGATTTCAATAATCACACATATGAGCTGTTATTTTTGAAAATGGAATAAGTCCATTTTTTACAAAAATGTAGATAATGGCAGTTACAACTTTGTATGATCTTCCTATGGGTAGACCATTTATAGTCAAAAAAAGTTTGATTCTAGTATTTAAGAGATGGAAGTTTTACCTCTTAATAGTATTGACACTGAGACTGAAATGTAAACAATGAAATATCTCGTAATAACCGAAAGTGGACTTATTCCACTTTCAAAAATAACAGCTCATATGACTAGCGGAATATGGGAGAAAGAAGTATGCAAATTACCAAATCACTGATGAACAGAATTGCATTTTATTGGCTTGCCAAAGTCTTAGCATTTACATTTTATATATAATTGAGGAATACTATTTCGATGTCGATTCTTCTACCATACACTTCTGGTAATAGGGTAAATTGACTTTGTGCAGAAATTGTAACGCCCTTAAAATTCCCGGTTGGGTGTAAGCCTCTCTGCCCAGAGTCACATAATAGAAACAGTCCTCTGATTTGAATTAAATTTCTTACAGTGACATTCTCCTAGTTCCACTTTGGAGATAATCAAAATATCACAAAGTAGACGCCAACAATCTACCCATAAGCTTACATACTTCGGTTTTTTATGAATTAATTTGCTCTAATTTGTCTAGTTAGTTTTCATTTGAGTAAACATGTCTTCCGAAAAAACTCTTATTTCAGAATATCTATATTTGATGCACACCATCCTGTTGAAATTCTAACAGATTCCTCAAAATCATTCTGAAGAAGAAATTTTATGTTTGTTAACTTAAATTATAAAGCTTGATCCTTACTTATTTTGTTACAAAAGCTTTATATTTTTCAACTAAAATTTCCCATTTCGAAACAATGCTTGTCGATTTTGAGTCATTCTGTATCAAGGCCTCTAAATCATATAAAAATTATGCCAATCGCATTTTTGCGGCTACACAGTGCAATAATAACAATAAACAAAATATTGCCTCAAATTCGTGGTTTCAGCTTCAAGTTAAGTACATACATATATACATATACACAAACAGAATTTTTGTTTATTTCTTTCTATTCGTTTCCAAACGCAGGTGATGTACGCAATTCATGTTTCTTTTTTTTTTGCAATATTTCTTACGTTTTTTTTCTCAGCTTATGCTAATGTCTTGTGAAATGGGAATTTTATTGAAAAATATTTGTATTTATAAACTGTTGAAGCCGTAAGGCGTTGCTGCATTTCTTGCTTAGGCGTAACAACACACAAACATTGTTTCATTTCATAACTCATTCAACCCGCACGTTTCCTCCATGCGTCTTCACATGGTTTTACCAGATATGAATATGCAAATCACTTAGTTTTCAGCACTCATGTTTCTTCATAATTCTTCCAAATCGTTATTGTTACAATGAGCAGTCAATTATTTTGTATGTATTTATCTTCTAAAGAGAAAAAGCAGCAGCCGCCTAGAAAAATTCACATTCACATTAAACAGTGAAGAAAAGATTAAAATTAATTTGTTTACACATTTGCTTATTTCCAACAAGTCAGCTAAAATGCTCGCATGTCTTTATCGTTTTCCTTGCTAGCAAGTGCAAGCGAAAATACGAAGAAAAATTTCTATTTACCACAGCCTTGCAGCCGGCAAGGAATTAAAATTCTTAAATACTTCAGTATAAAATGTATAAGGTGTTATCTTTCTTTCGCTTCGTATGATTTCACAATTAATCGCAAAGTAAACGTTTCTTCTTCCATGTTTTCTTCTATTCAAATACTTAAAACACACTTGTCAGCTGCTCAAACCTGGCTGACCAAATATACTGACACATTAGAAAGGAAAAAGTCATAGAATACCAAGCCAAATTCGAATTCACCACTGACTAGTCAATAGATACTATAGACATAACTTTGATATTTACCAAATCTTTCCATACTAAATATGTTTTCCCATGTGCAACTCCCCATTCTTCATCTACCGCGCAACATGAAGGAATTATTTCACATACAAATCTGTTTGTATATTTTTAATTTTTGACGCCTTATCTTTCATTTTGATCTCTCAAGTATATATTTTAGTGTCAAAGTGTAAGCCGGACATTTCACAATAATTTCAGTACAATAATTCGAAAATATGACGTTGTGTATTGTTATGGCAATCATGCTAAAAAAAACCCGAACGCTTCGTTATATTCGTATCAAAATTACTCGAATCCAAAATAATATTCGAAAACCTTTTCATATTCGAATAATTCAGTTTGTCAATATCTAAATGATATTTGCAACAGTTGCTTTGTTTGCATTCCCCTGACTACGCTTCGAACTCACCAGCTCATACGCCTGGGAAGTAGTTTGCAAACAATTAATTTCAATTAAATTCTCATGATTCTAGCGTGTAAGCGCCGCATATCACATTACTCCCCAAGTCGCACTCAACATGCCTCTGCTTATGAACCGATACTCGTATGAGGCAGGCGTGTAATCAATGGTCGGGCTGTTTCCCCTGCATGCTTACTTAATCTGTCTATTGATAAAGAAATTTTAAGCCTGCGAGTTTATATGTAGCCTTGACAAACTGCAAGCTACTTGCGTTCGCAGCGAATGTCTGCAAAGAAATGCTCGATTTGTAGATAAAACCACGAGCCAATAAAATGAAAATAGCGCAGCCGTGGCCGCCGTCTGTCTGCCATTCGTGAAGTGAGCGCAATTCAGCAGTGATTTCCTGCTGCAGTTTCGAGTGCGCTTTTTATTTGCTGAAGTGCTCTTTATTTACTTTCACCGATATTGTAAACATAGCCGCTTAATATAGCTTCTTATCTGTTTACTTGCAGTTCTGACTAGCGTACAAAATGCAGTCTGTTAAAATCGAAGATCTGCCGGAGAACCCGCGTGAGCACTGCAATGTTATATCCAGCCTTTGCTTTTGGTAAGTGTCACGAAGTTGCACTTTTAATTACTTCTTATATTCTATTTATAATTTATTTATAATTTTTTTCTATGCAGGTACACCTTGCCAACATTCTTCAAGGGACGCAAAAAGACGCTCGACACAAAAGATCTCTACAAAGCCCTCAAAGAACACAGATCAGGTAATTTACTACAACTTTAAAAGTACATATTTTCAAAGTGCATAAGTAGCCTTTAATTTAATTTTTTTTATATAAATTTTCTGGACCAATTTACAATAAACTTTAAGGGGGGAATTTTAATTATATCAAAAAAATTTCAGCTTTTTTCTACAATAACAAATAATGGAATTGGTATACAATTTTCACCGTATAAATAACAGTACGAATACCAGTAATTTTACTAGAAAATTGATTTTACAGAGAAAAACATGGTCGATTTTTTTTAGTTCATTGACGATAGTTTTCAGTTGAGATTTAAACGAGTATGCAAATTTGCGAAACTGATTGTTTGAAAAGCTTCTTTTTTATCTATAAGATTTTAAATATTTCATTTCATCATTCAATATTAATGGGTTGTAATTTTGTATATCAATGATAAGAAAAAAACAGTTTTCGTGAAAAGAAGTTGTAAATGAAGATCCCCCTTAAGACTAAGTGGAGGTACTCATGTAGGCTCCCAGTCTTTTCTTGCCTAGCCTATTGTATTCTAATTAAATCTAACTTTTTTTTATTCATCCCAAAACATCTTAGTTTTCTGACTATGTATTAAATTTCTGACTTTCACCACTTTGCGCTTAACGACGCCGCGCACTAAAAACCATGTGTTTGCCGGGTTTACAATCACAACACACAAGCATTGTAAATCGTTATGGCTTTTGACTCACGTCTTCTGATAAAATGTGCATATATACGAGCATGTTTTTATTTATGTCTGTATTATGCTGTATATGTAGGTAGGAATCTTGTATTCGCAGATAACTCCAAACGAAAATCGCACATTTTTATTTTTGCCTAATTATTTCATGACTTTTCGAAATTGCCAAATAGCAACTCGAGCGGAGCTACATTACTTTTAGATAATATTTTTGGCATGCGTATTTTTCTGTCTACACGTAAATACACCCACACACACTTTAGTGAGTGCAGAATACCAGAATACTATGCGTGTGTGCGTCACAAATGAATCCTTTAACAAGAGTGTCGCCGCTTATCAATTGAACTACATAAACGAATTCGGTTTTGCAGCTGTGGCGTCGACGTGAGCGTCATCGAAATCAATGAATTATATGTATTTTTCTCCGCTCATTGTCAGTTCTGTTTTGCGTTTTATTCAAACAATTAAGCTAATAGACAAATACACAAACGAACTAACTGACTGACAAACAGACAGACCGAGTAACTGCAGATAGAGGCGAACAACTTTCTGAAGGTTGCAAGAACTCAGCAGAGGAATGTGCAAAGTTCCTATAAAATGCCACTCAATTGCAGTGTTTTTCTATCTCCAAATACGTACTGCAATTGCATTCGATGCAAAACACTAACCCAGATTGTGCAACAAAATTTTTTTCTTCGAGCACGTTAATTTTTATATTATTTTAAGTTTGTTCAAGTTCGCTATTATCCATGCACTCTTCTATAACGTAGAGTCTAGAAATATGTAGAGCAACGGGACGGGCGGAAAAGCTCTTAATGTTATAATTCAATTTGTTAAATCGATAAAGACTCAAGTACTCAAGCAGTTAATTCTACCAGCTCTTATCAGAACCTACCTAAAGAAGTAAGGAAGCATCAGTCGGGTTTCACCGACAGAATAATACCCTACACCAAGTAACCGAGTGTGGTGATAATACACTGAAAGAAATGAAATTGTGAGTGTTTTAAATTTGCTGCCTATATAGTGGGCGGACCACGCCCATTTTTTGGTATTTTGTAGAGTGTCCACACCTCACCTTAAATACCAAGTATTATTCTTTTGAATGAGTAATTAGACAAATTATAGCAATTTTTTCGAAAAAACCCGAGGTACTGGGACTTACAGGCCCATTGTGGGCATGTCCTATGACCGATTTGACTAATTTTAACACTTTACCTAACCCGAGGTTCACTGTGACTGTGTGCCAAATTTGGTTGAAATCAGACAACTCCTTTTTCTGTTTTTTTCCGAACACGCAGACAGACGGACAACCGGAAATCAAAAGAGAAAGTGTTTCTGATCATTTCTATATACTTATGTCTATACCTAGGACCGCTCCTTAAATGCGTTACAATTTTCGCACAAAGTTATTATACCCTATTACCATAGGTGGTGTAGGGTATAAAAAGAAAGACTTAGTTAAACTAAATATAATAACAGTCAAATAGCGACATAATTAAAAAATTATAATTATACTCAAGTTTAAGAAAGAGCCATGCGCTGATAAGAGCTGTTGACAAGATAATCATCATTTGATCATATTCACACCCCTTACATCATCCATTGAGAAGCAAATTAAGGGTGTCAATGCCGTAAGGATTTGTTAATGCCAATATATTCGAGCACGCTTATTTCTATACCCGGAAACTGGAATTTTTTATATACATATATGCAGTGACAATTAGTAGTTGCTACCCAACAGACAATTTCGTTTGGAAATAATATTTTTGTAAACTTATTTCTGCAAATGTTTTTTTTTATTAATTTCACAGAGTGTACTGGATGGCAATGCATTTCCCTGAACGCCTCGCCATGCCGACGCATAAACTCGACAATTCTCCTACAAAACACTCTTTACGAGAATTTAAGTTGCGATTATTTAAGAAGTAACTTCGAAATCTTTTTGCTTCAGACTTCTAAGTTTAGGCTAAACGGAAACTAAACTAAGTCCTGACAAAGAAGCCCATTCGGCGATTTCTCAGTTCATTGTGTACATATATCGAAATTTCAAAACCAATGTGTTTTTAAATATCGTATAGATCGATGCATCTAATCCAAAGTTATAAAGAATGTACGTGCTTTATTTACAGAAAAAATTTTATGAAAAAATACTCTAATCTTGTTTCCTGAAAAATCAAATTATCAGACATACCATGCTCTTCTTTTTTTAAAGAAATTTGCTCATTTTCTTTACTCATTTCCAGTAACTGAGAAAAGTGTCGGGATCACTGGTTTTCGAATTCACGGGATGGCCAGCTGGCCAGCTCTCCTTAACTCTCGAACAGCCACTCATGCTAGAACTACTATCATGCTAAACATTTAATATCTTAATTGTGTATTGCGCTTATGTAGTAGACATACACATACATATGCGTGTAAGCGGCTGTAGATAAATTTTATTATTATTATTATAAGGATCATTTGAAACTGCGCGCACGACACAAACGTCATAAAAGATGGCAAATGCGTTGTGCAAATTTTGAATTTGTAGTTGTGTTGCTTATTGAGGGGCGTAGAAGACAGCAGTGGACACAGCACACTGCTGCATAGAAAAACACATCAGATATAGGTATATTCTATTGACACATGTGTTAACCCGGCGTAGGGTATCGCAAATCATGGGAATAGAAATTTTTAACACAATAAAAATATGTGTACTTGTCAGCACATACAACTCTATATATGTATATAGTGCATGCATAGACAGCATGATTTCCATCCATTTATGTAATCAGTCACACTGCTGAAGATATAATATCAAACTAATTAAGTGATCCCTCAAAATTTTTAATTTAACCCGAAATTTCTGCAGGCTTTTTCATTGAATTGGAAATTAGAACTTTAATTTCGGTCCGTCTCGGCGCTTCACCATGATTCACCCTGTACAGACAATGTATGTAAATGATTATAATTGATATGGACATTTTTCGTGGTGAGTTATCAATTTCAGAATTCTTCAAAATTGTCATTAATAACTCTTCGAAAATCGTTTGCGAAAATAAAGCAGAACAGAGCGGATCGTCGGATCGTCTGCGAGTAAACAATACGTTGAGTTCAATGAACCAAGCGAAAGCGCATAACAGAAAATTTATCAAGACGTCATCTACATACTATTTACGAGTATATACATATGTACTGAAGTAGTACATAGTTCCCAAAACGATTATTTTTTAAACCAACGTTTAGAGGATGCCCACTATACATGCAAAGCACTTGATGCTTTTTAAAAAAGTGTTATAGGTTAGTAAGGGGAGTGTGAAAAAGTAACAGGGAAACATTTGTCCTTAATCCGCTATCATTGCATGCAATGACGTGCGAAACCTTTCGAAGGAAGACTATTTCACAACTGGAACTTACGACCAAGCGATTATGGTCTAGCTCTATTGAGCTAGCAACCTCATACTATATAGCTCAAGGCAATAAACTTGCATTGTCGCCAGACATAACTGTTTGCTACAATATAATTGAGCAATGTCTATTAACAGTTCCGCACTCAGCCCATATTTCATCATTAATCAAGTTCTTATTTAGACATGACATGCAGAAATGCGAGCTCCTTTTGTTGTTACGGCTCTTCTTCTCTTATCTACTACATATGTATATAATTTATATACGATATAATTATATACAAATATTTTTCTTAACCATGTGCACCGTTTAGAACTGCTTGGTAACAAAATGAGTCAATCATGGGAGCAAGAATTGCGGCGCAAGGAAAGCTCCAAGAAGCAGCCCAGCTTATTGAAGGCGACCGTACGAGTTTTCGGCTGTCAGTTTGCGCTCTTGGGCCTTGCACTCTTTCTGTTGGAACTCGGACTGAGGTGAGTCTACCGACTGCCATGCATTGTCATTCTTTGTTAGCAATTACCAATTGTTCATACCTTTTAGAGCAATGCAGCCGCTGTTCCTGCTGGGTCTGGTCGCGTACTACGGCAACGATGAAAAGAATCTACAGCGCGCGTATCTGTATGCGGCCGGTTTGATCTTTTGCAGTGCGCTGAATGTCCTCATCATGCATCCGTACATGCTGGGCACGCTGCACGTGGGCATGAAGGTGCGTCTGGCCATGTGTAGCGTGATATATCGCAAGGCACTGCGACTGAGTAAAACAGCATTGGGCGACACCACGGCCGGGCAGGTGGTGAATCTCATATCGAACGATGTGGGGCGCTTGGATTTGGCCATGATCTTCGTGCATTACTTGTGGGTGGGGCCGCTGAACACATTGTTTATCACGTACTTGATGTACCGAGAGGTGAGATAAGAGATGAATACTCGAAACTGACCACTGCAATTCATATCACCCTTGCCGCTCTTGCAGATTGGCGTCTCTGCTGTGTTCGGCGTTGCTTTCATGCTGCTCTTCATACCGCTTCAAGGTTGGCTGGGCAAGAAGACGTCAGTGCTGCGCTTGCGCACAGCGCTTCGCACCGACGAGCGTGTGCGCATGATGAACGAGATCATTGCGGGCATTCAAGTGATCAAGATGTACGCCTGGGAGATGCCCTTCAACAAAATGGTCGCCTATGCGCGCATGAAGGAAATCAATAGTATACGACAAGTCTCCTACATACGTGGCATCCTGCTGTCCTTCATTATGTTTCTCACGCGCGTCTCCGTTTTCCTCAGCTTGGTCGGCTATGTGCTGTTGGCAAACATTTTGACGCCAGAGCAGGCGTTCGTCATCACCGCCTATTACAACATTTTGCGCACCACCATGACCGTATTCTTTCCACAAGGTACACAATTACGTACACGTTTTTTCTACAATACATAAATCGGATTTTCATTTGTTATATTCGTATGTATTTCAACTGCTATTATTGTACATTTTTCGTTCCATATTTCAGCTATTTCTCAGTTGGCGGAAACCTTGGTTTCCTTTAAGCGTATACAAAAGTTCATGCTGTACGATGAGACTGACGTTGTGGACAAGTCTATGGACGCGCCCATCTCAAATTACCCCGGCAGCAATGAGTCGACCATAGTTAAGGATGGCGAAAAGGAACTGGAGGTCAATATGCCATTGAACAAACAAAGCTTGTTGCCAGTTTCCAACGGCCACGCCACTCTTTCAGAGGCTGGCATTATTATTAATAATTTGAGAGCGAAATGGGATGTGAAATCGCCGGAATACACTTTGGAAGATGTGAATTTACGTGTACAACCTGGCACTCTGGTTGCCATAATTGGGCCTGTCGGTGCCGGCAAATCAAGGTACTATCAAAATTCAGTTAACGTCTTTGTTCCTTTTATAAATTATAGCTTTATTTGCTCTTAAAGTCTCATACAGAGCATACTCGGGGAGCTGCGTCCTGAATCGGGTATCATGAAAGTGAATGGCACCTTCTCGTATGCGTCTCAGGAACCTTGGCTCTTCACAGGCACCGTTCGCCAAAACATACTCTTTGGACACCCCATGGACAAGCGACGTTACCTGACCGTGGTAAAGAAGTGCGCGCTGGAACGCGACTTCGAGCTGCTGCCCTATGGCGATAAGACAATTGTGGGCGAGCGTGGTGCCTCGCTGTCGGGTGGACAGAAGGCGCGCATCAGCTTGGCGCGCGCCGTGTACCGCCAGACCTCAATCTATTTGTTGGATGATCCGCTGAGTGCGGTTGACAGTCACGTGGGACGTCATCTTTTCGATCAGTGCATGCGTGGCTTCCTGCGCGAGAATATTGTCATTTTGGTTACACACCAGCTGCAATTCCTGCAGCATGCGGATCAGATTGTCATAATGGACAAGGGCAAAGTGAGTGCCGTGGGATCGTATGAAGCGCTGCGCGAGAGCGGCTTGGATTTCGCGCAAATGCTGGCTGACCCCGAAAAGGACGAAAGTGTGGATGAGAAAATGCGTTCCAGGTCGGGTAGTCACAGACGCAACAGTGAAGCTTCGCTGAATTCTACAGCCGACTCATTCTTGGACGAGTCCACGCAGCAACCGCAAGAACAGGAAACCCAAAAAGTGGGCCAAATCGGTTTAAGTTTGTACAAGCAGTATTTCAAAGCCGGTGGTGGCTTCTTCATGTTCAGCGTTATGCTGATGCTCTGCGTACTAACGCAGGCCTTGGCCTCTGGTGGCGATTTCTTCTTATCTTATTGGTAAGTGCAGGCGCACTTATACTATACCTGTATTAAAAATGAATCTATACACTGCAGGGTAACGAAGCAGGGATCTACCGAAGATGAATTCACTAAAGTGTTAAATGATACCATCAAAGAAGAAACACCACCAAAAGAGTCCTATCTGTCGGCATTACTGAAGGAAACTGGTCTTGAGGTGGATCCCGACATGCTAGACATTTACTTTTTCACCCTCATCACAATAACAACCGTGATCGTGACCTTGACGCGTAGTTTCCTCTTCTTCAGAGTGGCCATGAAGGCGTCTATCAATCTGCACAACGCCATGTTTCGTGGCATCACACGTGCAGCTATGTACTTCTTTAATACTAATCCTTCTGGCCGAATACTCAATCGCTTCTCGAAGGACATGGGCCAAGTGGATGAGATACTGCCATCGGTCATGATGGATGTCATACAAATATTTCTGGCACTTTTAGGTATTGTAGTTGTAATTGCCATCGTGAATCCACTATTTCTGGTACCAACTCTTATATTGGCGATAATCTTCTACTTCCTGCGTACTTTTTACCTGAAGACGTCGCGCGATGTGAAACGTTTGGAAGCCATAAGTATGTACCCACGTCTATGTCACTAGCGACTCACTGAAGTTTTTGATAATTTTCCTTTCAGCACGTTCCCCCATTTACTCGCACCTGGCCGCATCTCTCACTGGTTTGTCGACTATACGCGCGTTCGGCGCACAACGTGTGCTCATCATGGAGTTCGATAACCACCAGGATTTGCACAGCTCTGCGTTTTACATGTTCATCGCAACTTCGCGTGCCTTTGGCTATTGGCTCGACTGCTTCTGTGTAATCTATATCGCCATTATCACACTAAGTTTCTTCATCTTCCCACCGGAGAACGGCGGCTCTGTGGGTCTGGCCATTACACAAGCTATGGGCATGACAGGCATGGTTCAGTGGGGAATGCGCCAATCAGCTGAGTTGGAGAATACGATGACGTGTGTAGAGCGTGTTGTGGAATACGATACCATCGAGCCTGAAGGCGAGTTGGAATCGAAACCAGATAAAAAACCACCGAAATCTTGGCCTGAGGATGGCAAAATACAATTTGATCACTTGAGTTTGCGCTACTTCCCCGATCCCAAGTCTGACTGCGTGCTCAAATCACTCACCTTTGACATACAGTCATGCGAGAAGGTGGGCATAGTTGGACGCACCGGCGCCGGCAAATCCTCGCTGATCAACGCACTCTTCCGCCTGTCTTACAACGACGGCTCTGTTATAATCGACTGTCGCGACACGAATGATCTTGGCCTGCACGATCTGCGCAGCAAGATCTCGATTATACCACAGGAGCCGGTGCTATTCTCCGGAACAATGCGTTATAATCTGGATCCATTCGAGGAGTACTCTGATGCAAAGTTGTGGGAGTCGCTGGACGAGGTATGTACATAAAAGAGCTACATAGTCAAATGAATAAACAAAAATACAATACAAATTGCAGGTCAAACTGAAAACGGTTGTCTCTGAACTGCCAAGTGGACTGCAGAGCAAGATTTCCGAGGGCGGCAGCAACTTCAGTGTGGGTCAGAGGCAGTTGGTGTGTTTGGCGCGCGCCATTCTGCGCGAAAACAAGATTCTGGTGATGGACGAGGCCACTGCAAACGTGGACCCACAAACGGACGCGCTCATACAAACCACTATACGCAACAAATTCAGGGATTGCACTGTGCTCACCATCGCACATCGCCTGCACACTGTTATGGACTCGGACAAGGTGCTGGTCATGGATGCGGGACAGGTTGTGGAGTTCGGTTCACCCTATGAACTGCTTACAGAAACGCAGACAAAAATATTCCACGGCATGGTTAAGCAAACCGGCAATGCAACATTCGAAAATTTGCTCAAAACTGCACAAAAGGTAAACAACATCAAAATCTCCTTTCGGATTTAAATGATTGTGTAATTACGAAAAACGCATGTTAATATTTTCAGGCCCACGAACACAATCTAAAGGAGAAAATGGCGTAAATCCACATACAGCAATGTCAAAAAGCGCGAAGAATGTACCATAAAAAAAATACGTGCAATTTAAGGCCATAAAGGTGTAACGAATTGCCGCGAGTTACTGCCTAAACGACAGTTTTGGCATATTAAAAATAGAAACAAATTGTAAGACTAAATGCAAATGTTTGCTTAGCTTTATGCGTACTACACACAAACACACTACTACAAAAATTTTAGTTTTAAGAAATAATTGTTGAAAGTATTTAAAGTTCTAAATATATTAGGTATGTAAAATGTTATTCATTGGCCTCCCAAACACATACAAACTTGTATTGTAATCATGTCAATCAATATAAAGAATATGTTCTCAGTGTACTAGCAAGAGGGAACAAATATATGTTATTTAAAAAACCTAAACTATTAAGCTCGCTAAGGGGTGGGTCACTCCATGTAAGAACGATCGTGTGCCTTTATTTGTAGTTACTACTACTTCATATAGCTATATGTTTGTATAAGATTATTGTATTTGTATAAAGTGTTTGCAAACGTAAACAATAAACGTCCATATGCCAAAATATAACGTGTTGCTGCTTTATTATAACAAAAAGTGGCTGCCTTCAATAAAAAATGTAAATTCTTAAAGCGTTCTAAAAACTGCAACGGAAACCAAAAACTCGGCATAGGATCTCAAACCATGTATACAAATCAAGAAAAAAGGACAAGTCGAGGAACTAGTGCAAATTTTATAGACTTTAATCGAGAAGACAACAGGGTAATCGAGGAATTACTGTACATAATAGCTGCGTCCCTGTCCTAATTAGATTTTGTATGATTTAGTCTGAAATTACAGGAAAGCGTTCTCGTATTCGAAAAACCTGTAAATGAAAGTGGAAATGAGAGAGAGTTACTGAGCTTCTATTTTGTCAGAAGTTACAGGATTTGGTAAGAAAGATGTCTGCTGACACAAAAGTGTGAAACTATTAACTGTTCTGCATTTGCGAACATAAACTGAAAAAGCTCAAAATAAAAATATATTTTATTTTTCTTTTTAAAAAAAGTTAACTTAACGAGGAAATATTCTAATTTTGCTTATTTCCACAAGTAATTTTTAATTCAAATATTGTCAGCAGATTAGGTGCACAAAATTGTAAAGAAATCTCGACATGGCATGTGGCATTTAAAGTTGATTCCAATTGCCGGAACCGGGACGGGTCACTCATTTTGCAAGTGCCTGCAACGGAAAAACATATGTGAAATTCAATTTTTTGCACGATTTTATGGGATTTTGGAACGGGCTCCAATTGGAGCAACTTACGTTTTTTGGTAATTATGTGAGTTGTTTGGGCATCTCCTATCCATGCACTTCCCTCCTGTGGCATTTAAAGTTGATTCCAATTGCCGGAACCGGGACGGGTCACTCATTTTGCAAGTGCCTGCAGCGGAAAAACATATGTGAAATTCAATTTTTTGCACGATTTTATGGGTTTTTGGAACGGGCTCCAATTGGAGCAACTTACGTTTTTTGGTAATTATGTGAGTTGTTTGGGCATCTCCTATCCATGCACTTCCCTCCTGTGGCATTTAAAGTTGATTCCAATTGCCGGAACCGGGACGGGTCACTCATTTTGCAAGTGCCTGCAGCGGAAAAACATATGTGAAATTCAATTTTTTGCACGATTTTATGGGATTTTGGAACGGGCTCCAATTGGAGCAACTTACGTTTTTTGGTAATTATGTGAGTTGTTTGGGCATCTCCTATCCATGCACTTCCCTCCTGTGGCACTTAAAGTTGATTCCAATTGCCGGAACCGGGACGGGTCACTCATTTTGCAAGTGCCTGCAGCGGAAAAACATATGTGAAATTCAATTTTTTGCACGATTTTATGGGTTTTTGGAACGGGCTCCAATTGGAGCAACTTACGTTCTTTGGTAATTATGTGAGTTGTTTGGGCATCTCCTATCCATGCACTTCCCTCCTGTGGCATTTAAAGTTGATTCCAATTGCCGGAACCGGGACGGGTCACTCATTTTGCAAGTGCCTGCAGCGGAAAAACATATGTGAAATTCAATTTTTTGCACGATTTTATGGGATTTTGGAACGGGCTCCAATTGGAGCAACTTACGTTTTTTGGTAATTATGTGAGTTGTTTGGGCATCTCCTATCCATGCATTTCCCTCCTGTGGCATTTAAAGTTGATTCCAATTGCCGGAACCGGGACGGGTCACTCATTTTGCAAGTGCCTGCAACGGAAAAACATATGTGAAATTCAATTTTTTGCACGATTTTATGGGATTTTGGAACGGGCTCCAATTGGAGCAACTTACGTTTTTTGGTAATTATGTGAGTTGTTTGGGCATCTCCTATCCATGCACTTCCCTCCTGTGGCATTTAAAGTTGATTCCAATTGCCGGAACCGGGACGGGTCACTCATTTTGCAAGTGCCTGCAGCGGAAAAACATATGTGAAATTCAATTTTTTGCACGATTTTATGGGTTTTTGGAACGGGCTCCAATTGGAGCAACTTACGTTTTTTGGTAATTATGTGAGTTGTTTGGGCATCTCCTATCCATGCACTTCCCTCCTGTGGCATTTAAAGTTGATTCCAATTGCCGGAACCGGGACGGGTCACTCATTTTGCAAGTGCCTGCAACGGAAAAACATATGTGAAATTCAATTTTTTGCACGATTTTATGGGATTTTCGAACGGGCTCCAATTGGAGCAACTTACGTTTTTTGGTAATTATGTGAGTTGTTTGGGCATCTCCTATCCATGCACTTCCCTCCTGTGGCATTTAAAGTTGATTCCAATTGCCGGAACCGGGACGGGTCACTCATTTTGCAAGTGCCTGCAGCGGAAAAACATATGTGAAATTCAATTTTTTGCACGATTTTATGGGTTTTTGGAACGGGCTCCAATTGGAGCAACTTACGTTTTTTGGTAATTATGTGAGTTGTTTGGGCATCTCCTATCCATGCACTTCCCTCCTGTGGCATTTAAAGTTGATTCCAATTGCCGGAACCGGGACGGGTCACTCATTTTGCAAGTGCCTGCAACGGAAAAACATATGTGAAATTCAATTTTTTGCACGATTTTATGGGATTTTCGAACGGGCTCCAATTGGAGCAACTTACGTTTTTTGGTAATTATGTGAGTTGTTTGGGCATCTCCTATCCATGCACTTTTATTTCGTTGCAATAAAACTGGTTTTGTACGTTCTCGTCTTTCTACAGTTTTTATCTCTGAGAGGAAATTATACAACTAAGTCCCAAATATACTGACTTTGTATCAATGCCACTGTGGCAACACTAAATTATTTCCACTTTGCAGCGGCTTACAGTCGGATGTAAACAAAAAAACAGCTGTTCCCCAAGCACCTAAAAATATACAGATAAAAAGTTCCTTTTCCTTTTAAAGATCTCCCTGATTTGCAATAGTGAATAAATAAAAGCAACCGAATTCGAATTGAAAATAAAAATAGCACAACGTAAATATCAAAGAACACTCATCAGCAACGGCAACATCGAAGTGTTGATTATTATGAGTGGTGGATCATCACTTGGTTTTCTGTACATATCATCTCGCTTGTCCTCACATACCGTGAGCGAAAATGATCAGCAACACCAGCACTAGCTGGGAGCAGGAGCAAATACAACTTGAGGGAGAGCACAAGCTTTTGCAATGATCGCGTCATACCAACAGTGAAAGCTTTTCCTTCTCCCTTTTTCTTATTTGTGCGTGCCACAAACGGCCAGATAAGAGCACGCTCGCACGCTCGCTCCATATAAAAACGACGGCCAGTTGGGATATGCGGAAAGTCGAGAACCTTGCGTGAGAACGCGAACGTTGGACGTAAATAGTGTTTAGAGTCAGCGTACGTTAATGGCTTAGAGAGCGTGCGGAGTTGTTGGTGCTTGTTGTTGTTTAATAGTGGTGTATATCGCGTGGAGCCTTATTAGCCGGTTTTCTTCATTTTCACTGAATTAATTCGAATATACTTTGGCCAGTGTTATTGCTGTTGCTGTGTTGCTGCCGTCGTCGGTGCCGCAGAGGCTCTTTTTGCAGCCGAAACCGTGGGGAGATCGAGAAAAGAGATTATTGAAAACAATAATAATACAGAAACAAATATAACATTTTGCCAGAGGCTGTGTAAGTTTAAACGTATCAATGAGTGTGCTGCGCGTTTTATTTGTTCTCAGATATTTCGTAATGATTTGATTTACAAAATAATTCGCCGTTTGTGTTAAGCTTTTTCCACAACAGAGAGAATGTATATTAAAGCAAAAAACTCAGAAAACTTTAATGGCAATACATAATAGGTTAATCAAATATTTATTGTGTTAATTGTTCCATTTCTAATTAAAGTTTTTAGCAGGGTCGCTTCAAATTTCATCACAAGCTGCAAAATGACTTGCAGAACTATTGTTTCATGCTCAAAAAGGAAAAAGATATAAAATGCAAATAAGCGTATAGAAATTGCCGCTCTCTGAATATAAAAATAGTAAATTGACTTGGCAAAAAATGGAAAAATCTCATTGCAAAAGCCAAACAAATACGCGTCATGCGACGGCGTTCTCTTTTTATAAGCTTATTTTAGTATTTACATTATACATTAATGCATTTATGCATGTGATTATATATGTATGTACATACATATGTAAATATAAAAACATATGTTTTTCTAAGGCGTCGCAGTGGCTCAGTTAAGTGATCGGTCTCTAATGCAACAGGTCGCTAGTTCGAAACCCAGCAGATTCGTACAATCTAAAAAATTATGAGAATTTGTTTTCAAATTCTTCCTTTATACATCGCGATCTCTCACAAAGAATTGAAAAATCTACGAGAGTATTCATGGCATGAAAATAAAGCTTCTCAATCCCATTCGGATACGGCTATAGAATACATTTTTATGTTGCGAGAAAGCTAGGTCTAAGCCTCGATTGCATGGGCTGTTGTGCGTAAATATAAAATCTATACTGCCAAATGTTAACATATGAGGGTTGCCGCATCTGTTGATTTTCACGGCTCGCGCCTAATGCATGAGCCTCCAGACACACTCCCCGCGTAGCTTCATTTGTTTTGATATCTGCTAAGAAAAATTTACCTCGTCATTCTTGGAGGAGATAACGGCACAAATGTTATTTTATTGCGGTCATAAGTGGGTTAAGCATCGTCATTGCCGCGATGCTAGGAGCACTGTAGCGGACGGAAACAGGCTTTTCCAGTGGATTTACTGATTTTTATAGCCTTTCATACGCTGATGTAGCACAATTTTAATGCAGCAGAGGAAGAAGGTGGTGCATAGTTGATAACAAAATTTAGTTATAAATACTGCTTGACAGTTTTCAAATAAAAACCATAGTATGCATTCCTTGACGACACGTCTGTGATCGTTCTGCAGTCAATAAATCTTCGATTATTAATTAAAACACATTAAACTGCTATCTAAAAAATCTATGGAAAATTAAGCAATGCAATTAACTGGCATATGCTGGAAATTCACAGAGAAATGCTGGGTTTATCTTTACGTGCGATTCTGAGCAAGTCACACATGCACGCGCATCAGTAAATAGAGATATGACCGCTTATACATACATACATATGTATGTATGTATATGCAAAAGCATATGAATCGCGTGATTCCTAGAAGTGCTAGCGGGAGGTATTAAGAATAATAACAAATTAGAACTACACTCACTCTCTGCAGCCAGAACTCCCTAATTCGATTTTAATCGAAATCTAAATACCATAAAGAAGCCCTTGCCTACATCGATTTTCTGTGCGCTGCCATGAACTAGCATTTCTTGAAAACTTTTATTTGTTGCCTTCATTAAGCTGCTCAACACATTTGACTGCGGCTTTATAAACAATACTATAATTTATATTTCAGATAACTCTTATGTATTGAAAATAATTTTATCAATTCG
Organism: Neria commutata; assembly: GCA_963457695.1. Classification (NCBI taxonomy): domain Eukaryota; kingdom Metazoa; phylum Arthropoda; class Insecta; order Diptera; family Micropezidae; genus Neria; species Neria commutata. The sequence goes on from OY735245.1 coordinate 60,992,080, forward strand.
TATAACTTTGAAAAATATAAGGGGCAGCGATTCTTCATAAAACATAAAAAATACAATTTTTTTTAAAAGTTTCCAAATGATTTTTGTAGTTTAGAACAGAATCTTAGAATAAGCGTCGATACTACTTAATATTTTTCTCCATTTGTAGAGCTTACCTCATACATATCATAGCTGTAGTGTAAAATTGCGAATATCGAAAATTGTTAAAGAGCATCCATTTGATGCGGCTGTCTCATTAGAGCGCGCATCGAGGCAAAACTCCCGCGAATGGGAAAAAAAGTTACTCGAAAAAATTTCATTATAAATAGCTTTCATTTTTTGTTTAGTTTGTGTTGTTACTATGTTGTTTTTCTAATTTCATTTTATTGTGGCAGAAATCAACAGTAATTATTTGCCATTTTGTTGCACGCCAATGAAGCACTGCTTCATTCATGTGGACTTCCAATATCGCTGCTCACGTGCTATCTTCCGATGGATTAACCTTCGGACGATATCAGTTCTATTTATAAATGACAGTGAGATGGCTATTTTTTTGGAAATTCTAACATGACGCGGCGGCTTTATTGGCGTATCTAAATTAAATAAATGTGGCTTATCTTACTTGCTCAAATTGTCTAATCACGATGTTGCGTAAGACGTAGGACAGTTGCGGCCTAATTTCCATAGACGAACTTCTTACGTGGCTTTATTAATAAATATCTTCAAGGTACAGAAGCCAATCAACGAGGGCATATTTTCATTATTGCAATTGTTGCTGTCTTTCCTATATACTATATGTACATATACAATGTATATCAAAAACGTATTTCCCTAAAATATTCATATTAAGTGAAATCTTATCGATTGTGCGTCGTCTCAAATCTCTACAGAGTGTACTGCAAATTATAATTTTTTGACTGACAAGGGGAACGAGTAGCCACTGATATGATAGTAGATAAGCTGTTTGGAACTGTGGCATGACTGCGATTGCGGATTTTCAAATTGAATTGAACTGTGGAGAAATTTTCATAGACCAAGCCATAAAATCGTTGCATACTGTTTCTCAGTACGAGGTGATCAATCGTCGGTGACTGATTGTGGGTAAGCAATTTCCGCTTTTGCAAATAAAACTTTTGCACTCAGCGAAGTGCAATAAGGGGCACTTCAAATGATATGAAGATCATGCCAGAAGTGGCTCACAGACGACGAAGCACTTCCTTTTCTGTCCACTGAACACGTATTTGTATGCTGTAGTATATGAAGGACACACACGATCCTTTATATGTGTATTATCTAGTTCAATAAGCTGAATTTCGTGCCGAATTGGAATATACATACTTATGCTGTTGTGTATTTTTTTACAGATAGCTTCTCGCATAGGAGCTTTCAAAATGCAGTCCTTCAAAGCGGATGAACTGCCGGAAAATCCGCGCGAAAATGCCAATCCGTTGTCGGCCTTGATGTTTTGGTAAGTGCAACTTTAAACATTTACTGCTTTTGTCTTAATCTTAGGTCCTTTTCTTAATTAGTATACTAATTTATAATGAACTTTTCCATTTGTGATTTTTTGTACTTTCCAGTTTCACATTGCCCACATTTTGGAAAGGTCGCAAAAAAACTCTGGATCACACTGACTTATTTCAGGCGTTGAAGGAACATAAATCAGGTAAGCTTGAATGCTGAGTGTGTGAGTGTTTGTATTGGAGAGCATCACTTCCGCTGCTGCCAAAGGTTTAAAAAAAAATACAATTACAAATGTCGGAAGCTGTTTTTCACTGCAAATTTTCGTGAGTTTCTTTTATGCAATTTGAATAGCAATTCTCAAACCATAAATATCCAATTTAATTTTGTAATCAACGCAAAATGTTGCAGAAAATAGCGAAAGTAGAAGTGTTGGGAAAATTTCTTAAAAAATATTTCATAAAAATGATCAACTGAAAGGTGAAACATTTGTTTCGGATGGACACGAGCCTAGTAATTTTATCTCTTTAATAAGTACGCATAATAATATTTTTTTTTAAGAGCCCTTAAAAACCGCTTGAAAAGAAAATGCCAATCTAATGCATAATATAAGCAACGCATATACTAGCTCCATAGGCCAAAGGGCCATGAGGCAGTGAATGTTAATGTCTGAATGACATTAAGAATATAATCATAAACGTTTGAGTACATAAGTATGATGCCAAAATAAAATTGTCGTGATCGTTTTAGTTTGCATTACGAATTTATAGATGTCTGAACAATTTTTGTCTCTATTTCACTTCGTCTGTTTATCTATCTATCGTCGTTCTGTTGCTCTTTTGCTTCTTAACGATAAAATATGTACGTTATCATAAAATGAATTTTATTGAAAAAAGTACCTCGTTTCGGCTTTTCGCAATGGAAAAAGTGTCTCAAGCTCTCCTTTCTCCCTTTCTCTATTTCTGTTCGTATATAGCACCACACTTTCTGCTCAGAGTTCGTTTAAGTTGACTCGTTCTATTGAAATATAATGTATAGATGGCTTTTATGAACTAATCTGTAATCTTTGATATCGCAGCTAAAAATCAAGTTTCAAGTTTCAAGTGCCTGCTAGAAAGAAGGCAAGTGTGCATATGCCCAATTTTAGGTGCTCCTCATACCGCTGAGTTATTGTTATGGCTTTATAATGATGATTACAATCACAAGTCGATCGTACACAATATTGCCATCGTAAAATAATATAAAGCAACAAATTCCAGCTAATTTATCAATTACGCTTACTCGCTTTGAGGCGATAATTTTGAGTAATCATCGCAAGTAAATAACAAAATTGTAAGTATATTGTTAGCAGGACTGTGGCAATGCCAGTCTGCCTGTCAGCGCCTTGGCCGAAAACATTTTATACAACACGCTAACAATGACGCTGCAATTTTCGTACCGTTCTGTTATTTCTCATTGCCTTCATTTCAGCCTGCTATAAAATGGCTTTTTATTGCTAAGAAAATCTATTTTGCTACTGTCCTCGTAAGTATATTGCAATTTTCAAGTATCGAATTCAAATTGACATACGGATATCATATCAATTTGTAACTCTAGCAATTCTCTCTCTACTTTGTCTTCTTCTTGATTTTGCATTTTTTTTAAATTCCAATTCAGTTGTGAAATTTTACTCGAGTGGACTATTTATCAATATTTACTGTTATTATTATAGCAAATATGACAATAAGTGGCAGGTTTTTTTCAGATAATCAATGAATTTTTAGCCTTTCCGGGCCAGCAATTTTTATATGATTTTTTCTTTATTCTTGATAGGCAATGGCGACATTGTCGCTTATCGTCCGTATTGATCATTGGCAATTCTGAACTGAAATCAGTTTTAATTAATATTTTAATTCCGTATAACGGTGATAAAGCGCTTATAACGACAAAAGGGCGAATCGTTTAAGCCGTTAAGCTATAAATAATATTGATAACGCGTATTTTCAATTTTACTAACCACCAGTATATGCAATATAATAAAATTAATTATGGAAATTTTTTTGCCCCTACAATGACTATGGAGTGGAGAATTTTGTATGGGCAACTTTAAACCTTATCTACCTAATGGATTTTCTTAAAGAAAGTACTAAATGATGAATTTTGGTATAAAAAGTTTACATTATAGAAATTGAAATTTTTTTTGCAGAATTCAAATTTTAACGTATGTGGAGTAGAAACATTGCATTGTTTAGTATCCCCCTTTCGGAAAAATCGATGAATTGAATATGATAGATTAGAATAAGTGGAATAAGGACTCTTTTGAAAAAATTGTATAGCTGCATTAACTTGCAATTTAAAATCAGGCAATATCTTTGTCACAGTTGAAAGACTTGATTTCAAAGCTTTTGAAGAAAGATTAAATAAACGTGGCTGTTGTGGCTCCACGAAGTGCTTCTTGTTAGTAGCTTAATAGCCGCTCCTCACACGATGCAGCTCTAAAACTTGCCCACTTCTTTGCAGATATGTTGGGCGACAAGCTGTGCAAGGCCTGGGAGGAGGAAATCGAAAAGAAGAGCAAGAAGAACAAGAAACCCAGCTTGCTGCGCGCCACCCTGCATGCCTTCGGTTGGCAATACTTTGGCTTGGGCGTCATACTCTTTCTCATTGAAATCGGCTTGCGGTAAGAAGACACCAGAGAGCCGCTCGCTCCATGGCAGTTAATTTATCACCTTCTTTTTGCAGAGTCACACAACCACTTTTCCTCGGCGGCCTGGTTGCGTACTATGCCACTTCGTCCGATAAGAACGACCTAACTGCCGCCTACCTATACGCGCTGGGCGTTATCTTGTGCAGCGCGTTCACCGTGCTCTTCATGCATCCCTGCATGCTGGGCATCATGCATATGGGCATGAAAATACGCGTGGCCATGTGCAGCATGATATATCGCAAGGCGCTGCGGCTAAGCAAAACAGCTCTGGGCGACACCACCACGGGACAAGTGGTGAATTTGATATCGAACGATGTGGGTCGCTTGGATATGTCTATGCTGCACATACACTACTTGTGGATTGGGCCGGTAGAGATCGTCATCATAACGTACCTCATGTACCGCGAGGTGAGTCAACTCCCTTCGGGTCGGCCATTCCTTAAGTTTTTCCGTATATACCGTGTCATTTCTCGCTTGCAGATTGGCATTTCGGCGGTATTCGGTGTGGCCGTGATGTTGGCTTTCCTGCCGCTGCAAACGTATCTGGGTCGGAAGACATCTGTGCTGCGCTTGCGCACAGCGCTGCGTACCGACGAACGTGTACGCATGATGAACGAGATCATTTCAGGCATACAAGTGATCAAGATGTACGCATGGGAGTTTCCTTTTGCCAAAATGGTCGCCTATGCACGCAAGAAGGAAATGAATGCCATTCGCTACGTTAACTATATACGCGGTATTCTGCAGTCTTTCATCATGTTCCTGACACGCGCCTCCGTGTTCGCCAGCTTGGTGGGATACGTGCTGCTCGGCTATTGGCTGACGGCGGAAAAAGCCTTCGCAATCACTGCCTTCTACAATATACTCCGCATGACCATGACTGTGTTCTTCCCGATGGCTACGTCCCAGCTCGCCGAGACTTTGGTGTCGGTGGGGCGCATAGAGAAATACATGATGCACGAGGAGACCAAAGTGCGAGACAAGTCTGCCGACAAGGACGAGGTAAACAAAATGCTGCTGCCATCTGCTATTATCGAGGAAAACGGCAAACCAGTCCCATGGCAGGAGGGCGCTGTCAACAAACCGCACACGGATTCCAGCATTGTTATCACTAAATTGATGGCGAAATGGGATCCAGCCACCACGGAGTACACGCTGAACAATATTAATTTGAACATAAAACCGCGCACACTGGTGGCCGTCGTCGGACCAGTGGGTTCGGGCAAGTCTAGGTGAGTTCTCCAAATGCTTCTTTCTCTTAAAATTTACCAAACCTTCTGCCTTGCTTGTAGTTTGATCCAGACCATTCTGGGAGAGCTGACACCCGAGTCGGGTACGGTCGAGGTGAATGGCACTTTCTCCTACGCCTCGCAGGAGCCTTGGCTTTTCACGGGCACCGTACGCCAAAATATACTCTTCGGCACGGCCATGAATAAACAGCGCTATCGCACTGTAGTGAAGAAATGCGCGTTGGAGCGGGACTTCGAACTGCTGCCCTATGGCGATAAGACAATAGTGGGCGAGCGTGGTGCTTCCTTATCCGGTGGACAGAAAGCGCGCATCAGTTTGGCGCGTGCTGTTTACAATCGTTCTGATATTTACCTGCTGGACGATCCTCTAAGTGCGGTAGACACGCACGTCGCACGACATCTATTCGACCAATGCATGCGCGGCTTCCTGCGTGAGGACATCGTGGTGCTGGTCACGCATCAATTGCAATTCCTGGAACAAGCTGACCTCATTGTCATGATGGACCGCGGCAGGGTGAGTGGCATGGGCACTTATGAGTCGATGCGCAAGAGCGGTTTGGACTTTGCCAAACTGCTAATAGACCCTGAGAAGAGTAAGGAGAAGGGAGGCGCAGGAGATGCGCCAGCAGCGGAGAAGCGTAAGAGTCTCACCGGCAGTGCACGCGAACGTTCCAACAGTATTAGCTCGATGAGCTCGTTCGCCGACTCTGTAACCCTCGACGATTCGCCCATGCAAGTGCAGGAAGCACGTGTGGAAGGCGATATTGGCATGAAGCTGTATAAGAAGTACTTCGGCGCCGGTGCCGGGCTGTTTACTTTCATCGTTATGGTTTCGTTGTTTTTGATAGCTCAAATACTTGCTTCGCTGGGTGATTACTTCTTGTCTTATTGGTGAGTAATAAGCTAAATTCTCTAAAAAATTTCTGGGATGTTTTATTAAAAAATTTTTCCATTTTTTTTCGGGCAGGGTAAACAAAAATGATGAGGCCTACAATAACTCACAAAATCGAGTGAGCATGCCCTTCTCGCTGCGCCTACTTAAGATGCTAGAGCCGCCCACAAACCGCGCCCTGAACGAAGACACGGACCCCAAGGACATTTACATATTCACCGGCATCATACTGGCTACCATCGTCTTTGCCTTACTGCGCAGTTTGCTCTTCTTTACAGTGGCCATGAAGTCCTCAACCAATCTACATAATTCCATGTTCCGCGGTGTCACCCGTGCGGCCATGCATTTCTTCAACACGAATCCAGCCGGCCGCATCCTGAATCGCTTCTCGAAGGACATGGGTCTGGTGGACGAGATATTGCCCTCAGTGATGGTAGACGTGCTGCAAATCACGCTGGCTCTCATCGGCATCATGGTTGTGCTCTCAATTATAAATCCTTGGTATCTCTTGGCTACATTCATACTCGGTGTAATGTTCTACTACCTGCGAGTGTTCTACTTGAATACGTCACGTGATGTGAAGCGCCTGGAAGCTGTCAGTATGTAGCAAGAAGATTCTACAATTTCTTTCTCTAATATAATTCTCCATTACACGTAGCGCGTTCGCCCATTTACTCACATTTGGGTACCTCTCTCAACGGCTTGGCTACCATACGCGCCTTCGGTGCGCAGAGAGTACTCATCAGTGAGTTCGACAACTACCAGGACATACACAGTGGCGGCTTTTATTTGTTTTTGGCCACCAGTCGTGCATTTGGCTATTGGCTCGATTGCGGCTGCGTAGTCTACATCGCCATTATCACACTGAGCTTCTTCCTCTATTCGCCGGAGAACGGCGGAGATGTGGGTCTGGCCATCACACAAGCCATGGGTATGACCGGTATGGTACAGTGGGGCATGCGTCAATCGGCTGAAGCGGAGAACACAATGACTGCTGTGGAGCGTGTCGTGGAATATGATACCATCGAGCCGGAAGGCGATCTCGAGTCGAAACCGGAGAAGAAACCACCAAAGAGCTGGCCCGAAGATGGCAAGATCATCTTCGACGACTTGAGTTTGCGCTACTTCCCCGATCCCAAATCTGACTACGTGCTCAAGTCGCTCAACCTCGAAATACAGCCACGCGAAAAGGTAGGCATAGTGGGACGCACCGGCGCCGGCAAATCTTCGCTGATCAACGCGCTCTTCCGCCTGTCTTATAATGACGGCACCGTCATAATAGACAGCCGCGACACGAACGATCTCGGCCTGCACGATCTGCGCAGCAAGATCTCAATTATACCACAGGAGCCGGTGCTATTCTCTGGCACGATGCGTTACAATCTGGATCCATTCGATGAGTACTCCGATGCGAAATTATGGGAAGCCTTGGAAGAGGTGCGCAGCAAAAAATTACAAGTAAAGATGTGCAAGAACTAATCAATTGAACTTTGCCATACAGGTAAAATTGAAGATTGTGGTAGCCGACTTGCCAAGTGGACTGCAGAGCAGGATCACCGAGGGTGGCAGCAACTTCAGTGTGGGTCAGAGACAATTGGTTTGTTTGGCACGCGCCATTCTGCGCGAGAACAAGATTCTGGTGATGGATGAGGCTACCGCGAACGTGGATCCACAAACGGACGCGCTCATACAAACCACAATACGCAACAAATTCAGGGACTGCACTGTACTCACTATCGCTCATCGTCTCAACACGGTAATGGACTCGGACAAGGTGCTGGTCATGGATGCAGGACGCGCTGTCGAGTTCGGCCCACCCTACGAGCTGCTGACGGAGAGCAAAGCGAAGATATTCTACGGCATGGTCAAGCAGACGGGTACCGCCTTCGACAAGCTCTTCAGCATTGCGCATAAGGTAAGTGGGGCACGTAGCAGCTTTCGAAGGTTCTAGCCTTAATGCCAACACTCTGCTTTGCAGGCACATGAGGACAATTTGAGGGCGAAGAAGGAGTCTTGACACTTTTCAGTACCTAAGGTATTCAAGGAGTACATACTTAAAATTTTAGAACCCATAACGAACCACCCGGCGAATGTGCGCATACAGCGGACGCTGTTCTCTGAGGCCGCACAACATAAATTCCTAGGCTAACGCAACATGATTCATTTTACACACATATACACACACAACCACTAAATTATATATGTATATCAAATGCGAACCTATGTACAATGTTAGACAATGTAATATGTGAATGAAATGTATATGCATGATTTATATTAGTTTTTTTAAGCACTGACCCAAGTGCAGATGTAATCTAACTGCTTTAACGAAACGAACGTGTAAGTGACAATAAAATGCAAATTGTATATGCTTCAGCATATTTTATACACTGCAATGCATGCAAAAACAATGTGCAATTACATAAAGAAATATAAATATTTTTTAAATATAGACGGAAAATGTGTGTGTGCACCCAAGGGGTACATACACACATACACATATGGTCAAAATAATAAGTACATTGCCTTAATAATTAGTAAACAATATATTTTTTTATTCGGTACCATGAAAACGCGGTAACTCTTTTTTAAATTAGTTATTTTGAACCTGGCAATGCTTTACAAATGAAAAGTAGATAGGGAATTCCCCGAAATTTCGCAATCGTTGCTATTTTGTGTGAAAAGGCGAATTCCACCTGGCCAAAATAATAAGTACATCGAAGTTTCGTAATATTTATAATTAATTTGAACCTATTCTTTTGGCAAAGGTTTGTTGGATTATTTGACCTTAATTTAATTCTAACAATTCAAAAGGAAAAATGTTTATTAGATGGGCCGAAATCAGCATTGTACCCCAGTAGAAAAAGACATGGTTCTACGGCTAAGGAAGGATGGACAGAGCTTGCGAACTATCGCCAAAACTATGAACCGGTCTGTATTTTTTGTGCAAAATGCTTTACAAACGAAAAATTCAGTTGAAACACGAGGAAGGCCAAAACAAACTACACGTAGAGATGATACACACATCCTAGCTATGGCAAAAAAAGACCCATTTGTCACTTCAAAGACCATTGCGGCAGATATTGGCAACGTGTTGTCATCTAGAACTGTTCGCCGAAGATTACAACAAGCCAAGTTACCTGGACGAATCGCCAGAAAAGTGCCCTTGCTTCGAGAAAAAAATTTGAAGACGAGACTACACTTTGCAAGAGAACATTCAAGTTGGTCAGGACCAGATGGCGAAAAGAAATGGCGCAATATTTTGTGGAGCGACGAAACAAAAATAAATTTGTTTGGAAATGACTCTGCCCGAAATGTACGACGCCTCAAGGGAAAAGAGTTCCATGTGCGATACACAAAAAAGACCGTCAAGCATGGCGGTGGCAATATAATGGTCTGGGGTTGTTTCTCCTGGTATGGTGTTGGTCCTATATACAGAATTACCGATACTATGACCCGTTTTGATTACAAGGGCATCATGGAAAATGTCATGCTGCCATACGCTGAGGAGAATATGCCTCTGATATGGACTTATCAACAAGATAATGATCCAAAGCACTCCTCTAAACTGGTCAAAGAGTGGTTCAATGACAAAGGTGTGACCGTACTCGGCTGGCCAAGCCAGTCGCCAGATCTCAACCCTATAGAAAACCTTTGGGGCGAGTTAAAGCAACGAATTGGAAAGCAGGGGTTTAAAAATAAGGACCAATTATGGAGTTTTGTGCAAAAAACTTAGTACGAGATACCTGTGGAGACATGTCGTAAGCTAATTGCTAGTATGCCTAAACGAGTGAACAAAATATTGGAAAACAAGGGTGGATATACTGGTTATTAAACTATTTTATTAATTTCAAAACCATATAGTGAAGTATTTTAGTTTTGTTTTCGTTTTGATTAATTTTAGTTAAATGTACTTATTTTTTTGGCCAGCCAAATTCCTTATTTTTGTGTTTTTTTAATTAGACTAGAAGTTTCGTCTGCTTTATATTCTCTATATGCCTTTGTATTATAGTAGTTAGGTGTCAAGAAAATAAAAATACATTGCTTTATCACAAAACATAAAAACCTGATTTTCAAGGAGTCATTAAAGAAAATATGTGGACCTGTACTTATTATTTTGACCATATGTGTATGTACATTGCAATATGTACTCAGTACTTATGTGCTAACTTAATGATTACGAATACATGTGTTCCAAAGATCGACAATAATTAAATGAGCAACACTTTCGATTGTGGTTTTGAATGCTTAAGAGGAATTTTATATATGTATTTACTTCCAAATAGTTTCGTACAACATAAACCTAAGCTTTTTACTATAGAATGCTATGAGGTAATTGAATAACACATAGTTTATTACCTACATAAAAAAAATTGTGTAATATACATTATTGTAATGGTAAAAGTAGATATTGCATTTATTATATAAATATTACATACATACATTTATGAAAAAGAATGTACTTCCACTTCATTGATAATTTATCAATTGTAAGCCGTGTGCTCTAAGTGAGCCTAACCATACATACATACATAAATTCAAATGTTACAACTAAAAATGCATATCTGAAAACAATAAGAGAACGCATTTACTAATTAGAAGCAACGTAGACAATAAATAGCATAAATATACAGTACAACAAAGGGAATAGCGATTAACGAAGCCAAAAACAAAAAGAAATCACACTTGAGCTAGCGGAGTACATTAAAAAATTAGCGATAACCAGGCAGCAATAAGACAGAAACCGCCACAAGTGGCGACGTGTACAAACGTCTTGTCGCCGGTCAGCGCGCGGTAGTACATCGGCCAGCTGAAGAGTATCGTGCCAGCTGCCATGAGCGAACCAGTCTGCAACAGGAATATAGGAAGGATTCAATAAAATGCACATTATTGAATGAATTTTACTATAAGTTAATAGAAGCATTTACTTTAGATTTACTTGCTAAACTAAAAGCTCCATAAATAATTTAGACACAATTGCGATTCATATTGAGATACTTGCAAAAATTCTTTCCCAAAACTAAAAAAAAAACGTTTAAATCTCTCAATTTTGCGTGAAATTTCGAAGAACAATATACAATTTTTATAAAAAGATGAATACTTTAAGAACCATTCAAACAAGAAAGGCGCTTGATAAAACTGTTTATAAAAAGAAGATTCTAAATTTAGACCTTTGAAAACTAATCTTTTATTAGAAGAGATAGGACATAGTGCATTTAGCTTATCGAATAAGGTTGTCCCATTGTGGCTTGCTTGTAGCAGACATTTTGTTGCTAGATTGGAAACACGCTAAATAAGTGTAAAATGTCAATTTGGTATTATGCTAAAAGTTGATGCAAATGCTTTAAATTTGCTGTAGTAAAAAATTGTTTGAGAGTGGGGCATTCCGGGAGAGTTACGCAGGAGTCAGGCGCACGATTTATATTTAACTCGGATATGTGATAGAGAGCAAAGAATCTGAAGTGCTCATGCTTTACTTGCCTATTCTCGCGATCCTTTACGAGCCGCACTTGTCAATTTGTCTGACACTGCGCCTCTGTCGCGGTTACCAGCCGCTCCGTCGATCTGTGGTAAAATTTGTTTAGGGCAATAGTTTTAAAAGCTTGTTACATGTTAGTTTAAGCAAACTCTTTTTATGCAAACGCGAAAAGCCTCTCGCGGTAACTAAAGTTGTTTAAGATTCCGTGCAGCCAAATATATATATATTTAAAGTGGTTTTTTTTTTCTTCTTAAGAAAATATAGAAAAGGAAACCAATTGAGCTTTAATGGAAACCGACTTGGAGCAAAGAGTACTGCTTAATGTCGACTCTACACTTTAATATTTTATATAATTATGGTTTTAATCTGGAAAATGTACTTAAATACATCATAAAAATATTGGCATTGGTAATATATTGAAAATAAAATTAATTGGAAAGTTGAGAAGCAAACATAAAACGCGTATTTAATTAAGACTTGGGGTTTGTTGGGTAATCATCTAATTGTTGGTGCAGAGGACGTTGGCTCATAACGGCTTCTTAAGTTATGCAACATTTAGCAGAGTATATTCTAAAAGTAACGGCACAATCGCTTACCAATGCTGGGGTTCGAGCCAGGGGAATTATCATCAGAGCGCATGAATGAAGAAAATGGAAGCGGTTTGCTGTCTCAAAGACCGCCTTTGCTTCCAACTGATCCTTAGGATCGACAATGCTCGCCAATGTGTGTTTGCCATAGGCACCCATTATAACAGCCGATGCACCCGCTACTCCGGCCAGGCGTATGAAGTGATAATTTCTGCCGGCGACTTCCCACAACGCTATATGAAGCGGCGGCAGAGATGCGACAGGCGATGGCAACTTCTTTGGTTTTAGACCCTGTCACAAAAAAGCAGTTTTAAATAAGTTTTAAAGTACCAGCGAGTAAATACTTACTGTGCTTTTGATTACGGCGGACGCAGTGGAAATCACCGCCTGGCTGATGGGATTGCCAAAGGCTAAATAACCGAGTGTATCTCCAATAGACATTTCGTTACAAATGTTAAGTTAGTAGAAAACTATGTGCACGATATTTCCAATTGACAACTGACTGCAGCCGAATGACACAAAACCGTTTCTGTTCGAGTTTGGAAGTATATTTGTTTACATCTATTTCAAATCGAAAAGGAACACAGGGTACTCAAAAAATGTACCACAAAAATTAATTACCACTTTGCAAACATACTGTTCCCCATATTAGTACATACTATTTTCCTTATTAATTGCAAAACCATTTGCATTATTAGTACCAATTTTTACATTTAGGTTGATACATGTGCTAAAAGCTAAGTTACAACAGGAACCAAAATTGGTATTTGGTTGTTGCAGTTGATACGTGTGCTAAAAGCTAAGTTACAACAGGAACCAAAATTGGTATTTGGTTGTTGCAGTTGATACATGTGCTAAAAGCTAAGTTACAACAGGAACCAAAATTCAACTCCTGCGTTTCACAGACTTTACCATTAATGCTTCTAAAATAAATAAATAAATAACTGGCACAACCGCCCGCGAACGAGGCTTAGGCCTAGCTTTCTCGCATTAACTTGTGTGTGCTTGTTATATTTTTCACAAATTAACGGGACCTACTTTACCGAATCCGAACGGGTTTGAGAAGCTTTTCACGGCAAAGATTATTCTCGGAGAATTGCCAATTCACCGCGAGACGCCGCGCAAAGAAACAATTTGAAAACAAATTTTCTTTTTTATTAGATGTTACCGGACCGGGAGTTGATTAATGCTTCTACTTCGAGTAAATTAGTCGTTTAAAAATTATTAGAATTCACATTAAAAGTCACTGATCAGGTTTTCTGGCAAAAAATGAAATAGCTGAGCAATTCTAATTATTTATTGTTGTACACTTAAAATCGCTGTTTCAGAACAGAAATAGACAACTGTCATTTCTCTTTGGAAAGTCCGAATAAAACTACTTTCCAACATCTAATCTGCCGAAAAACATAAGCTCGTATAGTTTCCTAGATTGTCAATCGGATATATACAATTTCTTTTACACAACATATATTAACTATAAAACCCGCTTTTAGGATTATAAACACACGCTTTTAGGATTTTCATCTTTCATCTGGCATTTTTATTCACGTTATATTTTTAAAATATAGAAAAATCCGTAAAAAGCTTCCCCACTGATCGGACGCAGTCATTTATGCGACCAAGGCTGAGGCGGTGCTAGATTCGTATTTCCAGTTGGGTGGCAGAACGCTCTTTGTCTTGTAGTAGCGGGCCAACCTGTGGATTCTCGATTCGACCAGAATAAGACGGAACTTGCCATCCTTATCCTTGCGGTTGCGCTCCAAATGCTTGCGAATGGCGACAGCCTTCTTGATCATATGGTACAAGTCCTCTGGGATGTCGGGTTTCAAGCCAACCGATTTCATGATGCGCAGGATCTTGTTGCCATTGACGAAACGCACCTGGGCAACACCGTGGGAATCACGAAGAATTATACCTGAAAGTACAATTATTAAATACCACAGCTCACCCAAAATGTAAACACAGCTCGCATACAAAACAAGTTACAATTACAAGAGCGGTGCCTTGTTGTTTGTGTTGTGATAGTACTTACCGATTTTGGAGGGGGTCATGCCCTTCTTGCCCAATTTCTTTATCTGATCCTTAACATCTTCAGCATTGAGCTTCAACCATGATGGAACGGTTCTTCTGTATGGGAGAGCTGATTGCGAAATACCCTTACTGCAGCATTGAAAGAAAAGAAAAAATACATGTTACAGATAGGAACAAAACGTCAAGTACCACCGCCACTGTGCAGCAGCACCACATGGACAGGGAACAAGTACTACGAATTTAACGCAAATACACTAATTTTTAGAGATTTTCCACACACGGTGAATCCACCTGAGATGGACTCACATTTTCATACAACACTTTGCGTTTAATTCGAGCAAAAATATCAGAATTTCGAATTTTTACCCAGGAGCGTGCATACGACCCATCTTGACAGATTTTTATTTTACACCAAAAAGAATGAAACGGAAGTGGAGACTTACCGTCTTTACAATGGCGTCCGCTCTATTGCAGGCGTTGGCAATCGTGAATAAACGTCAACCCGTGCTGCGTTCATTCACAATTAATAATATATTCAATTATTATTAGAAAAGAGTTACATACTGCTTAGAGCGCCCCTGTCATGGAAAAAGAAATTGATAGTTATTGTTTTTCATTTTAATCACATAATTTAAAGTTTAACATTATTGCAACAATGCGTATTTTTGCTTCCATAACTCTCCACAATCTTCATGGTGGAACTCTACAGAAACTAAATGCACACCCACACTATTGCAGAGTCGGCATATTTTCCTATACGTACACGAACGCACACCAAAAGCGCGAATAGCAAAAATCTACACAATTACGAGAAGAAGCCACGGAAAAAAATTGAAAATGGCCGAGGTGTACATTTGAAAAATTAAAATATCTAGAAAAACACGCAAAATATTAACAATTTCAGCAGTCAAACTATTATAAAATTTGTCTGCATGTAGTGCGAAAAAAAAGTGTATAAAAGAACTTGAATTTGAACAGAAATAAACAATTAAAAAGTGAAGAAAATTTTACATTGACGAAAAGAAGAAGAAGCAGAGTTGAATAAGAAACTGCAAAACGGAGCAGCAGAGAAAATGGACGAAAACATGTTTAGTTTCCCGATTTGAGTGCGAAATTAGTACACATTTTGAACATTTCAAAGAAAACCCATTCTCAGTTGATACAGCTCCCACAGAACAGTTGTGAAATTCAGCAATTCTACCTTTCCCCGCATCAATCATCAGTTGCTCAGTTGCACACTGCAAAGTCCCAATACATATATCTGCACAAATATATGTAGTTAAAGCGTATTCTATTGTATATTGCATACTTATGTATAGTTTTTTGCCGTACATTATTTATAATGTCTGACGATTCCAGTGATAGTGATTTTGATCAACCACGACCGTCTGGCAGCAGGGCCGCCAAAACCCGTGCTCAAGCTGCTGCCGCGACGAAAAAGAAGCCGCGCCGTTTTGTTATGCGCATTGAATTTGACGACGATGAGACTTCTACGGGCTCTTCTAGCGGCAGTGGTAGTGGTAACGACGAAGACGTCGGCACTGGCTTCGACAACGATGACCTTGAGGAACAGCCTTCTTGTTCCTCTTCTGCAAAACGTAGTCGCGGCAGACCGAGGAAGACAAAAATGCAATATCCCGACACTGAGGAGTCACAAGACTCCAATGAAGAATTACAACGCAATGCCGCAAGACGTTTACGAAGTCGCCGCCTAAACGTATTCGGCTTAGATGGCAGTCACTCCGAAGATGGTGCTTCGAACGGCAACGAGGTAATGAAAAGTTTGTGTTTTCTATTGAGTTGCAAAGAAAGAGCTTTGAGGTGTTATTGTATTTTGGCTTAATGAAGTTTAAACAATGCAAAAATGTTTTTAACAGTTTGTAGTAACAAAATATTTTGTGTTATAAAATTAATATGTATACGGTTACTGGCCATTAAGTTTGGGAAGTAATGTTTGTATGTACATACATACATGCATACATATGTATATATTATTTTATAGTCTGACTAAGATTTTATTTTAAAAGCGTAATATATTTTAGTAAGCAATTTTGCAACTGTAGAAAATAAAGAAACTTCGCACATTTTTCTTTAAAAAAAAATGAATAAATAAGTGTCGCAACTGCCCGTGTAAGCAAGGCCGAGGCTTGGGCCTAGCTTTCTCGCACTTAAGCGCAAGGTCCTGAAAATTTATACTATAGCCATATCCGAACGGGGTTTCGTAGCTTTATTTTAATGGCAAAGCAAAGAATGCTTTCGGAGAATTGCTAATTCTTCGCGAGAGATAGCGTCACGAAGAAACAATTTCAAAATCAATTCCCTTTCTGCTGGGTATCGGCCTCTCGCATCAGAGATCGAGCACTTATCCACCGAGCCACTTCGGCGCATTTCATTTCCTTTAGCATCGTTAAATGTATATAAAATAATCGTTCAGATATCGCAATACAACTGAAGTTTTTAGTTAAAGATTTCCCATTTCTGTTTGGCAGTCAGTAAAAGGGGTTTGGCAATATGCAGATAATACGATGAAATTGTTCGGATCGTCTTGCATAACAGGATTATGACGTACTTGATTATAAAAATGTACCAGGCAGAGTAATAACTTTTATATTTATATAAGCACCCCTTCTAACACACACAATGTGTCATGTTATACGATTTAAAGACTGAATTGCAGTTATAAATTTAAGTCGTTTAAGTAAATTAATTTAAATTTGTTTCCTTCTTTCTTTTATTGCAGGTAACTCGCGGAACAAACTCGCGCGGTAAAATATTGAAAAATTTCATCATTTCGGAAGACGAACGGGCCGATCAAAAACAAAGTCCGCCACAACAGAAACCGCTTGAAGATGGCGGGTTCACCTCGGACAGCAGTAGTAATGAGATGCTCGAAAAATGTCCTATTTGTCTGTTAACTTTCCGGCAGCAAGAAATCGGTTCCCCGTCTACGTGCGAGCACGTCTTCTGCGCCAACTGCATTGAAGCTTGGTCGAAGAATGTGCAAACGTGTCCGATCGATCGCCTCGAATTCGATAGAATCGTCGTGCGTCGCTCCTTTGAAAATCGGGTTATCGTGCGCGAAATCTACGTCGACCCTAACCGGAGCAGTAAAGAACTTGTTTTGGAAGACGAAGTGCCAGAAGAGGAAGTCACCAATTGTGAAATTTGCGACAGTCCCGAACGCGAAGACGTCATGCTGCTGTGTGATAGCTGCAACCAGGGCTATCACATTGATTGTCTGACGCCGCCACTGGTGGAAATACCAGAGGGTTCTTGGTACTGCGACAACTGTTTCGACTCGCAGGATGAGGATCAGGACGACATGGTGGAGGACTTGAACTTGTTGTATGAAGATATACGCGACATGGGTATACCGGAGACACGTCTGCGAGTCACTGAGGTACAGCAGCCGCGTATACTGCGCACGCGTCAAAACGAACGTATCCGGGCGGCAATAATGCGGCGCACGCGCGCCAGCGTGGCACGCACAGAAACCACAACAACAACCACGACAACCAGCACATCACGCGGGCGTGGACGACCACGAACCTCAACCGCGGCAACGACGACTACAACCACAACTACGATGCGCACTACTAGGTCAAAGGGCGGCAGAAAGGCGGGACGGAAACCGCGTCGTCGGCGTCGGACGCGTCAACGCACGTACGTAGTTGAGTACGACCTGAACAACTTCGACGAGAAATTCGCTGTCAAGACGACGAAGAAAATTATACGGCGTCGTAAGCGCAGACAGCGTGTCTCAAACAGGAGATCGATGCGCGACTCTTTAAGCAAATCGACTGGAGCACGGATAACGGCGAGCAAACGTTTGGCGGAACAGTTGGGCGTCAAGAGCGACCCCACTTACAGCTCGCGCATGTCCGGAGCGGGCACAGGGTTATCCATCTTTGGCAATGCCAACGATTTGGAATATTTCTCCGATATGGAGAGCGAGGTTCAAATTGAAAGTGGCCCCGGCACAGCGGTGCAAACCTCAGTACGCATATCGAACTTTGCTCCACAGCGCTCTAAGAGTATACTTCTAGGGCGTCTACAGAGCGGTCCCAGATCTGCAGCGGCTGTTCCGACTCCGGCCGCAACTAGCTCGTCCGACTTACTATCCAGTATTATGGACATACAGGATCGTTGGAGTAATGCTGCACGGAACTTAGAAAATGTGCACATCAATTCGGACGGCACGCTGAATTTCGGGGAGAGCAATCGTCGAAGCGAGCGTAGCACCAACATTATCCCTACTCCAGGAGTTACTCCATCCACGGAGCAGCGGCAGGGCGATAGAGCCCAACCGGCAGAGAGCGGCAACCCAGCACCAACAAATGTCAGTCCAAGTGATATTACAGAGGCTCCGATGTACCCACGCGGTGGCGGCGGTAACCCGAACTTTAACAGCAGCGGTGGAGGCTACAACAATCGCTTTAACAATCAAAGCAATTATCGTGGCAACGCCAGTGGGGGAAGTGGTAGTGCTGGAGGAGGCGGAAATCAATACCAGCGGCATTCAACAGGTGGCATGATGAGCAGTGGAGGAGGTAGCGCCAGCGGCATGGCCAACAACTTTGACATGGTAGGCCGCGGAAATTTCAATTTCAGCAGTCCCAACTACAACCCGAACCAGAACCCAAATCCGAACTTTTCCCCATTCAGTATACGTTTTAATCCACGGAATCAGCAAAATAATCAGCGCAACAATAACCAGCGCAGTTCGTTGCCATTCAACAATAGGTTTGATAACAACATGCCTCAACAACAGCAACCACGAAATACGAACTTCAACCAGCCGCCGCAGAATATGCAATCTCAACAACAGAACATACAAACGGAGGACAATCTCTTCAGCGGCCTGCCACCGCCCATCGCTCCGCATACAAACATTCGCAGCCAGCATGTTGATGCCCAGTTATTTAGCGGTCTTCCCGCTCCGCTAGTAAGTGCTCAGAATCAGCCAAGAGGCCAAGAACAGGCACTTAGCGCTGGCAGGGTTATACCGCCGCCATTAATGAGCATACCGCCGCCACCAGCGCCTCCGCCCGGTGTGCAAATGCCCTGGAATGCTTCGCTGTTTCAATTGTCCACCGATTACGGCAATGGGGATGACGATTCCAACTGTCCCAATTTCTCAGTTTACTCAGCGGAATCCCAAGAAGTGGCGAAATCGACTGAAGTCCGCAAGGGAAACGAAAGCAGCACCACAAAGGTATGAAAGCAAAGCAAAGGCTTTGAAGTACAATTCGATGTTGATTGATTTAAGATTTTTAAATATATTGAGTATGGTGAGCCTTTTGGTTAGAGTCGCTGCTTGAGCCGTTTAGAAGTTCTTATGTTATGCTACGAAACCAGGCAAATGGGATTATATGGGGAAAAGATAGACAAGTGAAGACTTAATTGGCTTTTTTGGGCACTTGATTAGTTGTAATTGAAGCACAGGATTTGCTAAAAATTCTATAAATTAGAACAGAATAATTGTTTATGCAAAAACAAACCCGCATCTACGACAACCAATTTCATAAAGGATCGCTATATACAGTATAGCACTGTTGGGTGCTGTTGCCACTATTTTGGGGCGCGGTACAGCTGTTAGTTTCGCAGACTGTAGGCCTTATACACAAATCAAATTATGCAGTAAAACAAAAATGGTACTAACCATGAAATATCGTTTTCTCTTTCCTATTTCATAAATTATCAATTCTCAGGAAGACGACGAAAATGAAGATTTAGTGCAATTAGATGATGACGAAGAAATACCAATGCCACCCGAAACGAGTGTCACAACAACAACAACTAGAATAACAATAAGAACAAGTGTTGAAAAGAGCACAGATTTATATGAGCCAGAAAACCCTACAGATGAACTCGATGAACAAGATGTCGAAGAAAAAGAACAACCAGAAGAGGCGGCAGCAGTAGAATTAGCTCCGGAACAAGAGGTAGATGAAGATCACAATGACAACAATAATCATGATAAAGGAGTCACTAAAAAGGTCGATAAGACCGTTGTTCAGCGTGAGCCCGAACCAGAAACTATTTCACAAGGTGCTAGTAGTGAAGGCATAAATAAATCCGAACACGAGAAATCAGAGCAAAGTGATGATGACACGAGCATTGTTGATCGGAAGCTGGATGATAGTATAGCTAAGAAAAATCGCAAGAACCAACGTTCTCCAAGTTCGACTTTGTCGGAAATAAAGTTGCCCGAAAATGAGACTAATGTGTCGAATCGTAAAGGTGTGTTGGAACTATATGATGATAGTGATTGGGAAGAACTGGAAATAGATAGACCCCTGGGTTTGGAGAAAGGCACAGACGCACATGATGCAGACACAGAAGAGGAAGAAGAAGCCCCTCGTGCAGAGTCTCGCCCAGAACCAGGTAATGAGACAGCTGAACCAGACCGCTCCTATACACCGTGCTTGGATGAGAACTATGAGCCGGAAGAAGGCGAGCCGTGTACCCCTGACATGAGTCCACCTGCCAATCTACAGCATCAGAGTGCACTCAAACAGCAGCAGGAGAGTGCTAAAAGTGGAAAGGATGAAGAAGATACGACGGAAGTTGCTGGAATAGCGGGCATGGAAACGGAATTAATTTCCGATGATGACGAAAACAGCAGAGGCAGAAATAAGCGACGTAGCGATAAAAGGGATAAGCGTGACAGGGATAACGGAGAAACTTTTAAGAAGGTCAGCAATAAGCAAAAGGAACGAAACTACCGCACGGAGAAACAGCAAACGAATAAACGTAATAAACATCACTCTCGATCGAAATCCAAATCAGATTCCAGAGATCGTTCGAAATCTCGTAGGTCAAAGACAAAGTCGAGGTCTAGGTCCAGATCCAGATCTATTTCAAAATCAAGGTCAAGATCAAGATCGTCACGTGGGCGAATTCGCAGGCGGTCTCGCTCACCGTCGTTTCGATTAAACAATCGATCACACAACAAAGAGAATCAGGGTTGGCGTCAAATGCGTCGAGGCGGTGGCTTTGCTGGTCCAGGAGGTTTTCAACGTCGTTTTCAGCCCTTTTCGCAGCGTCCAAGACGACGTGAAATCCCTCGGTACGACGTACGAAATGTGATTGGTTCACAAAGGAACTTCAGAGATCGCTACGGACGAGACACATCGCGACAACAGCGCAACAGTAGATCATTAAGTCGTGGTCGGAGAGCAGGATCGATCACTAGGTCACGCTCTCAGTCAATGTCGCCGAAGCGAAATCGTCGCGATAGTTTTAGTATGTCTCCATCTCCCTTTCCAGCTACTGGTCGACAATCAGCATCGCCACGTCGCTTCAAGTCGCCACGACGCCGCTCCAGTTTGCCGGGTAGAGCATCGCCAATACGTCAACGCAGTGATAGTCCGGTTAGGTTAAGATCTCGATCATTAACACCACAAATGCACCGCATGAACGGCAGAAAAGTAACGAGACGCTTGCGAGAGCTATCCCAATCACCTCCTCCCATGCCCAAATCTAAATCACGGTCCTTTTCAGCCTCCCCACGCTACACGCCGCGCATAAGTCAGGGTCGTTCCAGAACTCCAGAGGCGCGCCCAAAAACAAAGAAGCGTAAAAACCGCGAACGAAAAAAGAAGAAGGGCAAGAAACGTGTTGCCAGCCCTAGCCCCGAACCTAGTAAGCGATTGTCACGACAACAAGACCCATTTGAGGTGGATAAGCTGCCGAAAAGAAAACGCCGCCGTTCATCGATAGCAAAAACCCCCCTTGAAGAACCCAATTGGTCTCCTTCGCCCAGTCCACCACCTCAGTTGGGCTATGAACATGATAACAATATGTCGTGGACGCCGCCACTGGTATCGCCTCGAGCGAATACTGCTGCTGAGATCAATGTATACAAACCCGATGCACAGCGACGTAGCGGCTCGAAATCTAGCAAAAGGGATAAACGGAAACGGCAGAAAAAACGGAGAAAGGGCGAAAAACGACGCGACGGCCGGAAAGAAAAGAGACGCCAACGTCGTACCGAAACGCCGGAGCCCGTACCGTCTAAGGAGGTCTTTGCGTCGGGCAATAACATCCTGGTCAGTGTCAGTTTTAACAAAGAGGCTGCCAATCAGCCACAGCAGAACACAGTGGTGACACTGCCGGCGATACGTGATGACTTTATCTCGAACAGGCACATCTCGGTCGATCGTCTGACAAATGGCAGCTTGTCTAAGCGAAAGAAGGACCGAGCACAGAAACGCAAGAAGCTCGATACGAAGCCAGTTGCAATTATCGATTTGGAGAGATCACCATTCCAGGTGCACCAAGAGCCGGCCGACGTCATCGTGCTGACAGATAGCGAAGACGCACAAGACGACGATGGGCAAGAATACCTACGGGAACGGCGTCGCAGTACATCGATCGTGGAGGATTTGGACCACCGCCGTACGCCGATGAGTAGCAATGCGAGGGCCAGTTCGCAGCATGAAAAGACGCCTCCTATGGAACGGTTGGATACCATATTAGAGGAGTCATATGAACTACCGCAAACAGGTCCGAAGACACCACCGGAGCCACCAATAATAAAATTCAATTTGCCGCCAAAAAAGCAAAGCAAGGTGCGTAATCCACTGCACGACGAAGCTGACATGAATTCCGAAAATGAATTGGAAGAGCAGGACGAGCAAGAACAACACAGACAGGACATGGACGCTATGCATGTGCAGAGCAGTCAAAAGATCGGGCCGAACACGCCGCCTGAATCGGGTCCCTGTTCACCGGATGCGTACGATCCATTTGAGCCCACGAAGTCGCCGTCGATATCGCCGCGTTCACCAACGCCGCCACCGTTGGACGTGTCACAAACATCCATTGGCGACAGTGCGGATGGCGTGCCAACGCAAAAACTTGTTAACGAGGAACGACGTCTGTCCGGCGAACGAGCCATAAGCGGCGCTCAACTACCGAGCAGTGCTGTCGGAGCAGGTGGCATCGCCTCGCAGACTGCGACGCTGAACCCTGTCGAGTTGGTCATGGCGCTCATGAATTCGAAAGCAAACACTTCGCAGGACATGGCAAACAAATCAAATGAATCGCAATTCAGCAGCTCATCGCACATACACAGTGCCGGCACGGGTGTTGGAGCAGCACACGATGACAGTTTGAGCATGCGTGAGAAATCCGATGAAGGGAATGGCTTAATGGTGCTGTCGAACGTGCTGATCTCGGGTGGCTCACAATCCCAGCATATTCCTGTCATATCTAGTCCCACGCCGATGCCGAAGAGCACACAGATTTTGAAATTGCCAATGCCCAGATTGGGCGGCAGCGTGGGTAGCAGCAGCGGCGGTGGCCTGCCCTCGGCCCCATCGAATGCACGCAACGGCGGCGCGGAGGATGTGTTCAACATCAATGACATTGAAAGTCCATACTCGCCCGGCTCGGCCGACTACGAGGATCTGTTTGAACCGCCGCCAGATACCAGCAGCACCAAAAGGCGTTCGAAGCGCGGCGGGAAAGCCGAAGTATTCGACAACCTCTTCGGCAGCACATCGCCAATTGGAAACTTGCGATTACCTTCGTATACACCATCCTCCAAAAAGCACAAAGCTGCGGTGAATGCTACAGCGGGCGGTCGCAAAGCGAAAGTTAAAGGTGGGTTTCTTCATAGCACAGCTGCCTATGTATTGTTAAGTGCGGATGCTGTTGTGTTAGTCATTTTGTGTGTTCTCTTTTTGGGAAGTTGTTTTTATAATTCAAATACAGCGGCACCTTCCTCCCCCCACGCTGGTTTGCGGTAAGTTCATACTGATCGCATACTTTGGCAGAAGGCGAAGGCTAATGAAGCAGCTAGCTATAGCAAACAAATTGACAATTCGACTAAATCCATTCTTAACATTTTCTAAATTTGTTCTTCTGAATTTCCGAATTTTAAATGATTAAATCTCAGAAACTTGTGCGCTGATAAAAAATAAATAAGGTCGATCCTGATTTTGCATCAATAATTGTAATCCAGATAACACGGGTTGTTGTGCCAATTAAATATGCATATATGTAATTGTATCAAAAACCCTTCATGCAAACATGTACAAAAAAGCCTAAATTGTGAAAATAATCTGCAGACAGCACGAAATACCTAGAATAGAAATAGTTACGTCCCACTTTAGAACTGTCTGAAGAACAAACTTTTTGTGCGAACAAAATTAAAAATGTGTATTAGAAGATGAACTGACCAAAAAAATCAAATTTCCATGCAAAAGAGTTAATTGTAACAATTTCGAAAAAATTCCGTGTTAAAAAAATTGCTTTGGCAGCCGATTAGCGGAGTTGGCCAATTTCTGGCTTGAGGCGACGATTTGCCTGTAATACGGATGTTCGAATACGAATATTGCATTCGCGAATGCGAAAATTATTATTATAAAAATCACCCAAACAAATACGAATATTACTAAGTATTCACAAGTACGATTATTGGTATTTCAATATTCGTAGTCTGTAGCTAAGTCTCTTTAACATTTAAGTTGTTTTAACCCTTGATGTGTGGTATGGTACCTTTAAAACATCAGCTACGGTATTGGGTGCCGGGGAAAACGTCATCTCATGACAAAAACAGGTAAAACGAATTTTGTATGATTTATTTGCTTAAACGGGTTAATTTGTATTCAAACGAACCAAAAATCTACTATTTCCTTAACACACATACACAAAGGTGTTATTTTTTCTAAAAGAAATTCCAAAAAAACAAACTATCATAATTCCTAAGGTCAACAGTAGAACCTAAGGGTAAAACAACTTTTAAAGATATAGCCGATATTAATGCAAACTCGACAACCTGAAAGTATACAAACAAAATTATAATTCGTAATGCATATCGCTTGTTTTCGTTCGAGACGAGAAAAGCATCGAAACCCCTCTCTTGACAGGGAGAAAGAAAGAATTAGTTAAATTAAATATAAAGATAATTTCTGTCGTAAATCCATCAATGCTTCAATATTTGGCATATGCACATAGTCCTATTAGGAATATCTTGTAGTTTGTTAAAAACGAGCGTGGTCCGCCGACTATGTATGTATGTAGGTGGTAAATTTAATGCACCCACAATTTAATTTTATTCAGTCCTTGAGTTATGACGCTCTTCTAACAAAAGGCGGATATACTAACTTGTAGCTTTTCAAAAGGTTTTGAGTAGGGCCGGAACCATTCTGCTCTAAAAGTTCAGCTTACATTTGCATGAGTTGTAATTGTTTTACGATTTCATAGGCATTCCGGGTTTGAAGCTTGTAGCAGGCCGAACTGAATGATTGTTGTAGTAGCTCAACTTTTCGGGAGGACTCTTTTTAACTCACCATATCTCAAAAAGTTTTAGAAAAATTTTTGTTTGTTTTTTCGTTATGAAATTAAGCAATTTTTTCTTAAATGTGTGTGTTTTATTTGCAGTTGGCAAGTCCACAGATGATCATATCAAAGTGTACGATGATATGCCCAATTCGGCGGTTGAATTGCAGGTCAAGGATAAGGTGAGTGAAATTTATATGCATGACTATATATGGACTGCAATTGAAACCTTTGCATGTTTGTTTACCACAAAATGTTATGCGAGCAGTTCTTGCGCAAGTTGAACCGACAGGAACGCGTCGTCGAAGAGGTAAAGATGATTTTGAAGCCTCGTTTCAACAAGAAACAAATCACCAAGGATGACTACAAGGAAATCATGCGGCGTGCTGTGCCAAAGGTACTTTCGTCCTCTTGCTCCGAGTCGCAAATGAAATGTAAATGCATTGCCTGCCTGTGTCTTTCAGATTTGTCACAGTCGCTCCGGCGAGATTAATCCCAACAAAATCAAGGCTCTTATTGACGCTTACGTGAAGAAGTTCCGTGCAAAACACAAAAAATTGAATTTAATCAACACGGGTCAGGTTAGCAGTGCCGTGAAATGTGCTGCCTATCTTAAGAAGCTGTAAAGTGCGTGCGTCTGGCGCGGCAAAGACAAGAACTAAAATTGGTTTTGTTGCTGAATCAAAATATAGACAAGTCAAGCAGCACTAGGCCGTGCTGCTGCGAGCAAAGTTTTGAAAGCGACTCAATTATTTTCTTACTGTAGATGCAGATTCAAAACGACTTCGTTTGAATATATCTAAGTTGCAATTTGTCCAATAGATGAAATTTATTTAAATTGAATATAATTTTTTGCCTTTCAGTTTGATTTAAAGAATGTTTGCATTATTATCAGAACTTATACATATTACTAATGGATAAGCGCATCTCCTGGATAAACAAACATTAATTTAAATGTAGTTTAAGCTTTCAGATGCCTCAAAGTTTCTTTTTACACATACAATTACGTGTTAAACAAGCTAATATTTATTTGCATATACATACATATGTACATATTATGTACTACTACCTATTTAAATACCTATTTTATGATATATCGCAAGCGATTTTAAAAATGAGTATCCTAATGCCTTTAAGGATTGATGCTTGTTTTTATAATTTTTTGCGCTTTTAGATTTTGTTTGTGTAATATACATTTTTGGAATTGTGCAGTTCAGTTGACCATACAAAAATGTTACGATGTAATTTCATGTAATTGTTAAAGAAGTTCCAAACAAATACAAAATCGCAACAGCAACAATTCTACTTTAATAGCAATTACCTATTCTTTGACATCATATAATTTACAAAAATAAAAATTAAGCGTATTTAAAATCTGTTTGATGTTTGAATTTTGAGTGATCAGCGCCCAAAACCTTTTCCCGCCTAGGTGCATATCGGTCTGTTGTTGCCAAATGTGTGTCAAATACTATCATTAGTAGGCAACAGGTAACCCTCAACACGGACGAATGTGTAGAGCACATACCAAGCGACTTTTGAGCTTTAAATATGTTAATTAGATTTGAATCGCGAAATTTCACTCAATGCTAGTGGAAAAGAAGCCAAACAATCCCGGCAATTGAGAGGCGTCGAAAAAGCTTTCGCACAATGCTATTGTGGCAGTGCACGCAAAATAACGACGGGTTTCTTGAGGCAAGCAGCCCATCAGGCAATAGCATGAACGACTATGATGAACAGAGTAAGCGTAATTACAGCCTCGGGGCTTAAGCGGAAAGGACGATTTTATGCGGCGACATATTTTTTCTGCTGTGCTGTGTAGGTAACGCGGGCGGTGTTGCCACAATGGGACGACCGGAAGACTTTTCCTCACTGGAGGCTGTCAAGGTGGGCGGCTGGCGCTACGAGGACTGCACGCGTTACATCGGCGAGTGGAACCAGCGTGGTCAGAAGCATGGTCTGGGGCATCTGCAATTCGCGGACGGCACGCGCTACGATGGCCAGTTCCACGAGGGCCTAAGTCATGGTCTCGGCTGCTTGTGGTTCTCGGATGGTGCCAAGTTAGTATAACAGACAAATTACATAAGTTCTTGGCGAATTTGATGAAAAACTTCCCTACTGACTGCAGGTATGAGGGTGAATTCATGCAGGGATGGTTTCATGGCAACGGTATATTCTGGCGTTCCGATGGCATGAAATTTGAAGGTGAGTTTCGTGGTGGCAAAATATGGGGCCTCGGTCTGCTGACTTTTCAGGACTTTACGCACGGCTTTCCACGCAATGAGGGCTTCTTTCAGGACTGCCGCCTGCTGAGGAAACGTCGCTGTCCGGAGGTGGTACAGAAGGCGCAAAAGTGCGCGCTCATGGCGAGATCACAATGCGAGCACCCATATTAGTGGCGATGAGGCTAAAGTGTATGCAATTATGTCGAAACCCCAAATAAAAGTTGAGCAAAAATTCTGCACAAAATTGTCATTTTTTATAAAAACTACATTAAAACATTTTTAACAATTTACTTAAGTGCTTAAAGTGCCCTACGCATATGCTAATGCTAAAATTATAGCAAGCAATGTCTCGTTTAAAATTGCTAGCATACTCGACGTGCAAATGAGCGCACAGTTGAAAACACGGTTGAGTGTTAAAAACATTTTCGCTGGCTTGCTACAGCTGTTCCGCGTTTGCGGCGCCCATCAAGTACCACGCATTGCACGCCTTCACGGCAGCATTGCGCACCAAGCGCTTCGGGTCATCCAACGCAGTGGCGAGCTGCAGCACCACGTCCATTTTATGAGGTAGCAGCACAAATATCGGATACTTGGTTACGTCGTGCAGTAGCTCGAGTGCCGAGATGCGTATTTGCTGAAAAGATTAAGGAATATTAGGGTGTGGTGTACTCATTTCAGACTTTGTACACTGACCATTGAGGGCTTGAAGGAGGACAGCTGCAAACAGCTGGGAATTATATGATTTAAGTGACTGCGAAAGTATTCGTCCTGTTGCTTGACGAAATGTTCGCAGATTTCCAATGAAATGTGGAGCGTATGCACATGCGTAGACTCAAGACCCTTGAACAGCATAGGACCAATCTGCAAAAGAGCGTGTGTTGTAATTCCTTATTTGACTTATCACAAGTAGGACTCACCTTCTCAATGTTTATTTTAAGCACCGCGTGCGGTGTTCCCTGCAAGACACACATGAAGGCATTCAAATGGTGCTCACAATATGTCTCTAGTTTGTGGCCCAATTTCACGAGCACCATGTGAAAGAGTTTCTGCTTGAATAGGAATTTCACGATGGGTAAATGCAGCTGTGGATACTCCGCTGATATGATTTCAAACGCCAAACTCGCTGCCGTAGAGAGGGACGGATGGTCAAGCAGCTCAGACAGCTGTAAGCGCAAAAAATTTTACTGCAATGCAGGTGACCTGACAAATATACAAAACAACTCACCGTCTCTATAATTCCACCGGCCTCATCATAGCCACGCACAATAAGTCCTTTGCCCAGCCAAGCAAGAGCCTCCACGGCGCGTGCATTCTCCCGCTTAATTTCCGCCTTCAGTTTGGAAATTGTGGCAGCAAAGACGCTGCGGTTGCTCGGCGTGTCCGCGATTTTATTGATCAGTGAACAGAGCAGCTCGTGTGCCACCTGCCTTAATTGCGGTTGGTCGCAGATCAACGAAAGCTGCGTCAAGTCCTCCACCAACCGCTCGAAGTGATCGTCTAGGCTGATGTCCCTGTGCAGAAAGCCCAGCAGTCCCTTGGCCACAAACAAATCTGCCGCCATTTTCATATTCAATTGAGGCAGATATTCTGTCGCTATCACGTACTGCTCGGATACGGCCAAACGCTGCATAATCAGGCTCACCGCAGCGGCGATCTCTTCTAGCAGTTTGAAGTCATTCTCATCCAACGGTTGCTGTTGTTGCGCCAGCTTAATCAGTTTGTCAATCAAGCAGTTGTTGTTTTGCAGCTCCTCGATGAAGTGTGCCGTTTCGCTGCGCAGCAATGCGTTTAGTGCCTCCAACGCCAGCAGACGCGCCTCTGCATTGTCCACCGCGAATATGTTGCTTAAGATCATGTCCAGAACGCGCTCAGTGAATGCTAGCTGCTTGATCAGCGGCAGCAAATTCCTATAGACTTTGCGCTTGACGAACGCCGAATACGTAGCAAAGTTGCGTGTGCATACATCGATGCAATTCGACTGCAGCTCAATGGGATGCAGGGCGCCCAGCTGTTCCAGCAGTTGCGTGAACTCCAAATCAATAGTGTCGTGAGTGATTAGCTGCACGAGCGCCTTGTAGACCAGTGCACGCTGCGGCTCGCTGATAAGCGGCACACTCTCGTTGAGCACGCTCAGCGCAGTGCGCTTCAAGTCGAGGTTTTGTTTATCTATAGGATCAGTCTCATTGCGTCGCAGCGAGGCGATAACATCTGCCAACAGTTCCGCGCAGGCAGCGCTGTTGATTTTGTCCAACGCCGCGCCAAAGCGTAATGCGGCTATTTTGAAAATTTGCCCAATAATTATGTAGATTTTAATACGCAGCTCGTCGTCATCGCTTTCCAGCTGCAGCTTTAGCATGAAACTGGTCAATACCTTCTCGCTGGCGAATGGTGCATCCCCAGAGACGCATACCAATGCGATAGCGGTGGCGGGATTGAAGAGACGCTGCTTCACCTCGCTTAGATGCGGCAGTATGTTGCCCAAAATAATGGTCTGATAATTGCGACTTATGTCCGCCACTGACGCTGCCCGCTCCAGTATGGCGCCCAGTGCACGCAAACCTGCGGCTACAATATCGCCATTGTCACTACCAGGAAAAATTTCTACCTTTAAGGCGCTCCAGATTTGTTCGAAGTGCGGCTCTAAGGTTTTCGCTGAGAACTTAAGCGCCGCTTGGTACTGCAGGGTAAAACAATATACAATAAATTATGTTTTCTTCAACGATGGTATATTGTACACACCAGCAAATCTAGCGAGTCCAATTTGGCCACCATCAAATCACTCTCCAGCTTCTCTAAGGCCAATGCCACCGTCCACTCTACGAATTCGGGAGATGCCACTAAACATTGTGTCAACTTCTCTGCAAGCTTGTCGCGTGTTATGATATCCGGATCATTTTTACTTGGATTGAAGTCGATAGGGAAGTATCGTGCAAAATTCTCAAACATTTCCTCACTCAAATGCAGCAAAGGAAATTGCGCAATAAAATTGGGCATAAACGAGAATATAAAGTCTAAATTACGCGGATCACGTTCATTCTCGAGCGAGTTGATGAGGCCGTAAATGAAGTCGCCTGACATGGCTTTCAATTCTAAAACGAAACAATGTAGTTGTCTTCATACACTTTCTTAGTGTATTAGCTACTCACCCTCCGCATAGTTCTCTGATAGATACTTGAATATTGCGAATAGCTTTGCGCGATCACTGCGCACCTGTGACTGGCATGTGGTGTGTTGGAAGAAGCTCTGCAGTAGTTTTGGTACACTCGCTCGAGGCAACTTTTTCATTGCGATCAGTGCATCAATGCCAACGATAACTGCGGGTACTACATTGTGGTGATCCTTCAAGCGGTCCGCATAGAAGGTACTGAGAAAATCAAGTTGTGTGCCGCTTAGCAAATCTTTCGGCAATCGCGTCAACACATTGGACAGCAGTTCAGTGCCGCCGACGCGTTCGTTCACCGCCGTCGAGGTAAGTGCAAAGCCAAGCTCCTCCACGAAAGCCGAAATGTCGTAGGTACCTTTGGTTATTTCTAAAAGTGCACATTTTAGTTGCACTCTAGTCATTGGAAAATAAACTTCACATGCCTACCTGCTGATATTTCTATCGCCTTGCGTTCGAGGTTATCTTCATTTTTAAAGGCCTCCTCCAGAGCGACACGGGTCAATGGGGCCATCTCGACAATTTTGTTTAATGTTGTAAATATGTATCTAATACTAGTTTAATGTTTAATTTACGTTTCCACACTAAAAAATCAAATAAAAGGCAGCATAGGAAACAATGTGCGTAAGTGAGAAAATGAAACAAGTTGAAATGTGGAGAATAGAAATGTAGAAATGTCAAAGCTGGGTACTAAGGCGTTCAATACCGAAGTCCAAAATACCTGTAGGTGAGCGAAATTGATTTTTCAAATTTACTACATAGTCCGCTTTTACACGATGCGACTCGGCCCCGGAGACACGGAAGAATGTAGGAAAGAGGGGTGAAACGACAGGGGAACGCGCAAAATCGCTCGGGCAGCGATTGTGCTGCGATTTTCTGATTTTCTGACGTTCCTCTTTATTCGTTTTCGCGCTTCGCGCTGTCGACTGTAAATTAAAACTTGAAATCGAGTGAATACGTATTGCAAATAAACTGAAACAGAACAGAATTTTACGCAAAAAAGTAAATATAAAGAAGAAAATGAGCAAAGAGTGGAATAAGTGCTTTAAATGTTTACAAATTACACAAATAAAACCAGCTGCAGACTCTAGTGTCAATATGTGAAGTGGAGCGAGTCGCATCGTGTAAAAGCTATGCGCGATTTCAAAGCGGAATGCGAAAAAATCGCCGGGGCCGAGTCGCATCGTGTAAAAGCGGACATACATAATTGTATTTTTCAATGTTTACGCTTTTAAACGAATATTGCAACTTTGCCTTCTGTTTACTTTCTTACAGTTAGCAATTTTTAAATAATATTATTTTTAGCCTATTGTGGTTTTTATCGTGAATAAAAAGAAAACCAAAAGTTTTATGAATTAATTTAAAAATTTCAGATTTGGTCATGTGTTAATGAAAAGGCCAAATATTTTCTTCGAATACAGCCGGAAATGTCACCTTCGCCCGAACACTAAAATCAGAGACAATTTATTCAATCTATCTAATAAAGTTAAATTAAATCCAGTCCAGAGAGCGAAAAATCTTGTGATATCTTCAAATCGCGGGATTACAAAAACCCTCTGAGATTGAGCACCCTACTGTCAACGGGTCATCCGCTTTGTATTGTATTGCTTTCAACGCATTCGCAGCGAGTTGAGATCGCACACCCGTTTTTATATTTAAATAAATTGGAATTTCAAATAATAATAGAAAACAAGCGCTGTTTGCAAATTAAGCGAAATAAACAAAAATTTAGCGCGCTGTAGTAGTGGCAAATTGCACAGTACTAATGTCAATAACCGTGAGTAAAATTTGCTTCTGTATGACATTTGGAAATCGTACGCCGAGCGCCGAGTGACGAAACCGAAACAAAATCCACGGAAAAGAAACCAAAATCTTGACACAAAGATAATTAACAGCCTTTTGAGACAAAGCAAAGCGCCAAGCCAATGGAATATGAATTTCTTGGCAAAAGGCAAGGTCAAATGCCTGCTTTTGGCAGAATATTGAATATTTGCTATGAAAGTTTGCAGTGTCGGTGGGTCTGTGGTCAATGTGGCACACAAAATAATTTCCACTTGGACATTGTCAATTGTCAAAGTCACAAATACAGCCACTGCTGTGTCGCTGTCGTAGTTTCTCACTTTCCATTTTTAGAGCGCCATCGCGCCATCGTCTTTCTACCTACTAATTATGTACATATTCTTGTTGTTGTTTTTGTTTTCGCTCCACTAATACGCTCTTCCGCTACACTACTTCCCCATCTCCACGAAACCACCCCACTCCTCGGACATACCTTGTAACGGAACTCGGAACTTTAACAACCACGAAACGCAGTTATTGCGAGGTGGGAAGCAAAAGACGAAATCTTGTGTAGGAATGACCGTGATGGCCAAGACTTCTATTGCGGAAATATGCGAGAACGCGAAACTGGCCAGAGACATGGCTCTAACGGGTAACTATGACTCGGCCTCCATTTATTACGAGGGACTGCAGGGCATGCTGGTGCGCATGGTGAATTCGACAACGGATCCCTTGCGGAAGGGTAAATGGAATATGGTAAGTTAATGTAGACTTTTAGATCCTATAAAGACAATTGTCTATTTTGTCTTCAGGTGAAGCAACAAATAGCCAAGGAGTACGCGCAAATAAAGGCCATTCAACGTACGCTCTCGGAAATGACACTCGATCTGCAAAATACACAATTTGCCCATAAATTGAAGACGCAGATAAGCGAAGATGAGACCAAAGATCCGGCGTCTTGGTTTCGGCCGGATCCTGACATATGGACACCACCACCCAAGGATCCGGATGTTTGGGGTCCACCCAAACCAGAAAAGTGCGTAGCAACCAGACATTAACGTCATGCTGCTTTATTTAATCAAATACACCTTTTCACGCCGCACTTTAGGCCGTCAGTGCCCAATCGCAGTCGTGCTGGCATGGCAGCAAAAAAGCCTGGCTCGAAAAGCACAGCTCCTCAACGTGCGGGCGGAGCTAACGGCGGTAGCAAGAAGCCCTCCAGTGGCGCAGGAGGTATGGCACGTAGTTCCAGCATATCAGCGCAAAACAATGGAAGCGGGCGTGCCAATTCATCGGTCTCTATAAATCGCAAATCTGGCATTGTCAGCAATTCCGTAGCAGGCAACGGCGAAAACGGCTCATCCAAGGACGAGGACACACGCGACGACGAATCGGCGGACAACGAAGAAAAGGAGGAGAAGAAGTTTCAACCGAACAGCCACATCGAAGCGGAATTGGTTGACATTTTAGGTGAGTGATTCCCCGAATGCGTTTTAAGTGCATTGCAAGCAGCTTCATTTCCTTACCTCTCACTTTTCTACAGAACGTGATATATTGCAACGCAATCCGAAAGTTCGCTGGAGTGATATTGCCGATCTACAAGATGCCAAGCGGCTGCTCGAGGAGGCTGTAGTGTTGCCCTTACTAATGCCAGACTATTTCAAGGTGAGTTGAGGAAGAGAGCAAATACATCAGTATGGCAATTGAACCGCTGGCCATTTTCTGAGTAGACAAACTCACAGCATAGCCGCGTGTTATGCGGGCTAATGAGATAGGTGGATTACCTGATTGTTGCTGGAATGCAAGAAAATTTTTCATTAACAAGTCATCACGCTCCCTAAGCGGTACGGTACAGCTATTGTGAGTGTAACGCAAGGCAGTCTCAGCAAACGTTAGTGAGCTCTTATCATTGGCAATTAGTTGATTTAAGTGTTGTTGTTTGTCACAAGTAATTTGTAGTAATAAATTTCCGGCAACCTTATGACTCACTGCAAACTCGTACGCTGTAGAATTATTTATCATTCTCCCCTAACTTTTTTCTCTCGTTTCAGGGCATTCGGCGCCCGTGGAAAGGTGTGCTCATGGTCGGTCCGCCCGGAACTGGCAAAACTATGCTAGCCAAGGCGGTGGCCACTGAATGCGGCACCACCTTTTTTAATGTGTCCTCATCGACACTGACCTCGAAGTATCGCGGCGAATCTGAAAAAATGGTGCGTCTGCTCTTCGAAATGGCTCGCTTCTATGCGCCGAGCACAATCTTCATTGACGAAATTGATTCGCTGTGTTCGCGGCGTGGCTCCGAATCGGAGCACGAGGCCTCTCGCCGCGTGAAGTCGGAGCTGCTAGTACAAATGGACGGCGTGGGCAGCGAAGAGGCCAACAAGGTGGTGATGGTATTGGCCGCCACTAACTTTCCTTGGGACATCGATGAGGCGCTGCGTCGGCGCTTGGAAAAACGCATATACATCCCCTTGCCTACGGACGAAGGTCGTGAGGCTCTACTGAAAATAAATTTGCGTGAGGTGAAGGTGGATGAGAGTGTTAATCATTCGGATATTGCCGCCAAGCTTAACGGCTATTCAGGCGCAGACATAACAAACGTGTGCAGGTTCGTTAAATAGCTGTGTACCATTACTCAACTTGCTATAGCTGCTAAATGCATGATTACAGGGATGCCAGTATGATGTCTATGCGGCGCAAAATCGCCGGCCTAACACCCGAACAGATACGCCAATTGGCAACGGAAGAAGTCGACCTGCCGGTTTCGACGCAGGACTTCACCGAGGCAATTGGTCGCTGCAACAAAAGCGTGTCCAAGGCCGACTTGGAAAAGTACGAGAAGTGGATGAACGAGTTCGGCTCTTCATGATCGCGTTTGCCACCCGCCGCGTTAAAGCACCTTCTCGCAGTGCACAGTTGTAAACAATTTCTGCATAAAAGCGTACATTTCCTCTATATGAGCTAAGCTCAAAGGGGCATGTTTCCATTAAGACAAACAATTTTTAATATTTGGAATTTATAAGACTAACAAGCAGATACGGCAATATTGTAGTGAGTATAGTGTACTCTCTATGCTCTCTCTACGCTTTATTGAAATTTTTTATGCATTTTATACATTCATTTGTTTAGTTTCGCGTGTTTTGACAATTTTAACAAATTTGGTTTGACTTGCTTTACAACTGAAACATGCGTCATGCATCGATCATCTACTTTTAAATTAGAAATAAATGTATTTAATTTTATTAAACAAGCATACACGAATAAAACCATTTTTAACAAATAAAAGAATTTCGTTTATGTCCGTTCCATAAAGCCATAAGGCGCATAATACCAATTAGAGATTTTCAAATTCTGCGCTATGTAGTAGTAGCTTGTGTGTCGTCCCTCGTTGGCGCTTCCTCAGCCTCTTTCGTTAAGCTTCAACTAATAAGGACGTGGCGGTGGCATGGGCATCATCGGCCCAAGAGGGTATGGCACACCACCACTGGCAGGTGACATGGGATAGAACCCGCTTGACGGCAGATTGCTGTAGGCTGAATTGCGTGCCGCTTGTGCCTGTCTCCGTATCAGTTCCTGCATCTTCTCGGCTTTTAGCTTTCGTAGATGCATTGTTTTGCGCGTGCTTAGGAAGCTCTCCAGAAAAGCTTCGACCGCCACTTCCTTGTCTGTGAATCTCTTGATGAGGGCTTCTGTTTCCTCCTCACTCTCGGCAGCAGCGGTTTGTAGCAGCGCCAGTGCCGTATCCTGACTCACATTTCCTGATTGTTCCTTGATGGTTCCCAGCTTCTCTTGCACCACCTCACAACATGCCTTGCCCTCTTCATGCAGTTCCTGCAGTTTACTGCGCATCTCAATGATTTGTGGCTCTTTTTCGATGTTCTTTTCCGCCTTCGAGCGATTCTCCAACAGTAAACTCTCCTTTTGTGTTTTCAAAACTTCCAACACCTCTTCACACTTCTCTTCCAGCTTTTCTTCGTCATTTAGTAAGTCTTTCAGTTCCTCTGACGTCAACGGTGCTATGGACACTTGCAATTGATTTAAATATTCCTGGTACATAGTTCTACCGAATTCTGTAATACGTTATAAATTTAACAACTTATTTTACTTATTTTTATTTCTCAGTTTTCTGTTTGATTCGGCTTTCGTGACTAAATCATTGCGTATCACTAATAGTGTTGTTACGATACTAATGAGTATGAGTAAGTACTCGAGTACTCGTCTCGATATTTGAGTACCTTTTGTACTCGATGCTTTTATTCAAGTACAAGTACGGGTATCGAGTACTTTAGGTTGGTATCGGATCGGAGTATGCGTTGACAAAACTTTTTTGCAAAAGCGTTACAATATTGCCTTGGCAAAAATTTGTTTTACCTTACCTTAAGTTTTGCCTCCCATTTATTACTAAAAAATTGAGTTTGGCAACTCTTATCTATTACAGAAAAATTGTGCAATGTTGCCAATCATGTATGTACATATTTTTGATTACATACTAGGTATTTTCATTAAGTTTAGTCACCGTGGCTCAGTTGGTTCAAACCCCAGCGAGTGTGCGACAAAAAAGCTTATGCTAGACGTAAGAACGCGTTAGAATTATACTTTTTATATGTTGGAACTTGCTACTTTTGCGTCGTGGCATCGTCTGTGCTCTGCGAGCAGTTGTTTTCTAAAGCGGGAGATATAGTTTCCCAAAAGAAAAATCGTCTTTCACCGGCTCATATCGACAAACTTCTCTTCTTGAGTGGTATTTCTGAATCTGAATTTTTCAATTTAAGGCTCTGCTTTTTGTATGCTACATGTACCTATGTATTTATTAATATAAATAAAAAATAAATATATTGTTCTGTTTAATAAAATTCCATATGTTTTAATGAGTACAAACGATCGAACGATACGAGTAAGTATCGAGTACTGAGCTCGATATTTTCTTGGTATCGATTCTTTTTAACGATACTTTTTTTGAGTACTGTCTGTCTCTCTCTCTTGTATCATTGTTGGGTCGTTGGGCATTTAATAAAGCGTTTGTATTTGAAAATATTGAGCAATAATAACTGTAAACTAGGCGATCAGCTGACGACAATTTGACAACATAATACTCGGCAAAAACTCAACTTTAACGTCCCAAAAGCCAGAACAACAAAGCAGCGCATGTGTGGATTTTTCCGGGATATTTGATTTTTTGAATGGGATAAAGAGGGCGTTTTGCATCAGTGATTGGGATTTTTGGAGCTAGATCTCTGGCAACACTGGAGCAGAGATGAATATCGCGGTGGGGCGGTGGGCAATTTTCAATATGCAGGCCAGGGTAGGAAATCCCCGTACTTTCGTACTGATTTGGGTACATTTTTATTTTTTTGGGTACGCGTTTTATTTCCCAGAGTAAATCTATGCAATACACCGTAAGTAATAAAATTTCTCTGGTAGTAAAAAGCGTAGTATATACTCCCTTCTACGAAACGGCTAAGTAAAAAGTTTTAAAGCTTAACTAAAAAGTTCTAATGGTTAAGTAAAAATAGTACTATCGGTAAAAGTACGCTTTTTTAGCAACTCTGCACTGTCGACTCATAGCTGCCAGCCAGGTCGAAAATTGAGCAGAATCTTGAGTAAATATCATTTATTGGGCAACATCGCCAACTGCGCCACCG
Organism: Neria commutata; assembly: GCA_963457695.1. Classification (NCBI taxonomy): domain Eukaryota; kingdom Metazoa; phylum Arthropoda; class Insecta; order Diptera; family Micropezidae; genus Neria; species Neria commutata. The sequence continues at coordinate 61,030,540 of OY735245.1, forward strand.
GTAGAGTAAGAGAGACGCATAGTCTAACTGTCTCGTCCGGCTTCGATATACATATACGTTATTACACTGGCACTCTCACACTAAAACTTGATGGCCCAAAAAACCCGCCCGTACACGATCAGGTTTTGGCCATCAAGTTTCGAATTCCTACGTGAATCACTAACACACTCTTACGGATTTTGAGCAGAGGGCAATAACGCCGGAGAGCTCCTATGCATTTGCGAAATCCACCAGGGCAATTTCATATTCAACAGACGGTTTTCAGTTTTCCGGTCAGTTTTTGGTGAATTTCTGTTTGTCTTTTGCCAGAAGCAATGTTGCCATATTCACAGTTTTAACTGTAAATTACAGTTTTTTAGACAAGCTCACAGTTTTTAAAATTACCTCCTAGTACAAATTACAGTTTTTTTTTAATTTCAGATTTGAAAGAATAAATTAAAATGTCTTTAAAACAAAATGAAAATGTGATTTAAATCGTAGTACTTTCGTATTTAAGCTTGTTATTTTATTTAAAATGAATTGTTTTGTGTAATTTTTGTTTAATAAAATTCCAAAAACCGTATTTTCACAAAAATCTTTTCGGTTTTGAAGGTTACAGTTTTTTGGTTGAAATTACAGTTTTTCTTTTAGGAATTTACAGTTTTTTGGAAAAAAAATCTGGCAACATTGGCCAGAAGAAGCATTTTGCTACAGAAGAAGAAGCTTACAATGCCTTTTAGGCGAAAATACGGTTACTGTTTACATTTCAAATTGAGTCAAATATAATTTATACATAGGTGAAAATTAACGATTATTGTGCAATTTGCAAAGCATAATGAATGTAAATCTTTTAGATTAATAAAACTGCAAAAAATATTACAGTTGTCAACTTCTGCCCTTACATTTCCATCCAAATAAAACCAAAAGGAATTCCAAAGTTAAATCTTTATTGATAATAAAAATATTAAATACACATATCTTTAGTTATGCATTTGTAGTGACCACATTTGACATAATAAATAAGCAAAAAGATGTGCATGACATTACTTTAATAACAAATTATATGCGCTTGAAATAATTGCGCCAAAAAGAGCACAACTTTGCGTTAATATTTACTGCATATTGCAGAATTATCACATAAAATAAAAGGCACATACATAAAATATAGATAAGTATATAACTTCACTTCCTTGGAATTTCACCGCATGACACTTTCGGATTGTTTAATTATTTGAAAACGTACTATTTCGTACCAGATAGACAAATTTTAGCTGAGATTTTGTTCTTTGAGCCCAAGATCTGCATGAAACACTAGTTGTTTCTGTTTAGCATTTGAATAGTTATGCCTCCAAATATCTTATCTCTTTTCCTCTCACGTGAACATGGTACCCATTTACAATTTTGACAAATTGTTGAAAAGTGGATGATTGAAAGTGCAGGGTTGTATTGAGCGGGTAAAAACTGTGGTAGTAACTTAAACATGCATAATGGGCAGAAAATTGTATTATTTATAAATTAAATAAAATAGATTATTCACCGAAGGAGGGAAGCACTCACCCGTAAAAGATTTTTATGCTCAGGGAGTACCTTTTTTTTTTGGTCATCAAACCGAACTAGAAGACGAACTTATCCCTATCATAAAAATTTTTATTTTCAAGGTACGAAATTTATGGAAAAGGTACGTTTTTTAAAAAATGGAGTACGTTTTTATTTTGGCCCAGTCCAACTCTGATGCAGGCCAAATTGTCTGCTTTATTGCTTTCATGTCCGAAAGTGTGAGTAAAAAGTGTGCGTGGATTGCAACTTGAACGCAAAAATTGAACGCAAAAATTGAACGCCTGACGGCCTGCTTTTTTGGCTTTCAATTTCGAAAGTGTGATTTTAGTGTTCACTGTTGGCGTCTTAACCTCCGACTGAAATGAAAAATGGAGTCAAGTCGATGTGCAAATTTAATTGAAAATTTCAATAAAATACATTAGACTAATGCAATAAAAAGTGTTAAAGCTGTTCAGCAATTGTGCAGCAGTAGCAAAAGTGTAAAATATATGCCCAAAGTGTGATAGTGTAGCAGAAAATTGCATTGTAAAAACGGGACGTCAAAGTAGAGAAAAATTTTCAGGCAACGACTACACAAAAATTTTGTTCGTGTAAAACGAAGCGTTGCGTTGCTGAGTTGCTGTCGCCGTCGCAGTTGTGAGTAGTGATTCGTGTAAAGAAACCCCTTGGAAATTAACTTTCCCCGTTGCAAAGTGAACTAAAACGCATTTGAATAGCAAGTTTCAATGCAGTTGACATATCCAAAGCTCTACAAGCATTTATGTGAAGTAAATTAAAAATATATCGAGCGCAAAAGTATTGTAAAAATTTGTTACCAGAGAAAAGTCGGGCAAAATTGTTTTGCAATCATTGTCATTCATGTGCTCATTCGTGTAGATGAAAGAAAGCAAGGAAGATATTGTACTGTGAATCCACACGAGAATTAAAAAGTTAAACGTATATACATATAAAAAAATCTGTATATTAATTTCTGCTCTAAAGCCAAATTGCCATTCCCATACCCGGTGCAGTCGTCGTCAGATCAGCTCATCGTATCAGGCCGCATCAGCACCCGCAATCATACCAAAATATTTACCCCCAAAGGGCGAACGACTAGCGACAAAGCCATTGCCACTTGTCCCACAACGCTTTGTATGTTGTTGGTAAGAGGGTCTAGGAACCAATTACCCAATTACCACCATAGGACG